>JAUPFT010000026.1:16553547-16928547 GCA_036936625.1 Parnassius smintheus behrii | reverse complement strand
CATTGACTCAAATGAACATTTGGAATACTCGTAGTGACCGTACTTGTTACCCCGTGTCACGACTTGCGATACCCACGGGATGATATTGGGTAGTGGATATGAATATGGATATCTCACACTACAAGTCCATGGGTGACCCATATTTCTATAAATATGTTCAGCTGTTATTTTAATCCTGCGACTATCACGAACACTGAACGAGGTTGATGTTCGTTGTAACGCGAGTGCATTGCTCTCATGCAACGTTTAGATACTCTCTCGCCGAGCGCATACGAGTAAGCATGAGTACGAGCATGTAAACGCCTTGTTCGAGTGCTAGAGATTAAGTTAAGTTACAGTTCATTCTGCGTATGTCAGATCAAAAGTAATACTTAAAAAGCTCAAGGTACTCCGGGTTAACTTTGACATCGAGACGTCAATCACCTTAGTCTCCCGTGACCATGGGTGCTGCAAAGTACCCGAAACGTCAGGAATTAAAAATCAATACGATACACGATAAAATCCGGAAGTAGTTTTATTCAATCTAGTTTTAGCGTAAAAATAAGAAATCATTAAGTCTATTTGTGGTTTTCGAAATTTTATTCCCTAAGAGTATAAACTTATTTACTGAGAAACATAAAAGAAAAAAATATGTGATTTGATCAGAAATAACGTAAGTCACGTTAAGCATTAAATACATACATACATAACATACATAAACACTCACGCCTGTCACCCAGAGGGGTAGGCAGAGACTACGGACTTCCATTTGGCACGATCCTGACATACCTCTTTCGCCTCCTTTACATCCATATATCTACGCATACATGCTCGTCGGTTAAGGGTACTTCTAACGTGGCCCATTTTCAAAATATCGCCAATTTGGTCGATAAACTTTTTCCTAGGGCGTCCCTTCCCGACTAGGCCGTTCACATCTGCCATATAAATTTGCTTTGTCACTCTTTCCTCATTCATTCTTTCCACATGACCAAACCACCGAAGCATTCCTTTCTTAATCCTGGTCACAACATCATCTTGCATACCACATTTATCTCTTATCACGCAATTTCTCACCCTGTCATTCAGATTCAACCCTAGCATATTCCTTAAAGACCGCATTTCTACAGCATTTATTCTACTTTCGTGCTTCTTCCGCCACACCCAGCTTTCACTACCATACATTAAAGTAGGGACTAACACAGCATTATGAATCACCATACGTGCCTGTTTTGACACATTCTGGTTCTTCATAATAGAGTGTAGTGCCCCATTCACTCTATTCCCTGCATTTACTCGTCGTTCTATATCCTTATCATATCTACCATCCCTGCTAAATACACATCCCAAATACACAAACTCATCCACTTGCTCAATTAACTCTCCTTCTATTCTTATTTATTTTATTATATATTAAAAACCATGACTTTCGTCCTACATGCGTTCACTTTCATTCCCCTTTCTTTTAATTCCCAGTTCATTAATTTAACCATCATTTGCAACTCAGCCGCCGATGACGCAAATATGACTTGATCATCGGCATACAAAAGGCATTTGACGGTTAACTCGCCCATTCTTAACCCACATTCTTCATCTTTCAAAATTTGCAAACACCGGTCCATAACTAGGTTAAACAGCCAAGGGGAAGCTACACAGCCCTGTCTGACTCCTGTTTGGATGCCAAACCAGTCCGAGTAGACTCCATTGATCCTGACACAAGCACTAGAGTCCCTATAAAGAGACCTTAATGCCTGTATCAAACCATCGCTCAACCCATATGAGTTCAGTGTTTGCCATAACACATTCCTGTCCACTCTGTCATAAGCCCTTTCCAAGTCCATGAATGCACAATAAACTTTCTGGTTTTTGGCCAAAAACTTCTCCGCAATCATGCGCATGGAAAAGACTTGATCTGTACACCCCATTCCCTTTCTAAAACCCGCTTGCACATCCCAAATTTTTCCATCAGTTTCTTTCATAACTCTTTCAATTAACACCTTAGCATACAGTTTACCCACAATACTAAGCAAGCTGATACCGCGGTAGTTTTTGCAGTCCTGCTGTGACCCTTTTCGTTTATATATTGGTACTATAACTGCTTTACACCAGTCATCCGGTACCCGTTTTAATTCCCAACATAAATTAAACAAGGTGTACAGCAAGCCTGCCATCACTCCCTCTCCAGCCCTTAGCATCTCGAGAGATACTCTATCATATCCAGCTGCCTTACCTGCTTTCATGCTTTTATTGCTTTCATTATTTCATCTACACTTATCTCCATACCCCTTTCCACTTCTTTCGGAATTTCTAGTTCATTTAATTCAGACGACTCTTCACTCATAAATACGCTTTCAAAGTATTCCTTCCATCTCTTTAAACTCAAAACTTCATCATTCAGAATGTAGCCATTCTCATCATCATTCTAATGAATGCATTATAGGCTGATTTGAACATCCCCTGGCAGTTCTTACGAGTTTCTAGAACATTTTTATGTTAGTCTGGAAATTATCAGATATCCTTCTATCATTCTTATCCGTTCTTTCTGTCTTTTTCCTTTCAACAATTTCTTTTACTCTCTTATTTAGACGTCTAAATTCTGCCTTTTTTCTTTCAATCTCATCATTCATACCAGAAGAATTACCAGCTTTGGTTGCTAGTAAATCTAACCATGCTTTCTTCTTTGATTCAACTTCCACCCGTACCTCATCATCCCACCATAACGTATTACTTTTCCTTTCATTTGTTCTCTTACTTACACCACATACTTCGGTGGCGGTATCCACCAAACCTTTCCTAATATTATCTCACACAGTATTCAAGTCTAAATCATTCATACACAACTCATTCAAACATCTAATATTTTCTCTCAGTCTACATTTATACTTCTCTTTCACATCTTCATCTTGTAACTTCTCTATTCTTATACGCTGTAACGCAGTGGTAGACACAGATGTCCGATGCCGCCAACGCTTGAAAAGACCATTAATTCGACATAAGACCAAGTAATGATCCGTCCCTACGTTGGACCCCCGGTAAACCCTTGTATCTACGACTGCGCTCCTCATTCTTTCATCCACAATTACAAAATCTATCATGCTTCTATCATCACCTCTTTCCCATGTATACATGTGAATCTTCTTATGACGAAAAAAGTATTCGTCACAAAAAGATTCTTTTCCGCACATACGGTGAGGAGGTCTTCACCATTCTCATTTATACTTTCATCACCAAACGTTCCCAATAAAAAAAATTAAAAAACCAAAAGCATTAAATATGAATATGAATTATTGCACAACATATTTAAAAACATATTTGTACATCAACTTCATCACTTCCTCTTGTTGGACATAGGCCGCTCCCGTTATGTAGAGGATTTTCTTACTCCGTTAACTTCTTTGGTTTGTCACTTTACACGAAGTATTTCGTAGTATATATATATATATATATATATATATATATATATATATATATATATATATATATATATATATATATATAATATGTATATATATATATATCTATCTATCTATCTATCTATATATATATATATATATATATATATATATATATATATATAACCAACAAAATTTTAAATTTTTGATTTTATTTGCTATATTTTTCAATCAAGCGTGGCAAATAATAACGTAAAGTGCATGCGCTGAAAATTTAATTTATTATTTGAAACTGGCAGGACAACGTTTGGTGGGTTCATCTAGTATACTTATATTTAAGAGGCATAGTATATTATTATTGTTATGGTCTTCACGCACTATCAGACGCTGCACGAGTCGTCGACGAGGTTCTTTCATAAAACAGAGCTAAGTAGGTATATATAGATGTGGCTCATAAAAGCAAAACCTCCTAAATCGAGCACCTATTCCTTGGTGCAGCAGTTGCTCATGGGCGACGATCAATACTTATCAGGCGAGCCGCATGCTCTTTTACCCCCTTCTATAAAAGCAATACAAAACAAGACTAACGGCAGTGTAAGTAAGTTGAGTCGAATATAAGCGCGAAATAGCAGCTTAATGCTACTGTTTTTCGTATGGTGAGTATAAAGAACTGGAAACCGTTTTACTAGTAACGAGACATTACATTTTAGTCCTCAGGGATGACAATCGAGGACAAATGTAGATGTCTATGGGCCACAGCATCCAATTACCATCAGATGGACTGTGTAGTCGTTTGTCACCATTATTGTATAAAAAGCTCGTAAGTTAACGCAGCTCTAGAGGTCTCACACCTTGGACGCTGTTGGTGTGGGTATTTTTTGAAGGTAATGCTAATTGATGATGAATCCAGATCTGTAAATGGTATCGCACATATTAGAATAACAAAAACCTATTATTCCACTCCTTTGCTATATGCATTATGAAAGACGATCTTTATATAATTATGTTTTTGCAATTTATGATTATTACAGTACTTTTGCATTGAGAAAAATCCAACACGTAATGTTTTGACACAAATCGCATAAAATAAATCACATGACATCTTTTGTTGACGGTAGCGTTTGCACTCACAAAAACTGTGTACAATTTTCAACAGATATTCAAACTTATCTTTCAAAATGACATTATTTCTACAAATTTGTTTTCAAACATTTTGTTTCTGTAGTTATAAAGATATAATAAAACAAAAATATGTAATGTACATAAACTGTCAAACATATTTCACTACAACATGTTCTTGTTGTTCACTATGCAAACGCTTTTTGACACATTGACAGAAAACAGTGTTTAAAACATGTTTTTTTTTGTGAAAATCGCGTCAGTGCAAACTCACGGTTAGAATATAATATGATCCACGTTGGTTGAAATAAAGACATTTTGATCTGATTTGATTGCAACTGCTGATTATGACTAGGTTAAATACAATTAGACACATCGCTTAAAAAAGAACGTTATATCTACACAAAAAAAATTCCCTGTGACGTGAAGGCGCTTTACAAACATAAATTACACGTGTTGGTCCCAGACCCAACTATTATTTAAAGGCCATACCAACACATATTCCGTTTGGAATTCAAAACCGCGGCGTCGCAGCTACAGCAAGCATTTTGCTGTCGGTTAACCCAAATAAATTAGTCCACGATAAGATATCGACAGCAAATTTACATAGAAATTACTATGTAAAGTGCATAAAGAACTGACGCAATACCCAATTATGTAAAACTAGAAGTAAGGAAGCGATTCGGAAACATGTTATAAAAACTTTCTATACGGGTAGGGTGCTATAGATGGGAACAAGAAAACTAAATATTATTGGTGTCGGCAGGGATCGAACCCTAGTTACAGAGAGCGCTAAACACCAAAAATGTGACGAAACCTGCATGTCTGAGAAATAAGAAAATAAATTTCTAAGACATGTGAATTGTGAAGCTCGCTAACACACATAGTAGAGTCCTATGCCCAGCAGCGGCTCTTAATAATTATATAAAGTTGTTAAAAAGTGATGAAAAAATGAAAGAATATTAATTGATCACAAGAAGGGTGCATAGTCTACAAAATCAAAATCAGATATCATATTATTTTAAGACAGCATGTCTAAAATAAGTACCACAGATATATATATATATATATATATATATATATATATATATATATATATATATATATATATATACATTGGAAAGTTGTGTACCTAGGATACGTGCTAAGGCATGAACGTTACTAACTGCTACAGACTATTATGACGGGCAAAGTGGCGGGTTAAAGAAGTGTTGGTAGAAGGAAAATGTCCCGTCTCTGTAACATCCGGAAATGGACCGGGATAAAGAAAGCAGAATATCTGTTCAGGCTAGCCCTGAACAAAGAAGAATTTAGGATGACTGTCGACCTTCAGTAATGGAGAGGCACTTAAAGAAGAGCAAGAAACACACGGGAACAATTTGCATAGATAACTTTGAATATTTGTATCCATTCATATTGTACACTCGTACAAAATGAATTGATATAAACAGATAGTGCAAAGCATTAAAAACATAATATAAAAAAATGGAACTTACCCAGCATGTCGTAAAGGTCGCCTAATGGTATATTGGGTTTGTGATGGTGTAGACGATGGTCACGCCACCTTTCACTTCTTTTACAATTTTCGTGATCCGAGTGGCTTACTACCCTGTGAACTACCTCGGGAGTCGTGTCTGATATGTATATGTATGTATTTATATAAACAAGTTAACATAATTAGAAATACTAAGTAGTCGAAGTATTATTTAAGTGTCATCATTTATCCCCAAATAATCCATTTAAATTAGAATAACATTCGCGAATTGAGATTTTTTTACACAAAACATTAGAAAAAAAATCCAATGTTGCAATGCACATTACGTGCACAAATAATATGTAAATAACTCCACCGAAATTTAGATTGAACGGGTAATAAATCTGTTTTATATTTAGGCGCTGCTAGTGCGTAGAATATTTTTTTTAATGTAATAGCATACATAAAATGATTTGAACGATGCTATTTAAGACAAACAGGTCACTGCGCTTAAAGCAGTATGATATAATGTTTTGATATGATTTGACGTGGCCTTAATTTGTAGGTGGTGAAAGAGACCATTGACCGTATTATGGTGGTATAAGAATATCCATTACCCCATATCGTCCCGTGCGTTTCGTAAGAAACGGTAGAAGAAAATATACCAGTTAATGGGCACCAATGTCTTCTTAATAACTACTTAAATAAAAAATTGTGTTTGTCAACCTGCCTGCCAAACGTGGCAACTATGAAAAGCTTCCCCCTTAAGAGGCAATTTATGAGCGAGACAGCGGTAACTTTTAAATGGCAGCAAAATATATGATGTGACCTGCAGAGACATCTATCCTCAATTAGGAAACAAAATGTAGAATTCGTTGTCACCCTTAAGGACTAAGATGAAAAGCGTCGTTTTCAGTTCAAAAAAGGTCTCCGTTTCTCTACACTCACCTTTACAAGCACTTCAGCGTGGTGTTTGGCCGGTCGAGCCGGTCCATTCGTGCTACAACCACAATATCGCTGCAGCAGGCTCTACCACTTTAAAGATCTGTTTTATTCGTTATACTTACATCATTTATAAGCCCTTTTAACCCATTCTTACGTTACATTGTATGTTATAAAGAAATTAATACAAAAAACGTTACACATATTTTGTAGAGGAATAACTTTAAACACGTTTACTACCGGCATCGAGTGTAATAACAGCAATATTGTGCGACATCGTAATGCACTTAGCCCAAGCTGTTATTAAAAGCGCAAGGTCTTAAACTAGTGCAAAATGTAATTTACAAATGAATTTGTATTTTATTCCACATTCTATTAGATTTAAATTATAATAGGAATTACCTACTGAAAATTAAGAGGTAGTTCAGGAGTTAAGCACTGGCCGTAAATTTCACGGTACACCAGCATCAATAAATTTTAATTCGACGGCTCCGTGGTGCAGTGGCTTAGCAATGAGTTGCTGCGCTGAGGGCCGCGGGTTCAAATTCACGGAATAAGTATTAATTTGTTTAGCCAACAAATAATTATTCTGGGCCTGGATATTAAACCCTGTGTAATTTATGTATACAAACAGCCTCCACAACATAGGAGATAATTACAGTATAGAGTTTACCGTTTTAAAAAGCATTAAAAGAATAATTGCAATTTAAAATGCAAGGAGCACTATATTTGCAGCGGTCAAAGAAACCATCGTGAGGAAACCTGTATATCTGAGGAATAAAATATTTCAAGGATTACACGTATGTGCAATCCGTCAACACGGTATAAAGCAGTTAATACATTACAAATATTAGGCTTTAATTATTCCTCAAAATAAATACCCGTTATAATATCTGGAACGCCGCAAAATGTATTTTGAATAAAGTATTAACTTAGTAATATGAGTACTGAGATAATGTTCGGCAAACACACTTAACTGGTTCACATTTGTGTACCGAAGTCTTATCTACGGGTACATGCGAATCACTTACTTTTACCTTGGCCCATCTTCAATTAATCGCTAATTTGATAGATAAACTTATGTACGTCTTGAATGCCTTGCCGACTCTGTCGCTCTTCATTTATCCATTCGTTCATGCTTTCTACTTGTCCAAACTATTGAAGCATTCGTGTCTTAATCCTGATCACAACATCTTACAGATTACACTTTTCTCTTAACACACAATATGGCTTTTCAAACAAAAACTGCAGGTTTCCTTACAATGTTTTCCTTCACCGCTGAGCACGTGGTAAATCAGCACTCAAAATTAAAATTAACAATTTCATTGATGCCGGTGGTGATCGAACCCGGTTTGCTCGCGTTCTGTAAAATTTACAGCGAGCGCTAACCATTAAGCTACCACGGCTCTTGCCATGATCAAAAGTATTCATTTGGAATCCAAAAACTTTGTGGCCATAATTTTACCGGCCGATAGCGTGACTTTAAACTTCTTGTGGGGGAGTCTGATCTTCTGTTTACTCTCAGGGACATGGTGGTGAACCCACGTTTTATCTCCTGTAACTATCCTATGGAAAACACTTGTTGGGTACCACACAGCTCTAAAAACTCATTATTAGAAAATCACCGTAATACCGAGTATACATTGAACCATAAAATATATGCATTATAGTATTCTATGCATTGAACGCACTCGTAGGATAGCCTAGGTGGGTTCACTATGCCATAATAGAGTATACATAAAACTGTTTTCTTTTTTAAATGTTGAGGATATAGCATCGTGGTAAAACTGATTAATTTAACACCGCAGTAATGTATTGCAAAACAAATCAAAAAAATTATTATAGAAAAAATATCCTACTTAACACATAACTTATTTATTTATATACCTGTAGGTTTACTTATTCCTGCAATGTGGTGACCCATCACATCAACACACACATATCGTCCCGTAAGTATCGCAAGAGGCGAATTAAGTACAATCTAGTTATCGTAGTCTCTAATAGATGGCGTTATTACTAATTTGTACATATTGAATTTAAAATACACAAACTGACAACGGGGAGCATCAGAGAGTAAATGCGTTAAGTGGGAGCAGCGTCGAAGGTGGAAGACGTTTGGTACTCACACTTTGGACAATTCGCCTGCCAAGCTTAGTATACATAGTTGCAGCCTACATAATGATGTAGCCCATGTAACCTACGAGACACTGCTCACATAGAAGGTCAAAGGATGGCTCATTGGTAACTAACATCATATACTTCATGGTATTACCAACGTGAGAGCATACCAAGCATGTGATCTGTAATTTTTTAGATTGTTTTAGCTCTTCTAAAATGCTTATTTCTTATGTTTAAAATTTTTTTAAAAATAATTCGTTATTTGTTACGATCAATTTTGTTGCGTACAAAATCCATTTTAAAACTTCGACTTTTGACAAATTAAAATGAAAACTACTGTGTTTCCGTTTGAAAGGCAAGGAAGCCAGTAATACATACAGGCTGTTAACTTGCTATTCACTCTCGTATTATCAAAACACTGATCGACAGGCGAGCTTTACCGCAGTATTGGTAGCTAGCCGATAAAGGTCGTTAGTGGTTTATCAATTTATCATCATCAAACCGCGGTTTGTAAGCCACAACGCATCTGAATTTTGGTTTTAATCGAGAATAGATTTTTTTATAGGATAGGGTGACAAACAAGTACACAGTCCACCTGATGGTAAGTGGTTGCTGTGGTCCATAAACATCTACATCTATCCTCGATTACGAATCAAAATGTGGATGCATAGTCACCAATGAGGACTAAGAATGTCTTGTTTCCAGGAAAAAGGTTCTCCAGTTCTACACACTCACCGTACGAAATACAGCAGCATTAAGCTACTATTTTCCGCCGGTATTCTGTGAAACCGTGGTCCTTCCCCGGTCGAACCGACCCATTCGTGCTACAACTATACTACTAATACAACTGCAGCATGGCTCTACCACGTATAAAAGATAGATGATAGAGATAAAGATAGATGTAGATGTTTTTGGGCCTCAGCATCTACTTACTATCAGGAGTACTGTGTACTCGTTTGTCACCCTTATTCTATAAAAAAGGAAAATCAGACTTAAGTCATCTACCCTTTTTACGTTTTAAGTGTTGACTGGTGATCATCATCATCATCATCAATAAAACCCTTCACAAGTCCACTGTTCAACATAGGCCTCCCCGAAGTAATGCCCTACAATTCTTTCCTAAAACACCTGCTTCCATCCGCTTCTGTGTGTCTTACCAGGTCTTCATTCCATCCTACCGCCGCCTACACTCCTCTTATCGGCACGAGAGTACCACTCTAGATATACCTCCATGTATCGGAGAACATGAGATATTTATGACTTTAATCCATAGTTTCCTTTCACGAGATCCAAGGGACGAAATTTAAATAGAATTTTTTTTATATTCAAATTACAGATAATAAATAATTAATAATTAATTAATTGAAAGACATTCTTATGTTTAATTTACAACTGCTTCGAAAAATACCTCTACCCAGAAAAAGTTTTGGAAAAAGACCACATTACAATAATGTATTATGTAGGTATTACCACACGGTAATCTTATACCTAAAGTTAAAGTTATTACCTAGAATAGCACTTGATTTAAATACAGCGAGTCTGTTATAACATATTAAGCTGGATAACTTGAAAGGATAAGTTACAATTTTAATCGGATTAAATTTAATGATTGGGGACTCTTCGCTCGGCTTCCAACTCAATTAAATTGGTTATTGCGATATATTCATAAATTTCTGATTTAAATGATGATTATTATTATGATTAATAGCCCTTCACAAGTTCACTGCTAAACACAGGCCACAAGGTATGTCACAAAGCATGACAAATCTAGATAATACTAATATAATACTTTGTAAAATAAATAACTAGTGTGGTCATAAATACTGTTACATAAAAACTTTTCTTATTTTCAACATAATTTTTCGTGTTCATTACCAAATTACAATATGGAATGGGGTGTTAAAGAAAATTAGATTGCGGTGATCACCTTGCACAAAGTGGGTATGGAGCCGTTGGTCATATTCCAGACACTTCAAAAGCTAGGTATTAGCCGTATGTTCGTATATCGTACTATCAACAGATACAACAACATTTCCTCTATCGAAGACCATAATAGATCGGGGCGGCCGCGTGCTGTTAGAACAACAAAGGCTGTTAATGCTGTTAAAGCCAGAATTCGTCGAAATCCCAAGCAAAAAATCTTATCGCGAGAAATGAAGATTCCCGCTAGGACTCTCTCACGTATTATATACCAGGCGGTCCCATAATGAACTGGCCTGATATAGTTCAACGCGACATGTCGCTACATGTTGTGTTGCATTAAATAGCACGTTTATCGTGCACTTAATGTAAGAAAAATGCATCGACATGAAATGCTTAGTCTTAGTTTAACAGGCATTTGAATAACGAGAGTCGCGTATTTTTTCAAAATGTCGAAAACTGAGTATCGAAGTGTCATAAAGTTTCTGTTTAAAGAAGGTTTATCCCCTGCCCAAATAAAAGAACGATTGGATGGCGTATATAAGGAGTCTGCCCCCTCCTATAGCACAGTGAAAAATTGTGTGAAAGAATTTCGCCTCGGGAGAGAAACCGTCGAAGACTTTGGCCACGACGGTCGACCTGTGGAAGTGCTCACTCCCGAAACGATTGCGCTTATCGAAGAGTAGGTTTTGAGTGACCGCCGTTTGAAGATTAGAAAAATTGCAGCAAGGCTTGGGCTCTCCAAGAGTACCGTTCATCGCGCGATCCATGAACATCTTCATATGAAAAAGTGAGTGAAAGATGGGTACCGAATCTTCTTTCAGCGGTACAGAGACAGGAAAGAGTGCGCTGCGCTTCGGAGTTTTTGGATCTTTGTGGCGAAAATCCAAAGACTGTGATCGAGCGGCTAGTGACTGGTGATGAATCTATGATCTTGTATTATGATCCACAAAGCAAGCGCGAGTCAATGGAATGGCGTTATAAGGGCGAAAAGCCCCCTAGAAAGGCAAAGGTGCAACAATCAACTAAAAAACTGATGTGCACAACATTTTGGGATTTTCAAGGCATTTTGATGGTGGATTTTAAAGAACGTAATACAGTCGTGAACGGCGAATATTATGCTTCTTTAATATATAAATTACGAGACAAGATAAAGGAAAAACGAAGAGCCAAGCTGTCTAAAGGTGTCCTGTTGCTCCATGACAACGCCCCTGTTCATACCGCTGGTGTTTCGAAGGATGCAGTTCGTCAATGCGGGGTCACAGAAGTTCAACATCCACCTTACAGTCCATACGTGGCCCCGTCTGACTATTATTTATTTTCAAATTTAAAGCGGGACTTAAGAGGATGAAAATTTTCAAGCGATGAAGAGTTGCAGGCGGCCGTCTTCAGTCATTTTGAGGATAAAAAATGTGATTATTTTTATAAAGGTTTAGAGATATTGATTCACAGATGTCAGAAGTGTGTTAGTATTCATGGTGATTATATTGAAAAATAAAATTGATTTCGTTTCATTTCCTTCAATGGTTCATAGTTATGCCAATTCATTATGGGACCGCCTACGTAACAAGACCTGAAGCTCGGTGCTTACGAGTATCGTCGATATACAGGACACGCCCTAAATCAATCTTCACTATTAAAAAGAGTGGATCAATTAAAACGCCTTTTGTATACGCAGGTGTAAAAAAGTAAGTTAAAGTTACAGCCTATATACGTCCCACTGCTGGGCTCAGGGCTCCCCTCATTTCTGAGAGGGTTTTAGGGCAAGGCAAGTGTCCGCCGCGCTGCCCAAATGCGTGTTGACGAACTTCACATGTCTTCGAAATATTTTTTTTCTTATTCCTCAGACATGCAGGTTTCCTCATCAGTACTTAACAATACTACAATCAGCACTTAAAATTGCAATTAACAATTTCATTGGTGCCGGCGGGGATCGAACCCGGGTTACTCGCGTTATATATTTACAGCGAGCGTTAACCACTGAGCTACCACGCATGCTATCACTGATCTGATACGCAGGTGAAGGGCATAGAAATATCCTCTTTACCGATGATTTTTTTTTTACAATTGAAGAGCACTACAATAAGCAAAATTATAAAGTTTACGCTCATAGTTCTAAAAAGCTGCTCAAGTGGTTGGGAAGGTACAACTTGGTCATATCCCGCGTCAGTGATGGTTTGGTGGGGCGTGTCTTATCAAGGCGTCACAAAGCTACATTTTTGTGAAAAAGGAGTGAAAACTTCAGCCAAAGTGTATCAAGAGACAGTCTTGGATCGTGTTGTAAAACCTCTCAGCAATACACTTTTTAAAAATGTACCGTGGACTTTCCAGTAGGACTCTGCACCTGGTGACAAGGCACGAACTACCCAAGCCTAGTTTGAAACCAACGTTCCGGATTTTATAAGAGCTGAAGACCGGCCCTCGTCTAGCCCAGACCTCAACCCTTTAGACTACAAATTATGGTCAGTTTTAGAGGACATGGCTTGCTCTAAACGACACGGCGACATTGAGTCTTTGAAAAAACTCTGGAGCAAGCAGTGGTGAAATTTTCTATGAAAACAGTGCATAAATCAATAGATTCATGGCCAGACAGATTAAAGGCCTTTATAAAAGCTAAAGGTGGCCAGAATATTGTTTTTATTTTTTCCTGAGACTTTAATAAATATTTACACATAATTTTTAGTAATATTACATTACTTCTTTGAAAAAATGCATTTTCATTTGTAACAGAACTTATGACCGGACTAGGTATAAGATTCTATATGCATATACAAAATAAATATAAATCTTGTAATATTAGTATTACCTAAAACTATTAAAGGTAATTACATACTTAAGTGATTGTAACCCCAATCGTAGGATGAGGATACAGCACTCTATAAGTCGTGCTTTCAAATCCGCCATTCGACTACTATCGTATACCACTGATAAAACGAGAATTTTAAGCTTACCTTAAGTGGTTAACGGGAATATTGAGTTATGTTGATAGCAGTATTCTATAAAAATTAAATATGACTGATTCGTTGGTATAATGATCTTATTAGTGTAACTGCTGACCATGAGGTCCCGGGTTCGTATCCCGGATCGGGACGAAAAAATCAGTTATTGAATTTTTGCATCAAGAAATTCTCAGAAGCTGCCCGATGTCAGGAAGTTGGCGGTGTTCCAACCCCGTAGCACGTAAAGCCGTCGGTTCTGCTCTCCGATCGTGTCGGTTTACGGTCCTATCAGACTATGATATTGAGGGTATAGACCACCGGTGGTGGTGGTGTTAACAGGTTGTCAAGTACTAGCATTACTTTTAGAAAAAAGAAACAACTCGTTACAAAATATTTTACTGCTAGGACCCGGTAAATAGATAGAAATTAAAGTAAAATTACAGTGTACCACATGACCCACTGCTGAGCGCAGGTCTCCTATCAGCGTCGTACTCCTTCTTAGATTTTGAAATATTGCCATTTCTCAGACACGCAGGTTTCCTCACGATGCTATCCTTCACTATCGAACATGTGGCAAATTAGCAGAAAAATCTAAACACAGGTATAAATAATCGCCTTCAACAACTAAATATAACTTAAAAAATCAATAAATGCAGTAAAACATTTTTGCTTCGAAAGTGTCGCCGAGCACTCTTCGACAAATGTTGGGGAAAGCTCAAGCTCTCTCAAGCGCCCTTAAGCACACTCAACACAAACTCCATACACGTACTTGCATTAAAATCGTTAAGATTTTTTTTATAATCACTTAAAATAGACACTTAAAGGTAATCATTTAGAACATAATGATTTCATACTTCAATTTTTTTCTCATCTAAGGGTTACAAATGAACACATAGTCAACTTGAAAGTAAGTGTATTCTGTTCACTTATCTTAAATTAAGAATCAAAATGTGGATCACGTCTACGTCACATGAGGTCGCATTTGATGACATAGATGGGAATACCTTATTACCAGTTAAATTATTCTCCGGTGCTTGTCTTACACCACTATAAACCTAGCAGCATAACGCTGCTATTTTACACTGGTATTTTTGTAGAACGTGATGTATCCCCGGTAAAATCAATCCATTCACAATGTGACCCAAATTCTGCTGGTGCTAGCTATGTCAGAAATCCTCTCTTCTTCTTCTTTTTCTTAAATCTGGTTCCCTGGATGTTCTAAACGATTCACAATTATCCACAATAGGTGCCGCTGATATGCAAAAATATATTTAAAAACAGAGCTATGTTTAGAGCTTATTCATTTCAATAAAAAATATACGGTTTTCAACACCAGACGAAACAAAAACAGTTCCGATGTTAATTTTGTTGTTGGAATATTCATGATTCAAATTAATTTATTCATGAATATAGAATTAAATATGAAAAGGGACCTAATAATCAATAATCTAATTAAAGCATCGAGTTTTTTGCATTGCAAACTTCAAGTATTTTACCTAATTGATTAAATCATAAATATGGATTAATTTTAAAAGAGCCATGAAATTATAAATGTTCACTAAACTGCTATAATTTTATCCCTAGCAATACTCCAAGGTGATTATTTCCCTCTCATGTTTTTTTTTCTTTATTTCTCTGTCTCTTTTTTCTGTACTATATTAGAATATATAACCATGAGTTTTGGCCGTCAGTGTACAGCGCAGCTACAATAGCAGGCGACACAGTAACGCACTTAAGTGAAACTGTTAACAAGTACTCGTGGCAAGCACAGTCGGCCGAATAGTTATTTTCATTCACTTATGTAAGTTAACTTGTAGTATTTCACTAAGAATTTATTTCATGGAATTTTCGCGAAACATTTTACTTTAATAATATAAAAGTATTTTATGATATCCATGAAATAAGGGTGATATTCCGTCAATGACCTTCTACATTTTCAACTCTTAAATATCTGCAATATGGTCACCTCTGAAGATTTAACCCAACTGCTTAATAAATAAGTCAATCTCGGTTTAATTGCACCGTCAATTTCCTTGAGAGAGAGGTTACGCCTAACAAACAACGTTGAATGAAATATTCTCTGATCGTACTTCATAAGCAACTATATACTACCTTACTAGGTAGTACATATAACATAAACACTCACGCCTGTCACCTAGAGGGGTAGGCAGAGACTACGGACTTCCATTTGACACGATCCTGACATACCTCTTTCGCCTCCTTTACATCCATATATCTACGCTACATGCTCGTCGGTTAAGGGTACTTTTAACGTGGCCCATTTTCAAAATATCGCCAATTTGGTCGATAAACTTTTTTCTAGGGCGTCCCTTCCCGACTCTGCCGCTTATTAGGTAGTATTTTTTATATATTGGAATAACAATGAAATATATAAAATCCACCTGATAGCAAGCGGCTAGTTGTAGCAGTCCATAGACACTTTACCAATCTGGCTCTCTATACCCTTCTATAGCTACCTTTACTATGTGCTAGGACTTTAATTTCTACCTAGAAACCCAACTGGGTGGGTACCACCACCTTTTTCTAACACCAAGAAGCCATATTTGCGTGCGGGTTTAAGGATGCGAGACATACTTTCAGAGCCCTCAGGGGTGACAAGCTATGTTAATGCACTAACTTTAAGCGGCGGCAGCTTTTTTATGTTGCTGCGGCGCATAGACATGTACATCTATCCTATATTCAATCAAAATGCTGAATGATTAGAGTACGAACTACACTACTTACACTACACTACTTATTTATTTGATAAATTAATCGTAAAAAACGTTTTTAAAAACAAGGTTTTATTAAAATGCTCAAAAAAGATGAAAATAAACTTTAAATTAAATCTAATGCATTAATTTATTACATTACATAACTTCTAGAATATAGAACCTTGTTCCGAGATTTACCAATTTTATAAAAAATATTCTTTTTTCTTAGAATTATGTTTCTATGTCAATATCAATTACATATTGTATTCTTGTTTATCCCAGGATAACAAAATTACGTGCGGATTGGAGCAACTAAGTTCTTGATCGCCAACTTATATCTACAATCTTGAATTTTTATTGCCAGCAGTTGACCTTTGTTGCCCTACAACCTTTCAAACTAATAAATGAGCAAACTAATTCTAAGCTTTGCGAGTTATAATTCTTTAAAATTGGTATGTCAGCCATTTGGTTTTCCGCCTTTTTAGCCATGGTTACATTCCAGCTCTATCAATAGATAAACTTTATGTCATTATAATATTGCATTGTCATATTAGGAGTTCGGCATATTGGATTTAGAATGTCGCCACTTTACTTGTTGTGGTTTGCTCCTCAAGTGCTTTCATTTGATACCCATATCATAGGGGTTACTATGGAAATTATAAAACGCAATTTTGTGATGTCCGCCATATTGAATTTAGAATGACGTCACTTTACTTGTTGTGTTTTGCTTATCAAGGCCTTTCATTTGATACCCATATAATAGGGGTTGCTGTGGAAATGATAAACCGTCCACCATGTTCGATTAAAAATGACGAAATTTAAGTAATGGTGTCTGGAGAACATGTGTGTTAAATTTTAGCCCGATAACTTCAGTGAAAGTGGATGAAATATTGACTGTAAAATTCCAGGACATATGAGTGAAGTTAAATAAAAGCTTTTCATAATTATTAAAAAGTGATGTTTTCGAATCCGACATGTCACTACTATCATATGCCACTGTAAACACAAGTTAAAGCTTACAAAGTAATTAATGGTTACTAGTGTTTGTTACAAAAAAATAAAAGTGACAAAAACCTGTCAGTTTTTTTGTGCGTGATTGTGAATGTGAAATTGTTTTTATTATATTTTATGCTAAACAGATTGGCGACCGTCTGTCGCAAAGGTCACATACAATCGGGTGACTACCCACTGTAATTTGAATCCCGTTTGAAACAACATTTATATATAAACAATATGTTTTGATTGTGTTCTGTCTCCATGTCTGCCAACTAATACCAGTAGTTTCGGATGTTATGTGCATGCGTGCGTATGTGTATAGTGTAAATGTAGTTTAAATCAACCAGAAGAAAATGTTCACAGAAGATACTGATGTATTAAGATGATATTTTAATGTGGTAAACTAAGATCTAGCTGTGAAGTGGCGGTGTAAGAGTATCCACTGTCCATATCGTCCGTATGGATGTCGTCAGAAGCCATCGAGGGAAATAAAGTAGGAGATAGTATGCAGTGTATTCCTAATAATAACTAAAAATAAAAAATGGTTTCCAGCCCCAAACGTTGAACTTGTCGTAAATATCCCTGAAAGGGCCAATAGAAAAATAGAATAAAATAGAACAGTTTTTATTCAATATAGAAAAAAAACATAAACACTCACGCCTGTCACCCAGAGGGGTAGGCAGAGACTACGGACTTCCATTTGGCACGATCTTGACATACCTCTTTCGCCTCCCTTACATCCATATATCTACGCATTTACGCTCGTCGGTGAAGGGCACTTCTAATGTAACCCATTTTCAAAATATCGCCAATTTGGTCGATAAACTTTCTTCTAGGGCGTCCCTTCCCGACTCTGCCGTTCACATCTGCCATATAAATTTGCTTTGTCACTCTTTTCCTCATTCATTCTTTCTACATGACCAAACCAATATAGATTAGAAGTAATTCTTACTGAAAGTCATTTTTTTACTTTACCACTGGTTCGAAAAGAAACCTCTGTTGGGAAGAACCACCAAGAAATCAGGAAATCTATGGAGCCCCTTAAAAAACTTTCATAATAGAGGCCGTTGTTCAGCAGTGGATTTTGATAGTCTGTGATGATGATAATTAGAATAAACTTAAGTTTAAACCAAAACTAAAATGAAGAGGGTCCGTAATAATTTATAATGAATAGTTTGTTTCGTCTTTCGTAATGCGTACATCGAAGGAGTGGAATTATTTGCAGGCGTCTTTCTTTCCGTCCGAATACAATCTAGGCGTGTTCAAGGCAAGAGTGAGCTTTTTTTACGCTAAGATAGTGCGATAAATCATCTCGGGCTTCATCATCATTTACCACCAGGTGGGATGGTAGTAAACACTGGCTTATTCCAAGTAAAAACAGTAAAAAGAGTTTTTTTTACGTAACACGCCGGTTTACGAAAAAAAATCAAAAGTTCCTCACTTGTCTTAGTTCTAAGCGTAATTCTGAAATACGACCCCTTGTTGTTGAAAACAGTAACATATGTTCGATCCATATTTTCATGTCACGTTCTGTTATTACTAAAGATTTGTGTAAGGAGCAGCGCACGTGCCTCTGGATGAGTAAGTTTCCATTCTATTTTCGATAATTTGATTGTAGAAAAGTTTTTATATATCCACTAACCCATATTTTAACACTATAATCGCCCACAAGACCGTGGGTGTTGTAAGAGACAAAGGGAAACAAACCAGGACATGTGCAGCTGTGTCTTCCTATTGATATAAAGAAAATATAAAACTGCCGTTACTAACGCGCCCGTCAAGCGTGGCAATTATGGCAACTATGGCAAATATTGATTGTGGGAGGCCTTTGTTCAGTTGTGGACTGTTGTGTTAAGTATGATGATTAAATGAAATTTATTTGCTGAAAATTTTCTATGATACGTCTTGTTTTGTAGACTTTTCGCCATACCATGCTATAAGAATATATTTGTAAAAATTGTAAAGATACCAATGTGAGTTTCAACCTGTATGAATTTATTACTTTATTTAGGTAAATTATTTGTTGTTAACATACCATCGAAAATACTTTAAAATCAAAATTATTTTTTTTTATTTCTTGCAGCCCAAATGTCAAATACCAACGTCCTGCATCTTTGACACTGAGCCTCGTCGCTAGATGGCATGACATTTTTTTTTTGGTATTTCCTAGTCCTAATTCGAGAGGAAATGAGAAAATGAATTTACCAAATTTTCGATTTTATAAGCTGGTAGATTAAAAACAAAATTGTATTTTAATTTGCTTAATACTTTTTTTATTTTATTTATCGGTTTTAGTTAACTTTCGAGAATTCTCACAAATATTTACTTTTAGGTATATATTCGATTTTATTTTGATCATTTCGCCCAAGGGCCCGATTTATGAAGCGACTCTCTCGTTTTTTTTATAGCACTGGGTGACAAACGAGCACACAGTCCACCCGATAGTAAGTGGTTGCTGTGGCCCATAGATAACTACATTAATTTATCCTCAGTTAAGGATCGAAATGAAAATGCGTTGTTACCCTTGAGGACTAAGATGAAATGCCTCGATTCCAGTAAAACGGGTCTCCGGTTCTCTACACTCAATATAAGAAACACAGCAGCATTAAGCTGCTATTTTACGCTGGTATTCCATGAGAACGTGGTCCTTCCTTGGTCGAACTGATTCATTCATGCTACAACCATAATAGCTGCAGGGTGGTATAAAAACTTGAAATTTTATTTAAAATTTATTTGATGGCGGCGGGTATTGAACTCGGTTTACTTGCGTACCGTAAAAGAAACGTTATCCTATAAAAAAGTGCCCTTTGAGCTACCACGACTACAAACCTCAGAGTAAATGTGAAATAAACGCCAGGTATGATCTTGCGCGTCCGGGACATAAGGACAAATACACGCTCAAATATCCTGAATAGTGATAGATTCTCTTCATTTAGATCTTTGCCTTAAAACACATCAATGAAAAATTTTGTCTTCAATTGAGGATCAAAATGCAAATGCGTTGTCACTCCTGAGGATTTAGATGGAATGCCTCAATTCCAGTAAAAAGGGGCTCCGGTTCTCTACACTCACCATAGGAAACACATCAGCATTACGCTGCTATTTACGCTGGTATTGTGTGAGAGCGTGGTCCTTCCCCGGTCGAACCGACCCATTCTTGCTACAACCATATAACTACAGCATGGCTCTACCACGTAAAATTTTTTTATGGTAAATCTTACAAATATAAATCGAAAAATCAAATTCAAAGTCAATATAAACCGAAGGTTATATAATAAAGTGACTTACCAAAACGGTACTCTAAATATACGACTTACAGATATCGGACGTGATGACATCCCAAAGAGTGATAATTTTAAATTCACAGCTCTGTGACGTCACTTATTCATTCGTTCGAGTTTGTTGACCCGTCCGAATAATTTCCGAGAGTCTTTGTTATTTCCTAAGATATAACTAGGGTTCCAATCTCGACAACTCTATGTAGGGTTGATTTCCTGGTACGGTCACCATGTAATGTAGTGTTAATGTAGAGGCGTGTCGCTCGTTCTGTGCCTTTAATTAGACCGGCTTAAAGTAAAGTAAACAAGCGGTCTAGGTGCGACCCGAAAAGTCAGACTAAGTTCCCAGTGGAAAGAAGAAAAAAATATCATATATTTTGATATTTTATACAATTTTTAATTCGGCACAAAAACGACTTGACCGATTTTGCTCAAATTTAATGAGGTCTAAGTTACATAACTATGCGTTAAATAAAACGGGTCCCATGTCAATATCACTCTTTATTCTCGAGATACACGAGGCGAAAATTTATCCGAACATACATACATACATACATACGTACATGTGCACACACGGACATTCTCTTAAAAACCATGCTCTTCGACTCTAAAGACCTTGAAACGTTGAGATATTATGTTAAAATTTCCAATTTGCAAAATCGAATCCATTACAATAACTTTCCACTGGGAAGTAAAAAAGCTAGATTAATAATTATTCTATTATTCTCTTCTCTCTTCTATTATTATTCTTTAAAAAATAACTCAGACATACAGGTCTCTCGATGTTTTGTTAAATCGCCGAGCACGTAGTACATCATTAATTTACGCAATTAACGATTTCACTGAAGCTTTCAGGGATTTCACTGGATTCACATTCGTACGTGACGTGGCAAGCGCTTTTATACCAAATCATTGGAACTATGTTTGAATCCAAGCAGAAGCCAAATCTTGTGCCAACAAACAGTTTGCTCTGTGTATACACGAAATTTGACACAGTTAACTTAAATGGAATGCCTAACGAATATATATATATATATATATATATATATATATATATATATATATATATATATATATACATGGTTTCGTTGTTAACTCCGTAAGACCCAACTAATTTATTCCTGTCACAAAGAGTAACAGAACTTCCACCATTTTTCATCACCACAAAACATTCTCACTCGTTGTCACTCGCCCACACCGATCTTCAATGTGAAGAGATATCCTAGCTTCATTGAAGTACAATACCCTATCCCAGTTTTCTTGAGTCCATCACATAATTTCAAACGAAGCTAAGCCTGACAAATCGGTGCTCAAGGAGTAGCAGCAAGCTGTACGATGACTGCGTATATTAGCAGCGAAAAGCCTCCTAGCGCTTCCCAGTGTAACGTTTTGGTAATGAAAAATAATGAAGGTACAATTTTACATGGCATATATCAGTAGCTATCATAAAAGCCTATAAAGATTTTTTCCGATATATGAGATTGAGATAGTGTGGTAATTAATTAATAGCACTCGATAAAATTTTATCTGTGTATGTGCCCTAAAAAAGGATACCTAATTTTAATTTTATATCGGTATATTTTACATATGGTAGAGCCCATAGCATACGACAATACTTGTGTATTATAGTTCTATTATCTCTACCATACTATATATATATATATATATATATATATATATATATATATATATATATATATATATATATATATATATATATATATATATATTAGAGGATAAATGTACATGTCTGTGACTGTGACCTACAGCATCCACTTACTGCACTGTGTGCTTGTTTGTCACCTTTATTACCATTAAATAAAAATAAAATTAAAAAAACCATAAGCATTATTTTAATTAAGAATAAAAGTGCTGACTTTCAAGAATTAGTATATAAATATCTATATTTAATTAAAATTATTCTGTTCTATTCTATTCATTCTCAAACCAACTGTAAAGAAATACAGCATTGCGTAAATTTAAGTGATGTAGAAATCAAACCGAAACCATACTCAACATAGTAAGAATACGCACTCACATCACCTTGAATCATTTGTAACCAACATAGTTTTATTTGTGTCCCGTAAAAGTAATTTTAATCAGTGTGTAGTGTTTGCGAAAATATACGAAATCATTAAGATAGAAAGAAGATAGATGTGTGCGTGGGTGCTTATTCAGAAGTTGAACATGATTTTTTTTGTATATGATAGGGTAACAAACGAGTACACATAATGATTTCTTATATTTACGCGAACACTACACATTGAAATAATACTAGTTTTAACGGAATTTATCGCGTATATTTAACTTTTTTACCCGACGTTTCGAGAGCTTTACAGCACCCATGGTCACGGGAAGGACTGAGATGTTCAACGTCCAGCTGTCATAGTTAACCGCGGTTACCATAGATTAAAATTTTAACTTTTGTTCCGATCTACACAGTATGAGCTTATGGTATCATGGAGTCTTGCAGTTGTATGCTTGGGTTGGGATTTAATTTTATTTATTATAGGATCCCAAGCAGATGGTAGCACCCAGCCATCTTCTCTATTGAAATTAGGATGTTTTTTGATTTCAATAGCCTCGCGAATCATCCTTGGAAGGAATCGGTATTCTTTAGCGGGGATTTGTGGTCTATCAAATCTGATGTAATGACGGGGGCGATCTTGTACATGTTCACAGACTCCAGACTTCCCGGAGCGTCGATTCTTCACATCAGCTATATGTTCTTTGACGCGGGTTTTAATTGATCTTTTAGTTTGTCCTATGTAGGAGAGACCACATTCACAATCAAGCTTGTACACTCCTGCATCTTGCAGAGGGACGTTACACTTGACTGATGGTAAAAACTGACCAATCTTCTTCGGCGGCTTGAAGTATGTTTTGATGGAAGCGCGCTTCAAGATGTAGCCAATCTTGTCAGTGACTCCTCTAACATATGGCAGTACAGCAGGTACACGCTCGACTGTGGCCGGCTTCACTCGTTCTCTGTGACGTAGGCGTGGGACCCGAAGCTTGTTGTCATGCAAAACTTGCTTGACATGTTGGAGCTCGGCAGCCAGGTGTTTACTGTCACAGATCCCTCGTGCTCTCTGAAACAAAGATTTACCCACGGTAGCTAACTGTGAAGGATGGTGGTGAGAATCACCATTTAAATATCTATCTGTATGGGTCTTTTTTCTATACACAGTATGGCTCAAGGTGTTATCAGGATTCCGAATTACTAACACATCTAGAAAAGCTAAGGAATTGTTTGCCTCTAACTCCATTGTGAACTGAATTTTAGAATTTATAGAGTTAAGATGGTCTAAAAATGCAGTTACTTTATCTAAAGGTAGAATTGTGAAAGTGTCGTCTACGTACCGCTTGTAGAATCTTGGATTTATGGAAGAAGTAAGCAGGGCTTTCTCCTCAAAATCTTCCATGAATATGTCGGCGACAATGGGAGATACAGGTGAGCCCATCGCCACACCATCTACTTGCTTGTAGAACTCCTCCTTCCACAATAGGTAGCCAGATGTAAGGCAGTGTCTGAGTAATACTGCATATTCTGCGGGCATGTTGTTTTCTTCCAGCCTTCTAGTTACAATTGAGATGCAGTCTTCAACAGGTAAGCATGTAAACAATGACTGCACATCAAAACTGACCATAGTTTCATTGTCTGCCAGACGTAGGTCTTTAATCTCGCTGACAAAATGGTAGGAATCCTTTATGTGTGCTCTTGTATGTCCCCTGAGCGGTGAGAGTATTTTCGCTAAGTGTTGAGCCAATCTGTAAGTTGGTGAATCGATTTGGCTCACTATGGGGCGTAATGGAGCATTGGGCTTGTGTATTTTTGGTAACCCATACAACTTTGGTGATTTGGCGCACGTAGGTATTATCCATTTTACGTCCAGATTTAATTTTTCGGAGTGTTTCTTTATGAGGTCACTAGTTGTTTTTAGTGTGCTATTTGTTGGGTCGTTTTTAACCTTTTTATAAGTACGATACGTCAAGACATTTCGTCTATGTTACGTCGATGTTCAGTGCCTAAACCGAATCTTCCCAGAGACGAATTTATAGCGTTAAAGAACCTACGCAATAAACCAGAACTTACGATTCTCCGCGCAGATAAGGGAAACGCCACGGTGGTCATGGATACGTCAGATTATAATTCTAAAATACAAGAACTTTTGTCGGATGTAAGTACTTATAAAAAGGTTAAAAACGACCCAACAAATAGCACACTAAAAACAACTAGTGACCTCATAAAGAAACACTCCGAAAAATTAAATCTGGACGTAAAATGGATAATACCTACGTGCGCCAAATCACCAAAGTTGTATGGGTTACCAAAAATACACAAGCCCAATGCTCCATTACGACCCATAGTGAGCCAAATCGATTCACCAACTTACAGATTGGCTCAACACTTAGCGAAAATACTCTCACCGCTCAGGGGACATACAAGAGCACACATAAAGGATTCCTACCATTTTGTCAGCGAGATTAAAGACCTACGTCTGGCAGACAATGAAACTATGGTCAGTTTTGATGTGCAGTCATTGTTTACATGCTTACCTGTTGAAGACTGCATCTCAATTGTAACTATAAGGCTGGAAGAAAACAACATGCCCGCAGAATATGCAGTATTACTCAGACACTGCCTTACATCTGGCTACCTATTGTGGAAGGAGGAGTTCTACAAGCAAGTAGATGGTGTGGCGATGGGCTCACCTGTATCTCCCATTGTCGCCGACATATTCATGGAAGACTTTGAGGAGAAAGCCCTGCTTACTTCTCCCATAAATCCAAGATTCTACAAGCGGTACGTAGACGACACTTTCACAATTCTACCTTTAGATAAAGTAACTGCATTTTTAGACCATCTTAACTCTATAAATTCTAAAATTCAGTTCACAATGGAGTTAGAGGCAAACAATTCCTTAGCTTTTCTAGATGTGTTAGTAATTCGGAATCCTGATAACACCTTGAGCCATACTGTGTATAGAAAAAAGACCCATACAGATAGATATTTAAATGGTGATTCTCACCACCATCCTTCACAGTTAGCTACCGTGGGTAAATCTTTGTTTCAGAGAGCACGAGGGATCTGTGACAGTAAACACCTGGCTGCCGAGCTCCAACATGTCAAGCAAGTTTTGCATGACAACAAGCTTCGGGTCCCACGCCTACGTCACAGAGAACGAGTGAAGCCGGCCACAGTCGAGCGTGTACCTGCTGTACTGCCATATGTTAGAGGAGTCACTGACAAGATTGGCTACATCTTGAAGCGCGCTTCCATCAAAACATACTTCAAGCCGCCGAAGAAGATTGGTCAGTTTTTACCATCAGTCAAGTGTAACGTCCCTCTGCAAGATGCAGGAGTGTACAAGCTTGATTGTGAATGTGGTCTCTCCTACATAGGACAAACTAAAAGATCAATTAAAACCCGCGTCAAAGAACATATAGCTGATGTAAAGAATCGACGCTCCGGGAAGTCTGCAGTCTGTGAACATGTACAAGATCGCCCCCGTCACTACATCAGATTTGATAGACCACAAATCCTCGCTAAAGAACACCGATTCCTTCCAAGGATGATTCGCGAGGCTATTTAAATCAAAAAACAACCTAATTTCAATAGAGAAGATGGCTGGGTGCTACCATCTGCTTGGGATCCTATAATAAATAAAATTAAATCCCAACCCAAGCATACAACTGCAAGACTCCATGATACCATAAGCTCATACTGTGTAGATCGGAACAAAAGTTAAAATTTTAATCTATGGTAACCGCGGTTAACTATGACAGCTGGACGTTGAACATCTCAGTCCTTCCCGTGACCATGGGTGCTGTAAAGCTCTCGAAACGTCGAGTAAAAAAGTTAAATATACGCGATAAATTCCGTTAAAACTAGTATTATTTCAATGTATTATTTCAAAACGAGTACACAGTTCACCTGATGGTAAGTGGTTGTTGTGGCCCATAGACATCCACATCGATTACGAATCACGTGATTTCATTTCGTAGATCGGACCAAAAAAAAAGTTCAAAAACTGAAGGTAGCCGGGACTAACTATGACGTTGGGACGTCAAAAATCTTAGTCTCCGTGATATAGTCATCGACGAAACGTCGGGAAAATTTTATTCAATAAAATACCTTTCTAAAATAATGTTAAATGGTTGAAATCAATAAAATCGTATACTTAGCTACTATTGGCATGTAGTGTTGGTATAAGAGAATTCATTACCCCATATTACTCGACGCGACAGAGGGAAAAAGAAACAGAATGTTGGTGGAAGAATTTCGCTGATAACAAATCAATATAATAAAATACTGCGGTTTCTTACTTGTCTACCAAGCATGGCAAAAATACCTTTCATATACTATCTATTGGTAAGGCCTGTCTTCAGCGAACTTTGATAGGCTGCAATGAGGATTATGATGATTTATACTTAGCTATGTAAAATATGCTACAAGATGTTTGTTAAATATAGTGCAAATTTTTAGAAACGTTTAGAGAAAGAAAAATGCGGCCTAATAACGTCCCGCTACTGGCCTCGGCCTCCCCTTATTCTTGAGAGCGTAATGGAACAGGAAGAGCTCGCAACGCTGCTTCAATGCATTTTGACCTCTTTTGAGAGTTGCCATTTATCTTACTTCTTACGGCGGAATATGTTTCTGGCAGTAATAAGTAATTTGTTTCTATGTAAATACTTACACCAATATTTACTTGCTATTTTATAGAATAAGGGTGACAAACTAGCATACAGTCCACCTGATGGTAAATGGATGCTGTGGCCCATATACATCTACATTTATCGCATATGCGTTCTCACCCCTGAGGACTAATATGGAATGTCTCGTTTCCAGTCAAAAAGGGTCTCCGTTTATTAAATTAGAAACGAGGCATTCTATCTTAGTCCTCACGGGTGACAACGCATCTGCATTTTGATTCGTAATCGAGCATAGATGTAGCTATGTCTATGGGCCGCAGCAACCACTTACCATCAGGTGGACTGTGTGCTCGTTTGTCACCTATCCTATAAAAACCCGGCAAGTAAATATTAGTAATAGGAATGGGAATAACGACGATCTGTCAACTGGGGCAGAGCACAGATAAGTCCTTATGATAGTGGCGTCGTCGAGCTTCGCCTTTACAGACTTTCATATAAGAAAAGTGCTAGCAGCTTGTCCAGTCACGGTTCTCTTAACGATGTTTTTCGAAGAAGTCTTGCTTGTATTTATAAACATTCATTCAGTTTTAGAATATTTAGCCCCTTTGGAGATATTTAAAACCCGAGTGGGGGATGATAGGTGCGATATACTTTGGCAGCCTCTCATCCCAAGGGTACTTCGTTTGGCGACGGGGCGACATTATAGAGGCAGAACTAAGTAAGTAGTGCAAATATGAGAGTTGACTATGTATTTATGATATTCACTGTAGAGACTATCGGTTCGTGGGGTCAAAGTGCGGTGAATTTCCTAAAGAAACTACAGCCGCGACTTATCTTCACTGTTGGTGATAACAGGGCTGATTCTTTTTTGGATCAAAGACTAAATACAGGAATTTAGCGAGAAAAATTAACCAACGTTCTTGGTGTAGGACTATATGAACATTAAAATTTTTAGTCTTGTTTTTTTTTAATTTATGGTAATATGTAATTATGTTGTGTATTCGAATTTTATAAAATTAAATAATTCAGTTTGTGCTAACATAAAAGTAAATACTAATATTACTAAAAAAGTGAATAAAAGTCATTAAATAGTGTATGATAATATAATATTATAGTCCCCTTTGTTGGACTTGACGACTGTGACCTACGTTAAATGAAATTGTTTCGTCTCATGACCTCGGATTTGAGTAGAAAAGCCGAGCTCGGTCTTAAAAACACAACTACCCAACTACATTTTCTACATAAAAGCAAAATGGACTTGCAGAGTTGTAATTATCTTTTGCAGTTGGGAGTTTTTATCAAACGACATTTAACATGTACTTGTTCTAGTCTAACTTCAGAATTACTTAGTGCTTTATGAATTATTACGTGATGGAGTCCTACTACAGATGTACTATCACTGCTGCACGATTAGGTTCCGCCTGACCAGGGACCTTCCCCAAGGATGCCCGGTCAGGCTGATCCAATCATGCTTGCAGAATGCCAGCGTGAAATATACCAGCTTAATGTTGCTGTATTACGTATGTAAAGAACCGGAGTAAAAGTTAATGAATACGAAGAATTAATAAATATAAAATAATAATTACAAGAAAAGAGAGTTACTGCGTGATGACAGATCCATCACCCTACCCCATTAATCTTAAAAATTGACAATAGGAAACCGACAAGTACCAACTCAATACCTCTTACGAGGAACATCGACATAGATTAAAAAAGGTCTCATAGATCGTTTGTCTGTGAAGCGTGGCTTTTGTGGCGGCAATTGTGGCAATTCTACCTTGTAATCAATCAATTTAAGGAAAAGCTTATGCTTACAGGCATAATAACGAAATATCGAAGTTGAATAATTGGATTGTGTATTTTAACTCAAAAATTGTTGATCATACATTAAACTCAACGAAAGGGCGTGCCAAGAGGTTTATTGGTAACATCTATATGGTTAAAACCAATTTATTTGCCTTGAGCACAGGTGGGAAGTGTGGCTTTTGGTTATGTATAGGATACATTTTGGAGACTGTGCTCAACTGGTATCTACCTCTTTGTTTTGGAACGAGAAAAATAGCTTTACATTTCACCTCAAAAAAAAACTGCAGTTGCCAATCGGCCTGCCAAGCGTGGCAACTATGGCAATATCCCCTATGTTCAGCAGTTGACTTATATGGGCTGTAATAAGTGGAATTAATGTATAGATAAAGAAGCGGCAAGTTTTGAGGTTGGTACAAAATTTCGACATATCACAAATTGTGATATACACGTAAGATGCTGAGTATATGCATATCTCCCTGATAATCTAAAAATAGTTTAAAATGTAAATTGTGACTCATCTGGTACTTGACTAACAGTAACAAGTAGTAATTGCTTAGAGTCATTAAAATATTTTTCGTATACTACATATGTATACGTGGTAGAGTAACGCTACAGCTAAATTATGGTTACAGCACGAATGGGTCAGCAAGACTGGACGGACGCTCGCACAGAATACCAGCATAAATAGCAGTTTAATTCCGCTGTTTTGAATGGTGAGTATTCTATATTATTCTACGGGTGTAAATGTGTATGGAACCAAGCATCCACTTAGCATCAGATTCAATTTTAATACAATAAAAAATTGTATAAAAGCCTATTTTTCTTCAATTAAAGATGTTAACATTATTTAGCTAAGGCCTCCGGTAGTTTAAGGATCTTAGCTAATTAGTTTTTAACATCTTTTATAAAATGAATTTATTAATTTTCTTCTTGATTTGATTCCCCTTCTTCAGCAGTCTGTAAGTCCTTTGTCGTTATTAGAAGAATTTCCGTTTATCGCCACATTTAGTAGGTTTCACGATATCATTATCGTCTTGCTCCTTTGACAATGCTCTTCATAGCAGGTCTATGGTTTCACGTGTACCAATTACGATGCTAAATCTAGATAGACTGACCAAGTCATACCGTCTTTGCCATAGGAGGCTACAGAGGCATCTGAGAAAGGATATGAGTAGCAGAGTCTTCATGATAACAATTTTAAATTAAAAAACTGCTGTTCACATTCTTGCTAAGTGTGAAAACTATGGCAAAATTATCTCTATCTATGGGGGAGGCTTAACTTCAGCATTGGATTCTGATAGACTGTGATGAATGAATGAATATACATGGTATGCTACCATATAATTAATTATTATTATTATTATATATCGATAAAAGACCTTTCTCTACACTAACCATACGAAACACAGAAGCGCTAACAACAGAGCGTTGTCCTTCCCCGGTCGAGCCGACCCATTCGTGCTACAACCATAATACAGCTTGTCTGTACTACGTATGAACTTGTTACAACTTTCAAAAAATTGTGTTTATTTCATTAATTGTATTTATTTCATTATTTGTGCTATATTTCAAAAATCTGAATTGCGTAAACATTTTTATTCCTACAAAAGCTCGACCTACATATTTAAAATGAACTAGCTTTGCTTCCTAATCGAAACACTGATACTTTAATTTGACACGTGTAAGTTATGTCCCGCATGTCTTCGTGAGCGAAACGCTCTGAAAAATGGCGTTGTTGTTCTAGAAAAAAATAACTCTAGCCGCGATAAATTACAAATTAAATTCGATCGAGGGAAGCCGGCCAGGCCGAATGAAATATATATCTTGCGCGGCTTGTAATATGGGCGGCGATGACACTTCGAGCACGCGACAGAAAGACACATGACATTATACAATGTAGACTGAACAAGCGGAAGAGAATTTAAATTTGTTTCAAATTCCAGGGATTGTGAGCATTACACAATCCAAATGTAGGACTAGAAGTAGATAGGAAAATTACAATGGCATGAATTGTTATCCCACTATTCTCTTATTTTTGAAGTTATCATTAGAATATAATAGAATAGAACATTTTATAAATGATTTTTAATAGAAATTAGACACTGTAGCCATAGACATCTACACCTATAATCGATCAAGAAAAATACAAATGCGTTGTAACCATTGAGTACTAAAATGGAATGTTCGTTACCAGTACAAGGGGTCTCCAATTCTCTATACTCACTCGAAACACAGCAGTTTAGAGCTGCTATTTCGTGTTAGTAGGGCCACGCTGCAACCATATTATAGTTGTAGCATGAATGGGTCGGTTCGACCGGGGTAGGACCACGCTCTCACAGAATACCAACGTAAAATGGCAGCTCCATGCTGCTGTATTTCGTATGGTGAGTGCAGAGAACCGTAGACCCTTTTTACTGGAAACGAGGCATTTCATCTTAGTTCTCAAGGATGACAACGCATTTGCATTTTGATTCCTAATCGAGGATAAATGTAGATGTCTATGGGCCACAGAACACACTTACCATCAGGTGGACTTTGTGCTTATTTGTCACCCTATTCTATATAAAAAACTACGATCGAGACGATCCATTCGAACTGCAGCTATATATAGCTGCAGCGTGACTCTACCACGTAAAAGCTTACGTAATACTTATTGAAATTTATTTTTTATTTAAGTACCACAGTTCGGAATTTAACCTGAGTAAAACCAGCAAGAAACCCAGCAGAATTATTTTCAGACACAAAATTTTATAACAATTTTGCACAATGAGTATCAACCCCCGTGCCACAAAGCCATTATTCCTGCGTCTGGTCTCTTTCAAGTCGTGACGGTATGTCACCCTATCAAACTATGAGAGTTTACGTACACTTGCGCATATGCTTTCGGGCGCTAATATCCTGCCTGCGCTGATGGCTATAACCGTTATGACTCGCCGCCGTAACTGAAATTCGATCTGGAGGACATTGGTTTTTTTTATTCTAAATTATGTTGTAAATGACCTAGCAATTAAAGTATTCTAGAACTGCAATTAATGAAAAAGGCTGACTAAATAGTAATATAATAAAAATATTTAGCTGACTTTAAATAAGGAGGAGGTACAATTCGATTGTATGTTTCTGTATTTGTATGTAACTCTATATATTCGTCAACTGTGAACCGATTTTGATGGTTCTTTTTTAAATTAAATAGGTTGTACTTCAGGAGTCGTCACATATAAATTTGGAAAAAAATTCACCCTTAAGAGTGGCAAAATAGGGGATGAAGTTTAATGTAACAAGTTTTACGTTTCAAAAGAGTAATTTTTTAACAAAAAGTACAAGCCTAATACCTAAAAGAAAATAATAACTAAAAGAATTTCAATTTATTTTATTGTTTTAGCTCTTTAAAATCGGTTTTTCTAGCGTTAGAAAATAAAATAAGCTCATAAATTTAATTTTTTTTAATATTACTTATATTTGAAGATCATGTAAATGATATTTATTTTTAAAAAATGTACATAATATTGTAAAGAACATGTCAGGTTCGTTTTGCCGCCCACACAATAATGGGCAGTGGTTGACAATACACACAACCGGTACAGAGGAATAAATACCAAATAGTCTTCAAACAAAGGCCTATAAAAGCACTCGACTGAAAAACTACAAACGCTTCGGGCTAGACGAGACGATCTAGACATTATTCTGTCTCGCCTATACACTGAGGTGTTGTTATTTAAATCATATTATTTCCCTTTGTATTTCTCCATCTGTCTGTGAAAATTGCCGCGCCCATTTAATGTTGTGTATAGTTTTAATGGTAGATAATGCTTAAGTAATTTTGATAGAATTTAATATACGTAGTTATTTTGTTAGTGCTTTACATGGTGGATTCCCCGCTACAGTATATCTTAACTACAGTATGCAGACTCGACCGGGTAGGGCCACGCTTGTACAGTTTACTAGTGTGAAATACTTACATAGTACTACCGTGAATTCGTATGATAAGTGACGATAAGCGAACCTTTTTATTATTTTTTTTTTGTATAGAAATCATATTTATCCCTTGAATATGGTAAGAAAAGACTATGGGAAAGGACTGAAAAACCTGTATAAATTATGAAATGTAATTTATGATAAATCTATATTGTCTAGTTTACACCGGACGTAAAATGCTCAGGCCGACGAAGGGTAGAAATAACAAAGCTGTGAAACGCCTGGTACTGTAACTACCGCCAACTTGTCAGACCCATCGGTTTACGGGAGCTTTAAGGGTGACAAACGAGCACACAGTTATATATATATATATATATATATATATATATATATATATATATATAAGAGGTTAAAGAACACACAAATTACACGTAATACCTTTGCATTTGATGCTAAGATATATTGTGGTGAAGAATTAAATCCACAAATTTTGAAACTATTATGAAGAAATTATTTTATAATTAATAGTTTTATTCTTTTTATTTCTACGAAGTCAGATTTTATGTGTTATTAAGTTTAATGTTTTGAGCCCTTTGACCCACTTTGATACAAAGGGCTCAAAATATTACAAACTCAAGGTAACTCATGGTAGCTCGAATATTCACTTTAAGACCTTCGTCATCTATTTTGTTGCTAATGTGGGTAGTAGTTTTTGCAAATAGTATATGTGAAAAAAGCAGTATATTAAATAAATTAATAATCATTGAAAATGGTTCACAATTAATCAGGATATCTCGTAACATACGATAAAATAATACATAATATGCAAAAAGTCAACAAATTGAAAACTTTTAATTTTTGGAGTCGTCTAAAAATACACATAAATTGACCTGTTTTGTAAACGGAAGCAAATGACACTTTGTTACTAAGCCATTTGGGCGTCTTTGGAACGATTCCTGAAATTTACGCTGACAAACGGACAAATATAAGCGAAAACGTACAATTTATATCAAGAAGTTTTTTTTTATGTCAGTTTAAAATGTTAATGGACGTATGCGAATAAAGATTTGCTTGTAAAAGAAACCGAAACGCTTTTAATCAAGAGGAAAATATCGTACTGTCACTAACAGAAATGTTATACGGAATAAAGAAGACGGGAAAATTAATTGATCGCTCAATACAATCGCAACATCGACGTTGACGTATTACGCCATTACCACTTATAGTATTGAAAACTAATTGGAATATTTGCCCAATCGTCTAGACTACGCACAAATATAGATTACAATTAATATAAACTAAACTTTGGTAGCAACTAAAATAAAGTACTGTATTGAATGAAAGTGATATTCAAAATATACAAAAGAAAGCGAAATTTTCTCTAAGTAACCTAAAATATTTTTTAACAAATCAAAAGGCAGATTTTAACATGCGTTGTTGGTATACGAAAATATCGCGAGAAAACCAGCCTACCAAGGTAATAAATAATACACCATGGGTTGTTACTTTACTTAGATATATAATAAAATAAAAATTCCCTCTACTAGTCTACATTATTCGTGATATGAAAACCTTTGCTGAATAAAACCAGTTTTTGGGTTTCCCTGAAGGGATTTAATTTTCGTTTTGCAAAACAGTTAATCGAATCATTTTTTATTTGAAAGGGCACACGTTTAGGGTTGTAGATATACGCAAGGTTAATCGAGCCGTTGGTCTAGTGGGCGTAAGCGCGATTGCTGGTAATGGGGTAACATGTTCAAATCCCGGGTCGGACCAAAAATATGTTACCTAATGCTTTTCTATCAATAAGTTTTAAGTAGAAACCCACTCATAAAATTGGTGCGCTCCGTCCTTGTACCTTGGAAAACACATAAATCTTTTCTCGTGCGCCAGATCTCTCCAGACGTATCGGTTTGCCGTCCCATCAGACTATGACAATGAGTAAACATATGCCTGCTTACCTCCTACTTCGTCCTGTACTGCGCAGATCGCTTCTCTTTATTGATACTGGCTGTTGTAGCCAAATTTCGGACTGGAAATCATTATTATCAAATTCGTAAATATTTAAAAATTGCCTTTACCAAATACAGTATTAAAGAGTGAACTTTACTAACTAAATTTATTACATAAAAAGGGCATTTTTAAATTAATATATAGTAGTTTTAACATATTTTGGATGGCTATGTCAATTATGCTCTTTCTGCGTATAAAAATCTAACCAAAATAAAAAGAAACAGACTTTCCTTTTTACTGCTTCTAAAACTTTATCTGACTGCAGTTTGAGACGAAATGAAATTTATTATGCGTAGGCGGTCCCATAATAAATTGGCCTAACTATGAACCAATGAAGGAAATGAAACGAAACCAATTTTATTTTTCAATATAATCACTATGAATACTAACACACTTCTGACATCTGTGAATCAACATCTCTAAACCTTTATAAAAATAATCACAAATTTTATCCTCAAAATGACTGAAGACGGCCGCCTGCAACTCTACATCGCTTGAAATTTTTTTTATTTTTTTTTTATAGAATAGGGTGACAAACGAGCACACAGTCCACCTGATGGTAAGTGGTCGCTGCGGCCCATAGACATCTACATCTATCTTCCATTACAAATCAAAATGCAGATGCGTTGTCACCCGTGAGGACTGAGATGGAATGCCTCATTTCCAGTAAAAAGGGTCTCCGGTTCTCTACACTCACCATACGAAATACAGCAGCATCAAGCTACTATTTCACGCTGGTATTCTGTGAGAGTGTGGTCCTTCCCCGGTCGAGCCGACCCATTCGTGCTACAACTATACTACTAATATAATTGCAGCATGGCTCTACCACGTATAAGTGTTTTGTTCTCGATTCAAATTTCCGGCGGATGACAAATTTTTTGCTTAAAGTCGCAACGGTACCTTAATTCCCGCTTTAAATTTGGAAATAAATAATAGTCGGACGGGGCCACGTCTGGACTGTAAGGTGGATGTTAAACTTCTGTGAACCCGCATTGACGAACTGCATCCTTCGAAACACCAGCGGTGTGAACAGGGGCATTGTCATGGAGCAACAGGACACCTTTAGACAGCTTGCCTCTTCGTTTTTCCTTTATCTAGTCTCGTAATTTATATATTAAAGAAGCATAATATTTGCCGTTCACGACTGTATTACGTTCTTTAAAATCCACCATCAAAATGCCTTGAAAATCCCAAAATATTGTGCACATCAGTTTTTTAGTCGATTGTTGCACCTTTGCCTTTCTAGGGGGCTTTTCACCCTTATAACGCCATTCCATTGACTCGCGCTTGCTTTGTGGATCATAATACAAGATCATAGTTTCATCACCAGTCACTAGCCGCTCGATCACAGGCTTTGGATTTCCGCCACAAAGATCCAAAAACTCCGAAGCGCAGCGCACTCTTTCCTGTCTCTGTACCGCTGAAAGGAGTTTCGGTACCCATCTTGCACTCACTTTTTTCATGTGAAGATGTTCAAGGATCGCACGATGAACGGTACTCTTAGAGAGCCCAAGCCTTGCTGCAATTTCTCTAATCTTCAAACAGCGGTCACTCAGGACCTCCTCTTCGATAAGAGCAATCGTTTCGGGAGTGAGCACTTCCACAGGTCGACCGTCGTGGCCAAAGTCTTCGACGGTTTCTCTCCCGAGGCGAAACTCTCACACAATTTTTCACTGTGCTATAGGAGGGGGCAGACTCCTTATATACGCCATCCAATCGTTCTTTTATTTGGGCAGGGGATAAACCTTCTTTAAACAGAAACTTTATGACACTTCGATACTCAGTTTTCGACATTTTGAAAAAATACGCGACTCTCGTTATTCAAATGCCTGTTAAACTACGACTTAGCATTTCATGTCGATGCATGTTTGTTATATTAAGTGCACGATAAACGTACTATTTAATGCAACACAACATGTAGCGACATGTCGCGTTGAACTATATCAGGCCAGTTCATTATGGGACCGCCTGGTAAATATTTGCATTAAAAACTTCTGGAGGAAACAAAACGTCCGTTTAATAAATTCGACGCAAATAAACGTCAGCATAAATTTTCAAGTTATCGTTTAAACCATCAGATATTTATCTGTTTTGTTCTCGATTCAAATTTCCGGCGGATGACAAATTTTTTGCTTAAAGTCGCAACGGTATCTTAACAAATATTTCATTCGAAAATATGAAAGACAATGCGTTTCCTGAGATGGTTATCACTTGCGAGCGCAATTGTACCAACGCCGGCTTGGCTCGGGTCCAACGCTTTGATGTCACCGAGTACTAATCTAGCCGCCAAGAAGGAATGAGACATATGTCACAATTTTAAGGAAGTTTTGATTTCAATTACTTGCGTACATCTTATCGGTAATCGGTAATCAGAGAAGACCGAGAGTATGTATCGTTTCAAGAACGGATTTATAAAAACAACTATTTATATTATGTAGTTATATTTTGTAATTTTTAAAAAATTATTTCCTAACGTTTTTGAAATAAAAGTAAGCAAATGTCACAATTAATTATTTATTTATTTATTTAATTTCATACACAATGAAATATATATAGGCGGACTTAATGCCCTAGGCATTATCTATCATTCTACCTTAGAGTAGTGCAGAGATAAAAGTGGTAGGTGTAAAAAGAAGTAGATACAGAAAGTTTATATACTAACGTATAACTGAATACATATTAACATAATACACATATATAAAAATCATAAAATTTTACATTACTATGTCTAGCTGTGTGGGCTCCCGATGTAAAGACCTTTGACCCTGCTGCCCGTTTCCGGTCTGTGTATTTACGTCTTACGTAAATGAAATGACTATACCGCAATCTATTGAAAAATTCGAGATTTTCTGATATTATCCACTATCGCCTCTTATGATATCCTTGGGACGAAATAGTGGGATAGTTTTTCAGATGCCACTGGGACACGGCCAATTCCCTTTCAGATTCCGAATTATAGCTACCGCCTCTCTGATTCCACCCTACGTTTTCCGGTAAGAGACTGCTTTAAAAATATTTTATACCAGGGAGTTATCAGTTCTACAATTTATATTGTCAAGGCCCATAGCTCCAAAACTAGTAAGTAAAAGATAGCTCAAATAAAAGGAATATACGAGAACAACCGAAACGGTTTTTAACTATCGGTGTACCTAAGACAATCTACGCACCTATACCATCCCACGAGAAGAAATGGCAGAGGCAAACTGAAACAGGAGATATGCAGTAGCATTTTCTTGACAACAGCTCGAAATAATTCAAAAAATCTATGGTTAAACCCGCCTGACAATTAAAACAACTATATCCCTACGAGGGTATCGATGGTGGAGGCCCATGTTCAGCAATAACCCTTTTATAGGCTGTAATGCACGGAATAAAGACATGAACGAATCGAAATACAAAGTTTTATGCAAAAAAATTCGCTTTAATAAAGGGATATTTGAGAAGGGTTAGCAAAAAAATACGGTCCTTAAAAGTAAACAGCGATTACAAGCTTTTCGTTCTGAACTGAAAGTAGTACAAAGGTTTACTCTGAAATAATTGAGTCTAAAGTTACAATATAGATTTGTTAAATTTTTTCAACTGCCTTGAAAACAATGTTTTGCATCAATTAACCACTCTTAATATAACTACTATGTGATAATATTGGAAGTAGATTCTTAGTCTTGGTGATCATGCTGACCACAAGTGATCCGCACCAAAAAAAAACAAAGTGCGTGATAAACAACTGCTCTTGTATTTTCTATAGAGCCCTGACTATTGGCTGTCTCATTGGTCTAGTGATAAACGCGACTACTGATAATGAGGTCCTGGGTTCGAATCCTGATTCCGGTCAAATAACGAGATATTGAATTTAGTTTGGTAGTAAGCGGTATTTCACCCCTGTGGCTCAGAAAGGTTAAAAATTCCAGTCATATCGGTTTGCCGTCTTAATGAACTATGATAGTGAGGGAATAGAGAGTTCGTCTGTACTTGCGCATACATCGGTGCCCTATAATCCTGTCCTATACAGGTTGTTTTCTTCATGATCATATATTGTGTCTGTCTGTTTATTCTGGCTAATCTCCAAAATGGGTAGAATGGTTTTGACAGGATTTTCATTGGCAAATAGCTAATGTTATACGGAGTAACTTAAGTTTAGATAATTTTACAGCCTATATACATCCCACTGCTGGGCACAGGCCTCCCCTCATTACTGTGAGGGTTTTAGAACAAGGAAGTGTCCACCGCGTTGCCCCAATAGTCTCCTGTCATGACTTCAAAGTTTTTTTTCTTATTTCTCAGAAGTTTTAAATCAGCACTTAAAATTGCACTTTATTTTAGAAAAGAATTAGGATTCCGCGCAAAAAAAAAACCATGGAATCCAATCGTAATTCATAGTCTACGCTGACGAAATCGCGGGAAACAGCTAGTTAAGTCTAAACAAAAGTGCGTAAAATGGTGAACACTCCGTATTTTGCCTGTGTATATGCCACGGAATAAGATGCTCATGGAACCTTATCCTGAACTACTGTTCAAAAAAATTCGTTTTCTAATACCGACTATTAAAATATGCAAGATATTTACAAAATTTGTGTAAAAATTTATTTGATATATATGCTCGAGAATCCAGAACATTTGCTTAAAAGAAAAAGCTAAAGTTATAGCCTACATTTTCTCTAATTGAGAGTGTTATAGATCAATTAGCTGTGTAGAGGCGGCATTAGACAATTCAATGTTAGGGACATTCTCTCTCTCTCTTTCTCTCTCTCTCTCTCTCTCTCTCTCTCTCTCTCTCTCTCTGTCTCTCTCTGTTCTCGTGAAAATCGCAAGAAGCGACGGAGTGAAATGAAATTGAATTGAAATTGAAAGGGATTGAACCCGGTTTACTTACGTACTTAAAAAGAAACCTTATCCTACAAAAAATTACGGCGAACGCTTAGTCTTTGAGTTACCACGACTACAAACCTTAGAGTAAGTGTGAAAATAGCAGCAGCAGAAATATAGCAGCTCTTGGTATGTTCTTGCGCATCCGATATGACGATGACAGACACACGCTTAAATGTACCTAATAGTGGTCGCTCAAATTACATTTTCGCTAAACACTCTTCACTCGGATCTTAGCCTTAAAACACATCAAAGAAAAATGTTTTGAACGCCTATAGTACAACTATAACACAAGTTCCCCCCAAAAACGTTTATCATGTCAAACGATTTGTCTGCGTCTCTGATTTAGATTAAAATCTTTCATTAAGGATTCTTAATTAAAGTGCCATTCGTCTTTATTATTGCCACTAGACTTGACGGCGAGACGTGCCCCAACGTTGATCGCCATTTTGTTGCTGGAAGATATTGCCGGACTATTAAAACACACGCAAAATAAATATAACGTTTCTTGTTTTTATTGTCTGCATTAATATAAAAAAGTCACTGCGGCATTTTATAATGTTCTTTTTTTGGCGCTGCTGCTGGGTTTCTTGATGGTTCTTTCCACACAGAGACAGACAGAGATATTTTTTGGACTCATGGTAAATTAAACAAAAGAATGAGTTTCAATAAGAATGACTTATAATGATAATTTATATATATATATATATATATATTTATATATATATATATATATATATACCCCCTCAGAAATGAGGGGAGGCCTGTGCCCAGCAGTGGGACGTATATAGGCTGTAACTTTACTTTACTTCAGTTTATATATATATATATATATATATATATATATATATATATACATGTCACAGCCACAACGTGCGATCCCCGAATGCCAATAAGGCTGAAGGGGAAAATTTACAAAACGATCATCCGACCTGTCGTCATGTATGGAAGTGAATGCTGGGCCGTCAAGAAGAAGGATGAAAAAAGACTGCATGCGAATAAAATGAGAATGTTGCGATGGATGTGTGGTGTGACAAGGATGGATAAGATAAGGAATGAGTATATAAGAGGAAGCCTGAAAGTAGCGCCAGTGGTAGAAAAGGTGAGAGGAAGCAGATTAGCATGGTTTGGGCATGTGATGCGGAGGAATGAAAGTCATGTCACAAAACGAGTGTTGAATATGAATGTGGAGGGACACACGGGCAGAGGAAGGCCGAATAAAAGATGGATCGATTTTGTGAAGAGTGATATGAGAATGAAAGGAGTAAGTATGGAAATGACGGCTGATAGAGAGGAATGGAACAAGAAGATTTACTGCGCCGACCCCAGATAATGGGAAATGGTTTATAGAATGATGATGATATATATATAACCATTCAGCTCAACCAGATGAGTATACTCTATTCATTACCCGAAATAATGTCCTCCAGACCAAATTTCGGTCACGGCGGCCTGCCTCAACGGAGACTAGCCACCGGCGCAGGATAGGATTATAGTGCCCAAGTGTATGCGCAAGCACAGGTGCTCTCTCTATTCCCTCGTTTCGTATTGTCGTCTGCAAGGGACTACTATTATTTATCCCTGCAGGTTTCGGGCCTCGGAGTATTCCCCATTACCCGGACAATCATCACAGCCCATTTCTATGGGCCGGTCCTGGGAGCCGTTTAAGAACAGCATTGTAGGTTATCTTCTTTGGCGTATTGCGTGCCACTAGGTAGGTGCTTCCGAAGGGTCAGCAGTCTTGAAGCCCCGCGGACAACAGGAGTCGACGCAGGGCCAACCCTGCCGACAGGTGTGCGCTCCTGATAGCAACACTCCGAGCCTCAGGTGCTCCTCCCTAGCTCTAGGTTATGGCCTGACTGTTTCCTAGGCATAGTTGGCGTATCTCGCGCCTCTGAGAAGGGATCTGCCGAAGGGTCAGCGACTTCCAGGTGCCGCGGAGACGGATCTCGACGCGGAACCGATGTCACCAACAGGCGCGCACTCTCCTAGCAGCACGCCGAGCCTCCGTAGTTTGCTTCCCAGCATTGTAGATAACACGCAGTGTAGGGTATGTGTCCCGGGAGGGGTCAGGCGCGTCCTCGAGGCTCGACGCAAGCCGAGTTGGACCCAGAGCACGTACACCCACTGCGAAGCGACGTGCTGTACTTCTCCCACCCGGGCGGAAGCCAACGACCGACGGACGTGACCGGTTGCGACCGTGGTCCGGACGCGACTTCTCTATTCCCTCACCCTCATAGTCTGATGGCACGCTAAACCAACACGACCGGAGAGAGATCAGGCGCAGGACCAACGACTTTACGTGTTTTCTGAGGCACGGGGTTGATACACTACCAGCTTCCTGACGGCGGACAGCTACTTACAATTTCTAATAGGAAAAGCTAAATATAACTTTTTTTTTGCCCGACCCGGGATTCGAACACAAGACCTCATGATCAGCAGTCGTACTATTACAACCACTAGACTAACGAGGCAGTCATGTTATTATATTATATAAATATAATTTTTATAATCTGTTAATGAATAAAAAAGAACACATCTCTATTTCTTTCATTGAATTGCTTGAATGAACCACTAAAAGTGACACTCCTATTAGTTTTGCTTACTTGTTCCCAAAGGCGGTAACTTCAAAGTAGCTATATTTCATCTACGGTATGTCATCTTTATTAAGCAGGTAATAACGGTGTAAGAAAATCCACGTCATATCATCCCGTGGGTGTCGTAAAAGGCGACAGAGGGAAATTAACCAGAAGATAAAAAGCAGCGTCTTCCTTATTATAACAAAGAATAAATTAAAAAAATCGTGGCAATTATGGCAAACATCTTCCCATGAGGCGATCTATGCCTATGTTCATTGTGGGCTAATAAGCTGTAACGATTCGTTAAAAAAAAGTTAAAAATACAGCCTATATAAGTCTTATGGCTGGGCACAGGCCTCTCCTCATTTCTGAGAGGGTTTTAGGGCAAGGAAATGTCTGCCGCACCGCCCCAATGCGTGTTGGCGAAATTCACCCGTCTTCGAATTTTTTTTGTTTTATTTCTCAGACATGTAGGTTCCCTCACGAAGTTTCCTTCGCCGCCGAGCACGCGATAAATCAGCACTTAAAATTGCAACTAACAATTTCATTGGTGCCGACGATAATCGAACCCGGTTTGCTTGCGTACTGTGAAATTTACAGCGAGAGCTAGCCATCTGAGCTATCACGGCTCTCCATCTGAGCTACTATGGTGCATATGCTAAACTAATAGAATACCAGCGTAAAAATGCATTATAATGCTGATATCTTTTGTATGGTGATAAGTATTGGAGATCATTTTTTTATTTTTTCTGTCCTCAGAGGCAGAGGAGAGATAACGCACCGCGCAGAAGAGCTCTCATGTGTTTTTTTTTAATAAACTAAACTAAAAATAATTTGATTTCTTATATTTACGCGAACACTACACATTGAGTAAAACTATTTATACGGATTTTATCACGTTAATTTACCTTATTTTTTTTATTTCTGACATTTCGGGTGTTTTATAGCACCCAAGATCACCAGGGGGGGGGGGGCTGAGATCTGAGATGTTTGACTTCCCAATGTCATAGTTAGCTACCTTCAGTTGATTAAAACTACTTTTACGGATTTTATCGCGTTTATTTTTACTTTTTATTTTTAATTCCCGACGTTTCGGGCGCTTTCCAGCACCCATGGTCACGGGGGACTGAGATGACTGACGTCCCGATGTCATTGTTAAACCCGGAGTACCTTCAGCTTTTTTAATTATTGTTTATGGTCAAATGGTTATTGTTTTGGTAAAAAAGCTGAAGGTACTCCGGGTTTAACAATGACATCGGGACGTCAGTCATCTCAGTCCCCCGTGACCATGGGTGCTGGAAAGCGCCCGAAACGTCGGGAATTAAAAATAAAAAGTAAAAATAAACGCGATAAAATCCGTAAAAGTAGTTTTAATCATGTGTAGTGTTCGCGTAAATATAAGAAATCATTATACCTTCAGTTTTTTAATATTAATTTTTGGTCCGATCTACGCAGAACGAGCTTATAGTATCTTGAAGTCTTGCAGTGGTATGCTTGAGTTTGGATTTAATTTTGTTAATTATAGGACTCCAAACAGATGGCAGCACACATCCACGTTCTCTATTGAAATTACTCGTAAGAAGTTTATTTTTAATTTAAATAGCCTCGCGTAACATTCTCGAAGTTTTTTGCGAGGGTTTGTGGTTTATCAAATCTGATGTAATGGTGGGGACGATCTTGAAGATGTTCACAGACTGTAGACTTCACGTCAGCTATATGTCCTTACACGCGGGCTTTTACAGATATTTTTGTTTGTCCTATGTAAGAAAGACCACATTCATATTCTAGCTTGTACACTCCTGCATCTTGTAGAGGATATTACACTTGATAAATGGTAAATACCAAAGACTAATTCTCTATGGTAAGTACTGAGTAATGCAAGCCGCCGAAGAAGATAATATACGCGATAGGTATATTGTGTTATGAGTTTACTACTTATCGGATAAAAGTAAATTATTTATGTCGCGCTAGATTGGAGACAGATGTTAGCACGATATAAAAGCTGTACACTGATATTGGTTCTCGGTATAAATAAAATAATAACGTGACTTTATCAAAGGAATAGAAATTATTGACGCTTCTAAAACCATAAAATATATTTTATAAGATAAGTTTTGTTGTTAGGTGTATTTTCTGCGCTACTTTAATAAAAGCATGGGGACAAACGGGCACACAGTTCACTTGATGGTAAGCGAACGTTATCCCATAGACTCCTACATTTACCCTCAATTTCGTATTAAAATCCAGACGCTTTGTCACCCCTCGGGACAAAGATGGACCGCCTCGTTAACTGTAAGATTTTCTCCAGTTAACGTCACTCATCATGCCAAAACGCAGTATCAGTATGCTGCTATTTCACGCTGTGACCGTGGTATTTCCCCATTTTAGCCACACCATTTCTGCTACAATAAAGCTATAAAGCTCTGCGAATTTTTCTTATAGAATAAGAGTGACAAACGAGCACACAGCCCATCTGATGGTAAGTGGATGCTGTGACCCATCGACATCTACATTTATCCTCGATAAAGAATCGAAACGCAGATGCGTTGTCACACCTTACACCATACAAAACACAGCAGTATTAAGCTGCTATTTTACGCTGATATTCTGTGAGAGCGTGGTCCTTCCCTTTGTCAAGCCGACCCATTCGTGCTACAACCATAAAGCTGCAGCGTGGCTCCATGCTCTGTTATTAGTTGTTACAGTAAACAAGAGATGATGGTGACTCAAAATCACCAGTAATTTTTATTTTTTTCTTTGGTAATGAATTTGTACGGTTGTTATTTTACCAGTACCAAGCAATAAGACTTAAACTTTTAAAATTTGCTAACAATATTCTTCACAAAATGTTAAGAGATTTTGACGGTAGCTTGAGTCAGCTTGAAATATTATCGTCAGCAATCGGTGACGATAGTATCTCAAGGCTCCTAAGCGAATAACGTGAAGTTTACTTTACCATCGGAGTAATTATTTCATCACTTTTACGAATCAAAATCCACTACAAACTTTTATATAAACAATTATACAGGAGCTGTGACTCGGCGACGGGCAAGGTCCCATCAAAAGTCCAAGCTATTTGATGGTTTATATGACCTCGCAAACGTAGTTCAAGGACCGGCTTAACACATACAAGAAGAAAGGTAATCGTCTGTAGGCATATACCTACTTTATGGAGTAGTTAATTCCACTGTCGGTGTTTAACAGAGCAAGACAGACGATAAAATTTAACGTTATGACATACTGTATGGACTTGATGTGCATTTAGTTGGAAATTGGGAATAATTTATAGTGGCAGCTCGTTTGTTTGATGTTGTTAGTAGTACGACATATTCTTTTGTTTATTAGACCATTTTACTGTAGGGGCGTACTTTGATGTATTTTAATTTAAATGCAGTTCAATTGCCAAGTCTAACATTAATTTTATTTACAGACTAGCTGTGCCCGCGACTTCATTCGCGTGGAATCAGTGATTTTGCTATTCTAAATGATGATGATTCATTAAATACTTTACGTTTGTGTTTTATTTTGTAAATAAAAACAATATGACCGCAATAACGTAACCCCTAATTTTCTCCCGAATTTCTCTAGCCAATACTTGGTTTCCATACAACAAATAAGAGATTGCCTTAAATAAGCAAGCTCAACCAGCAAATATTGATCTTAAATAAAAAAATTAAATGAAAACTACAGTCCTATGCCTTCCTTAAACTAAATACCTACTTAAAAAAATTGAAATTGCTTAAGTATCTATATTTTGTCTCATCCTGCAAACAAATGGAAAACAAAACTAAAGTAAACCTAGGAAACAATAATTAATTACATTGAAGTATGTACTTTCTGAGAGGGTTTTAGGGCAAGGATGTGTCCGCCGCACTACCCCAATGCGTGTTCTCGAACTTCACATGTCTTGCTCCCTCTCAGAAATGCTTGAACCTTCTCAGAAATGAGGGGAGGCCTGTGCCCAGAAGTGGGGCGTATATAGGCTGTTACTTTACTTTTTTTTACCTTTAATATGTACTTACGTACTAGAACAGCTATTTCAAACAAAAAATGTGCGCTACTCTGTGTCCGCGCATTTGGTTTTTTTATCATAGAATTAACATAAGTAGAATGATCCGTAGGTAATAGTAGATTGTATTGTTAAATAGGTAAATTACATCGAGAATAATATTTAAATTTTGATATTTATTTTGTATATTATATTTGCTTATTTAATATAATATTAAGTATATCACAATTACATTTGACTGATATTTTTATCTGAATATTTTAAAAGGTATCTATGTCAAATATAAAAACATACTAAATGTATGTTTAACAAAACTTATTAACGTAACATTTAAATTACAAATATATTTATTTAAATTAGAATAGGAGTCGTTCATAAATGCTGGGTACGCGAGAGTTAAAAATGGAAATTATATTAACTTATATACGTTTCTACAAAAAATGTGTATAACAATATATTCGTCCTATACTTGACTACCCTCAGAAATGTCACATCCGAACATATTAATTTCATAATCTATATTCCATGACACGAGATGGCGTCTTAGGAATAATTTGTTTTATTATTAACCTATAATACTTTTTTTATTGATTAAGTATCTTATTTACTGATGAAAAGTTATTCTTTGGTTTTTACTGACATTTCTTGAATTATTTGTGCAATATTTAAGTACATACGACGGCATATTTGTATCAAGATATTTTTTTTAAATCAACACAACACGTGACATTTCTACAAGCGCCTAGCGAGTGACTGATTAAAGTGCGGTGTATGCACCACAGTTGAGTGGAACAGAGTAGCTGAATGCAGTGTCGCCTCTAGTACGTAGTACATAATAACTCAATGATTAATTAATAATTTTTCTAATTAAATATTACAGTTGTATGAATAGAATATTTCAATTGTTTTACTTTTATATTCAGTCATGATTTATTTGATATAAAACTTTCATCTGACAATTGAAAAATCGAATCAATACTGAATATGTAATATACAAGAAAATATACAAGAAGCAATACAGACAAATATTTTTTCATTGCAGATTGTATAGTAATGATCTTAAGCTGCGGTCTTGAATAATATCTAACGTTAGTTTCAAATCGCGTGCACTCTAAGGACTTCTATCTGAGACAGGGTCTCTATAAAAGAGGAGCTTACGTATTGGTTCCATCCGAAAGTATAACAACGTACACTTCACATTTGACGACTTTTTAATGTTCCACACACAAGATACTAAATTCCAAAAAAGATTTCTTAGTATGAATATAATAATGATGTAGTCATCAATTTCATTAATATTATTCAAAATTAATTTAAATATTCAATATCGTTTTGCGGCGGTGTATGAATACCCACTACCTCATTCGTCCCGTAGGTGTTGTTAGAGGCGACAGAGGTAACTTGAAAAGGGTGATGGGCAGCATCTTCCTGATAACAACGCAAAATAACAAAGAATTAAGTTTGCCAAACTGCCTGTCAAGGGTGGCAACTTTGAAAATTCGTAGACTACTAAAATATAAGGCTATTTATGGAGAAGGTATGTTCAGCAGTGGTATTTTATAGGGTGTAATGTCATCGCTCCAATTCAATCCGATTGATATTATCCATAAAATTGTTTTCACTTTTTGTGGTTGAGAGTAAGTCATAAACTCCACCTATCAATTCCACACTGCCTTCATGAATCTTTCTTTCTCATCGATTGTCAATTTATGAACAATCCGTCACCATATCAGCACGACAATTTATTAGGATATTATTTACGTGCTAGAGCCACGCTACAGCTATACTATAGTTGTAGCACGAATGGGTCGCCTCGACCGGGGAAGGACCACGCTCTTATAGAATACCAGAGTAAAATAGCAGCGTATCGATGGTGTGTTTCGTAAAACGAAGCATTTCATCTTAGTCCTCACGGGTGACAACGCATTTGCATTTTGATTCGTAATCGAGAATAGATGTAGATGTCTATGGTTCACCTGGGGCTTAGACTGTTAAAATAAACGATACTTTAGTTTTAATGTATGCACATCCTTGTATACGTTCTACTTGCATGAGGTAAATAAACTTTAAACTAACTAGAACCTCTCTATGTTGTGCAACTTTAAGCTTCCTCATACTACTAGATTTTAAGAAAGTTACTAATTCTTATAATTTAAAATTGTTTTTGTTTTATATTTATTTTATAGATTAGAATTAAAACTACAGTGTTATGTATACTTCAAAGTGGCTAATAAAATTTATTTGGATTCGATATTATTATCATATTGGACATTAATTAACTAAAAACATATTAACTTACATTTGTACGACCAAGTGTATTCACAGCATGCTCGGCAGTGAAGGAAATCATCGTGAGAAAACTTGCATGATATTTGAGGAATACATATTTGCACTTTGAGGACACGTAAAGTCCGCTAACACGCACTAATGTATCGCGGCAGACTATTGTTCCTTTACCCTCTCAGAATTGAAAGGCCTGTGCCCAGCAGTGAGACAAATATGTACTGTAACTTTGCTTCTGTATCACAAAAGCTATGCATCATTTCTAATGTTTTACTTTCCCTTAACTGTGCAACGTACTTAATAAGTTCACGAGTACGCAAGTTTATAAAGCACTTCACATTGTTAGTTTGCTAACGGCTAGCTCGCTGTACTGAAACTTTAGCTCAAGTTTTCTTTTACAACAAACTACTGACAACAAAATCAAGGCTTCAATATATTTTGTATTAAATACATTATAAGCGGTAGGACTCCTTTTTGCACCTAGAAGTCCGCCCAGGTCCAGTGCATGCACCGCTGTTTCGATCTGAAGGGTATAGAGTCCTCCTTGCCTAGCCTGTCGAGAAAAGCGACTAATGGGATATTAAGCTTTTACTTGTAATAGGTGATGGACTAGCCAGCTATCACTTCCTTGACAATTTCCATTTATCCCCGTATTTTTTGGATAAACGTTATCAAAGTAGATCGCTGTTCTTCGGAATCAGCCTGCCTCTGCCTCAGGGATTATAGGCCTAATGCTTCGTGTATTAACTGTAGTAGAGAAAAAGTAATCCACCCATTTCTCAAATAATTATAGAGCAGACGATCAGTAGCGCTTCTTCAGTAAGTGTTAGCAGGAATAACTGTTCTTTGTAAAAATTTCCCGGATATGCAGATTTTCTCACGATATTTTTTTCTTTAGTAGTAGAATAGTTTCATTGGTGTCAGTGGGTTCAAAAACGGGTCGTGCGCGTACTTAAAAATGTATTTATAGCGAGCGATTAGCCGCTGAGTTACCTTGCCTCTATCCGCCTGCTTGCACTCCTGAGTTCTGGACTAAAGGATCTTTGTTTGAAGTTAGCTGCAGTTGTTCATTAATTGCAAGAGCCATTTACTTCGAGTTAACTATAGGTTCGTTTGTCACTTTTTTATAGATTATGGATGACAAACGAGCATACAATTGTAATGCCCCCAGACCAAATTTCGGTCACGACAGCCTGCCTCAACGGAGACTAGCCATCGGTGCAGGGCAGAATTATAGTGTCCAAGTGTATGCGCCAACACAGGTGCACTCTCTAATCCCTCACTCTCATAAGCCGCAGGACCAGCGGCTTTACATGCTTTGCTAATATATGGCAGTACAGCAGGTGCACGCTCGACTGTGGCCGGCTTCACTTGTTCACTGTGACGTAGGCGCGGGACCCGAAGCTTGTTGTCATGCAAAACTTGCTTGATAAGTTGGAGCTCGGCAGCCAGGTGTTTACTGTCACGGATCCCTCGACATATTTATGGAAGACTTTGAGGAGAAAGCCCTGCTTACTTCTCCCATATACCCTATCCTTTAAAAAAAAGACTACTAAACCTTGTAATATATAGTATATTTTTCATTACGTAGGTAACATACGCCGATAAGATTTCCATTCAGTCCCAAACACTGACATGAACATATTAACATAATCTCCTTGCACTTTATGACGCAAACGTGTTATTATAACAGGAACATTAAATATCCATAAATAGAATTTCTGTTCAGGGTAATGTTTAAAGTTAATGTTTTATTCGTATGCTCTTAACTGTTCGTTGTTTAATAAAGCTATCACTACTTAAAGTAAAAGTGAAGTTTTAGCCTATATACATTACTCACAATTGGGCACAAATCTTTCCTCATTTTTAAGAAGGTTTTTTCGCAAGGAAATGTCCCACGAACCACCTTAATGCGTATTGACGCACCATCACGTCGTTGAAATATTTTTTAATTTCTCAGATATCGTTTCCTCACAATTTTTTCCTTCATTGAAGCCGAGCATATGGAAAATCAGGACTTAAAATTGCAATTTACAATTTCATTCGTGCCGGCGAGGATCGAAACCGGGCTGCTCAGGGACACTCCGAAGCCGAGGTAACTCTGGGGCTAACGGTTTAGAGTACTTTTCACAGTTCATAAGCAACCCGGGTTCGATTACTACTTAACAGAGACCACAATAAGCCTAAGTAATATTCTAGAACTTTAATTTCGGTTATAATTAAAAATAAAATCTACTTTTAGTCACGCGTTAGATAACAGCTTATTAGCAATTCAACATACACAACACACAAAGTTAATCTCTTATTATTTAAGAGAGCTAGAATCACTGTGACGTCAATAGGGAGTTAGGTCACCGACCTTTGATATAAGCTGGTAATGTTCTCACTTACAGAGACAACCCTTTTAAAAAAGGAACCTGAACCGAATAAAAAATAGGTATTTTGTCGCACAACGATTCCGACTAGAAATATCCGTGCAAATGGAGATGACGCTATTTTCAAAATAGACAGTACGATATTGTTCTTACGCCTGGAAAACGATATCACTGGAGCAATGTTATTAAATCGGGAAATATTAAGCCTTATTTCGAGCTGTCAATTAGTGAATATATTTCTGTCAATGTGCATTTGTATAATTTTATGTTATTATTAAAATAATAAAACGTTTATCTGTAATTTCGTGGCGGCGGCAGAGAATGCAATCTTTCTTGTTGATTTTCTTGCTGAATTGGAAATCAAAAAAGTTTTATTCGAATTTTTTATGTCTTAGATTTTATGAGTTAGTTTTCAAAAATATGATGATATATAGTTTATAAAAACCACCCGGTAGTCCTTTTAGTGACGTGTTTTGTCCTTGTTAAAGGAATTGTAGTGTTCACATATTTAAAATAAATTTTATTATTACAGAGTATTCTGGAGTAATTGTATTTCTATAGGTTTGAATACTGATTTTGATAATGCACTTAAAGGAAAGCACAGGATTTTTGTTATATTTCATAAAGTTGTATGATCCTCACTACTGTCTTCAGATAGGCGACGGAAACGGAAGCGGGACGTCTAGCTGCGATCAACAGTCTGCCTGTCAAGAATGACGACTTCGACAATTCTAGTGGTAGTGGAAGAATCTTATGTCCAACTCTGGTTTTCGGGTTGATCAGGAGTACGTAGTATAGTCATACGCAGTAATTTTTAGCTGCAAAACTTATCCTGCAGTTTCCCTGGTGTTGCAGTTGTTCTTGGACAGCGCTAGTTACTTACCATCAGATACGCCGCAAGCTCGTTTGCCTCCTCTTCTCTAAAAAAAATTTACTCAAGTATTTGCTCACGTAGTTTCGAAAAAATATAACACATAACGACTTCCTTTCTTATCGATGCATTTTTGCTTCCCTTTATTCGTTTAACATTTTCGTTCAGGGACACATTTTAACAATGCTTTACAAATATGACACTTATGATTTGCTCATATCCGTTCATTTTTCTTTGACACTGTCGCACACGTGCATACAAGTGGCAAGGGATAATGACTCGTTAACATGGGCAATAAAGAACATATTGTAAGTTAGGTATAGGAACAGGTTTTTCCTGTTAACTCCGGATAATTGTTGTAACGATGCGATAAAACGTAATGGTGGTTTTTGTGCTTTTCTTTACATAAAACAGTCTATATAGCTATGTAGTTAGGGTTTCAAAATAAGGCATCCGTTTAATTTAAAATAGACCCGTCTTTTTGTTCGTTGCTTAGTTTGTCTGATTAATTACTGAATATTTTTATACAAACCATTTATAATAACAAAAGTGCTAATGGACACAAACGAAGTCGCGGGAAATGTTCTTTTAAAATATTTGTCAACAGCCCGGACAATATGGTATAAAATGTACCTATTTTTATTTGTATTCGACGTGGCCCCTAGCATTCAGGTATCAAGTATCTACGTCGTAGGTCCCGAAATATTTTTCAAATTTATGGGTATATATCTTTGATTCCACAGGTCGATATTTATTATAATTGATATTTGTTTTTTTTTTCATTTTCTTCTTTTGAAAAAGCGTTATCCTACACTAGGATTTTCTCCAGTATCGTAGGTAGTTTATAATATGTTTGGATGTATAATTTCATAAGAACAAATTCAGACCCGGAACAATTATTTGTTATCTTTGACCTTATGAACCGTGTTAGTTTAGGAACTATGCGCTCGCTGTAAATTTCACAGTACTCATGAACCCGGGTTCGACCCCACCGGTGCCAATGAAATTTAAAACATTGTGAGAAAACAAAAAAATAAGAAAATAAAGTATTTCGAAACAACATGTGAAGTTCACCACCTTATCCATTCATCACCTCGTAGGTGCTGCAAGAGGTGTCAGAAGGTAACTGGAACAAGAACAAGGCAGAAAAATCTTCCAAACCGCCTGCCAAATATAGCAAATGTTCGTCCTCGTGTAGGAGGAGAAAAGAGCTTACTCCTTTCTAAAGGGCCGGCAACGCACCCGCAATTCTCCTGGTGTTGCGGTTGATCATGGGCGGCGGTAGTCACTTAACATCAGGTGAGCCGCATGCTCGTTTGCCCCCTCTTCTATAAAAAAAAAAAAAAAAAAAAAAAAAAAAGGAGGCCTATAAGTAAAGAAGTATATCAAAAATATATCAAAGGTATATAAAAAAGTGTATCAGAAAAAATTCTGTTTACAGAAAAGGTGACAAGTGTTTTGGATTTTCAAGCATTTTTAATGGAATATTTAAAGTAAAATTTCATACGAGTACGTGTTTTCAATCTACACTAGGTTTTTATGGCGCACAGGTCATGCAAATTTTCTTATAAAACAGTTGCATGCGGCTGTGTCGTCGTCAAGAACTTAATAGCTGACCTAAAATATCTGCCCCGGAGTGCTTTTGCAAATGACTATTTAATTTTTTTTTAAATAATAGGGTGACAAACGAGCACACAGTCCACCTGATGATAAGTGGTTGCTGCGGCCCATAGACATCTACATCTATCCTCCATTAAAAATCAAAATGCAGTTGCGTTGTCACCCGTGAGGATGAGATGGAATGCCTCGTTTCCAGTAAAAAGGGTCTCCGGTTCTCTACGCTCACCATACGAAATACAGCAGCATTAAGCTACTATTCCACGCTGGTATTCTGTGAGAGCGTGGTCCTTCCCCGGTCGAGCCGACCCAACTGCAACTATACTACTAACAGTGCCTTCTTCAGTTCACTAACCGAAACAGGCTTATCTTAAAGTCCGGACATAATATTTCGGTGCCCTAGGTTTTATAGTAAATGGTGCCCTAGTTTCTCATTTTATATTTTTGTCTATTTGAAGTAAATTATTTACAATTGCTTTATTTCACAATGAATCAAAGCTAAATGCATTTAGGTATATTGTGACATTTCTTGGGGAAAGCCTATGTGCAGAAGTGAACTTGTGAAAAACTGTAATGATGTAATGTTGACGATGAAATGCATTTAGTGCATTCGAGAGATTCATTTCTATTTTGATTGACTAGTAACGTGCAATTTTTTCCATAATATAACATACAATATTTTTTTCAAAAGTTTAACAACTGATGCCCTCTGTGAGGTGATGAACCTGAGCCAGTACCTGGTGCACCTTATCATCAATCCGTCACTGCTTATAGTAGAAATGGTTTGATGTAATCGCTTTGAATCAAAATGGCTGACACTTTTCATGTTGCTTCTCTTCCACTATTTGAATAATCCTGTGGCAGTAAATATAGGTATATTAGTTACACCAATCAAAAATCGAAGCAATCGAGTGATCGAAGCGGATTTACATGGTAGAGCCACGGTGCAGCTATATTTAGTTGTAGCACGAATAGGTCGGCTCGACCGGTGCAGGACCACGCTCTCACAGAATACCAACTTAAAATGGTAGCTTAAAGTTGCTGTGTTTAGTATGGTGAGTGTAGAGAACCGGCGACCCTTTTTACTGGACATGAGGCATTCCATCTTAGTCCTCACGGATGACAAGACATCTGCATTTTGGTTCGTAAATGAGGATAGATGTAGATGTCTATGGGTCGCAGCAACCGCTTACCATCTGATGGACTATGTGCTCGCTTATCACCCTATCCTATTAAAAAAAATCCCCGGTTTTATTAACCTATTAATTTAATAATAATTTTTTCTTCTTCATAAATTATCACTGACGTAAGATTACCTTCATAGTCTGCAAGTTTACGGAGCGTATATTGAACGTCTGGTTAACGGCATTCCTAGAACAGAATACCTTCTTCAGTGACCGCCAGTACGGTTTTCGCCAAAATTGGTCAGCTGGGGGCCTTCAAGCGCATGCTACATACGTATCGAGCGAGGCACTTGAGAACAGTGGGGAAGCACTTGCTGTTTCTCTTAATATCTTGGAGACCTTTAACATAGTTTGGTGTGCTAGCCTTTTGAGTAAACTTCCCGCGTATGACTTATCGCCTGGTCTGATTAACTGGGATCTTTACACAACTGAACATTCTGAGTAAACAGTCTGTCCGGGTCTTTGTCGATGGCTGCTCATCCGATCCTGTGGCGACTGTGACGATGTGATGCTGTGACTGTGATGACCCTTTTGTGCCCGGTATTTATAAGTATTCAAAGGTTGTAGAAAGATACCAACCAAGTCCTCGGGCCAGTCGGGTTTTTTTAAAATAGAATAGGGGTAACAAACGAACACACTGTCCACCTGATGGTAAGCGGATGCTGTGGCCCATAGACATCTAAATTTATCCTCGATTAAGAATCAAAACGTAAATGCGTTGTCATCCCTGAGGACTAAGATGGAATGCCTCATTTCCAGTAAAAAAGGGTCTTCGGATCTCTACATTCACCATACGAAACACAGCAGTATCAAGCCGCTATTTTACGCCAGTATTCTGTGAGAGTGTAATCATTCCCCGGTCGAGCCGACCCATTCGTGCTAAAACCATAATAAATAGCTGGAGAGTGACTCTGTCACGTATTAAATACAGTCCGAAAGAGAAGCTATGACTGAGCGTGTGAATCTCACACTACAGGCAGTCTCAGAATGGGGCGATGCCAATCTTGTGAAATTCAAAACACAAACCTCCAAACACAAGCGTATCTCTTTCCTGCGAAAAGTAGCCAGCTCATCTTGGATACTTCTTTCAGGAATATATCGCTGAAATACACCGACGGCCTTCAGTTGTTGGGGGTTGATTGATATCCTCAAATCTGAACTTCTGTGAGATCAAGGCCAAAGCAATTGCAAGAAAGCTAGGAGTCCTTGCAAAGGTACAGGGATACTTTACGCCGGGACAGCTGCTCACGTCATACAAAGCGCAAGTCCGGTAATACATGGAGTATTGCTACCACAATACTGGTGGGGGCTGATGTTACAAAATACCATCTGGCAGCTTTGGAATTAATAGAAAAGCGTTCTAAGATGCTTATTGGTAAGCCGAAACTGGTTAAAACTAATCTTACTACACCTGGTACCTGGAACACAGGCGCAATGTAGTCAGCCTTTCAGTTTTCTCTCCCTTCCACCATCGGACAACTAGACGTTCGGCTAATCTCCATCCTTTCGTTGTTGATTTACCTCGCATGCGAACCAAATGGTTTCCTAAATAGTTCATCTCGCGTACAGCAGGAATAAGTTGCGAGCATTTTTGTCTTTCCACCCGATTACATTGTTGGTGTCTTCAAGGCGAAAATGAATAGACTTTTGTGAAGTCAGTGCGCTTCACCATCTTAGGCTACATCACCACTTACCATTAGGTGGGAATGTAGTTAAGCGGCTGGCTTAAAATACTAAAAAAAAGGTGGAATCCTTACTTACCACTAAAAAGAAACTACATTGCTATGGCTACAACAAGTAGTTTGGTTGCTGGATAATAAGGAAATCCCACATTTATAAGGGTTTTGTTTTTCGAATATTTGGTCTTTCCATAAATTCAAATAAAGTTCTTTGTGGCCTTATTGATGTGTGAAGAATTCTATTTATACATCAAACAACTCTCAAGAGCGTACGACGTTAAAGTATTTAGAGAGTCCGTTCCTGACAATATCTGACCTAACTAAGCCTTTGAATAAATTCTCATGGGCCGAAATTCTACAAGTGGAACACTTTACGATATTCCTCTGAACAGTTATTGGTACTAAACTTTATAAATCTACGAGACTCAACGGACTTCGCGCCGATACGATCAGCAACTTGATTAAATTTAAGTTACAGTGTAAATTGGCTTATTTATATAAGAGACGAGTTTTTGTTTTACTTAAATATACAACTTTTCTATATCAAAAATAATAAGAAAATAAACAAAGATATAAAAAGGGGTGCTATATAGAAAACCTAACTGATTTTAAGCCCGATGAGACCTATTACTTAAAGGTCAAAAAACTTTCCTAGTTTTATTTTTCATTTGTTTGCAGCATGAGACAAAATATAGATACTTACGCAATTTCATTTATTTTGTTAGTGTAGGTACTTAGTTTTAGGTAGGCATTGGATTGTAGTTTTCATTTAAAATATTATACAATATCAATAATTAGTGATGGTGCTTGCTTATTTAGGGCAATATCTTATTTATTGTATGGAAACCAAGTATTGGCTAGAGAAAATTCGGGAGCAAATTAGGGATTACGTTATTGCGGCCATTTTGTTGTTTATTTACAAAATAAAACACAGGTGTACAGTTTGCCCTATTCGTTTCTTCGTTTTTCGTTTATTCGTTCGTTCGTTTGTTTTATATGATTGTCAGACTAACTGAATGTTTTTATTCAGATAAGTGTCTTTCTAAGTCTTCGCGACAGTTTAATTTACAAATAAATCATCATCACTTAGAATAGCAAAATACTGATTCCACGCGAACAAAGTCGCGGGCACAGCTAGTACAAAATATTTATCAAATCTGTTTAAACTTTATCTACTCACGACATTTTACTATTAAGGTTAATCTACGCTAATATAAACTGTTGTTAAGTAAATCTTGTAGTAATTATCTTACTTATTGTTCACGAGATTCTCAAGGTCAAAATTTAGCAAATTTTTAAATAACTTTTATTTTAAACTGTTTCAAAACTAAAGTTTTATACAGTGTTTTATAAATAGAATAATTAGTGGTCAATAAACATTAAACAGTTCACGTGATGGTGTAACGTTCCTTGGCCCATATTATTTTAATTAAAATTTGTAGATACATAGCTTATTTTACACTTGTTGTAAAAAAACTTATTGTAAAGGAAGGAAATGTAACTATGCTGACACAGTTTATTGATTATTGATTATTATAGAAATCTCGATTAAGATCAAAGTCTATGAATCTAAAAATCAAAACGCACATGCAATGGACATATTCTAAAACAATACTCTTTCAAAAGCGGAAGTTATGTCAAATGTGGGTATCTCAATTTATCATCATCTTCATTATAGCCCACTGCTAAACACGGTCCTCTTCCAAAACTATGATGGTTCAGTCAAAACCCTGCCGAATTGCTAATCATTTTATGGTTAAGGCGAAATAGTATCGTGGTCAAGAGTGAGGAGTGGCGATATGCTCCTGTTTGGCCGGCCCGCTCGCAATTTTATTACAGGATATTTATTTGATATTTCTTTTAAATAGGAAATGTACTCCTTTATTTGAAAATGAACCAATAATTTGTCCCATGTATTTAGTGGTGAACACATAGACAGAATTTTATTGAAATTGCTTTAATTACATTCGAATGAAACTGCTTTTTCCCTTAACGGACGTTCCTAAAATTGTAGATTTTGAGAAAACTGCGATCTTTTTGTATCGAGCGTCAATCGTCAAAATGTTCAATCGTATTTTGGCCATCATATTTCACTAAGGAAAATCATAAACTTTCATAGTGATTTTAAAAAGAGGTGAATTCGTAATTTTTAATGACAAAAAGTTGCTTTTCTGCGTACATACAAAGCGTGTAAAATCCGCTTTTGGCGCCCATTTCACCTTAATGTCTAAAATGCTTGTCAAAGAATCACTTCTTTTTTAATGTCCCATATCACTATTGTTGTACAGATTCTCATATAATACTCCTGTATTTCATCCATTACAGTGTATGAAAGTTCACTGCTGAACATAGGCCTCCCCCATAGTTGGAGATTTTGAAGAATCTGTTGCCAAAAAAAAATTGTAGAGTCATGCTGCAGTTATATTAGTAGTATAGTTGTAGCACTAATGGGTCGGCTCGACCGGGGAAGGACCACGCTCTTACAGAATACCAGCGTAAAATAGTAGCTTAATGCTACTGTGTTTCGTATGATGAGCGTGGAGAACCGGAGACCCTTTTTACTGGAAACGAAGCATTCCATCTTAGTCCTCACGGGTGACAACGCATTTGCATTTTGATTTGTAATCGAGGATAGATGTAGATGTTTATGGGCCGCAGCAACCACTTACCATCACGTGGACTGTGTGCTCATACGTCACCCTATCCTATAAAAAAAATTGTCCCCCGTTATTCCTCGTGCCTGCTGCTTGAACAAAGTTGCTTCAGAATGCACCATTGTCACGTGCATTACACTATGATAATATCATCTTACATGATATTGACATATTTATATGAAGTTAGACAAAATTCATAATTGCAGCATACATATACGTTGTAGTAGTAGTTTTTTTTTAAATCATGTTGATAGTTTTCATATTAGACATCATTATTTATTAGTCAGTAGTTTTGTTATATTTAGGTTAGTTATAGCATCGCATTAGTTTAGTAACAGTAATGATGTTATAATTATGTAATAAATAAATAAATAAAATATCCTGATTTGTTTCCCTTTGTCGTTCCTACTACATCCCCAGGGTAACCCCATATTAGTGGATATACTTACACCGCAACTACACTGTAAATTTTATGGTTAAAAACGTCCGATATGTTAGTCAAAAAAAATCACTTCTGTTTAATGGGCCATAAATCACCATTCTTGTACGGATTCTTATATCATTATTTTTTTAATGGCGTATTTTATTAGCATCTCGCAAATGTTGCTGCTGACTGCGATTTAACTTATTTTTTTAAATCTGATGAAGAGCGGCGTTTAGGACACGTGGCGTTATTCTTAAATCTTAAATGTGTATATTAGAGGAAGCAAATGGTAACAAAATGATATTATATCGATCCTATTCAGCATGTTCGAGACGTCTACGACTTTAAAATGAACAAAGTATCGAGCGTTCTATTTTTAAATTTCATTGAACAATCTCTCGTTTCTCTAGACATCGACGCGTGGGCGTACGAAATATAATTTAGATTGTTTTATCGTATTTCAGTCCATTATAACTCAAACTGTAAGTACTCCATTTTACGCAAAGTTTTATAATGTTTCTTTCAAAATGGTTATATTTCACAGAATCAATTTTATTCTTATTTCATAATTGACAGTAGCATAATGGCAATGCTGCCAGTCTATTTCGAACATAAGCGGGTTCAAATCCGTCATTTAAATATTAGCTTAAACCTTTGATAGCTAAACACATTAAGCTCTTCAGAACAGAACAAAATAAAAAGAAATTCTACCACCTAATTGATAACCTCATTTTGAATGAGTAGCTATACCCATATACTTAGTCGAGTCATAAGTTCTGTCAAAACCTTATTACTTAATTTTTTGAATACTGGCTAGTTGAACTTCACCAATTTTAAAAATATAACGTTTGCGCTTACCGAAACTAAAAAAGATATTAATTTTCATTTATTTTCGAATATGGAGTGGTCGAAGAGATAAGATAGAGTAGCGGTTATCGCGTTGCACCGCTGTGGTTTCGCGCCAAAAGATATTTTCAATATTCTACAAAAATTGAAAATAACGTTAAGACGCGATCATCAAAGCAGTGAAGGCGCGAATCCAACGAAATCCTGTTCATAAACAGCTATTCAGATGGGCTTAAGCTGAACCACGGTCAAAAGAGTGATCAATGAAGACCTAGGATTACGAGCTTAATCGTAACAAGACCGGAGATTTTTGAACGAGCGTTTGAAAAACATTAGGCTTTACGTCGTTACGCGGGAAAAATACAGCGAAATTTTGTTTTCGGATGAAATTTTTTTTAATATCGAAGAAAGTTGTAATAAACAAAATAATAAGGTGTATGCCCACAGCAGTGAAGAAGCCAGCACGCGTATTTCGAGGGTTCAACGAGCACATTATCCTTCGTCATTCATGGTTTGGCTTGGAGTCTCATATTCAGGCTTAACTGAGGTGTTTTTCTGTGAAAAAGGTGTAAAAACCAGTGCCGAGGTGTACCAAAATATCGTCCTAGCAAATGTAGTGAAACCTCTTTCTTTCTCAAACAAAAAATATTCCAACAGGACTCTGCACCAGCTCACCGGGCTCTCTGCACAGGGCACGAAGCAAGCAAAACTGGTTGACCGTCCATGGAATTCACTTTATCGGGCATGAAGACTGGCCCTCTTCTAGTCCAGATTCAAGCCAACTGGATATGACAACATTTGGAGGAGAAAGTCTGCGCTAAACCTCATCAGAATTTGGAATCTCTCTAAGCATCTTTGGCCAAAGTAGTGGCAGAAATAGATATGAGTATGGTGCGTACTGCGGTTGATGAAATTGTATTCTAAATTAAATTACTTTTTATTTCATATATAATTTCTACATACAGTGGAACCTGGTTAAGTGGAACCTGGATAAATGAGAAACCTCTATTATTGAGAACTAGGTACAACGGGGTCCCGGCATTTTTCATCGAATTACCTCTCTTAATGAGACGTTTAGAACCTGGTTAAATGAGATTTAATTTCTCGGATTTTTTCTCTCTATAATTATCAAGTTGGGACAGATTTCGACACGATTGTTAACGACATTTGAATTGCTTCACGTTACGTTACGCATGTGCTTTGTTTGTCAGTACTATCTGAAATAATTGATAATTCTAGTATTTTTGGTCAAATTTATCCTATCGAGAAACAGGTTCAAACAACTAGCAATCAAATACAAACAAATACAACCGATTAATTTAAGTCATAACCTTTACTGTATTGAATTGTTTTTTTTAATAATACATACCTACACTTAATTTGTTACACCAAAAAAACGCATTTTCATTAACATTTTCACCCTTATTAATGGAATAACTATTCATTTCGATCTCTATAAGCGGGTGCCTCTGTAAATGAGACAACTAAATTTTAAACCTGTCTAATTGGAAAACTGGATAAATGAACACCTCTTTAAATTGTACAAAATCCTTGGTCCTTTGAGATTCCAGTTAACCAGGTTTCACTGTAATTATCAAAAAGTGTATCATTAATTTTATAAAAAGTATTTGACAGAACATATGACCTCACCAAGTATACTTCTTTATAAGCGGACTTAATGCCTGAGGCATATATTTACATACCTATGTATATATTATGAGTCAGTCATTAAGTCCGCATTTTTTTTTATTTAAAAAAAGAATATTAACAATGCTATAAACATTACTAATATTCCCCTTAACCACTCGTGGTAAGCTTAAATTGCTTGTGTTACGAGTGGTTCACGACAGTAGTCGAATGGCGGATTCGAACCCACGACCTTTTTGATTTCGCGTTCAGCGCCCTGCCATTAGGCTACTGTCGCTTATAAACATTAATGTGCATATATACATTAATGTGTATATGAACATAACATAAACATAAACACTCACGCCTGTCATCCAGATGGGTAGGCAGAGACTACAGACTTCCATTTGGCACGACCCTGACACACTTCACTGCCTCCTCCACATCCATACATATCTACGCATACATGCTCGTCGGTTAAGGGTACTCCTAATTTGGCCCGTTTTCAATATATCACCAATTTTGTCGATAAACTTTCGCCTAGGACGTCACTTTCCGACTCTTCCGTTCACCTCTGCAACACAAATTTGCTTTGTCACTGTTTCCTCATTCATTCTTTCCATATGACCAAACCACCGAAGCATTCCTTTCTTAATACTGGTCACACAATTTTTCACCCTGTCATTCAGATTTAACCCTAACATACTCCTTAACAACGGCATTTACACCTAAAGCATTTACTCCATAACAACCGCTCTAAGAAACAAAATGGAATGCCCCATTACCACAAAACAAGATCTCCGGTTCTCTACACTCACCATACGAAATAGCGTTGCTGCTATTTTACGATGGTATTCTTTGAGAGCATAATCCTTCCCCGGTCAGCCCGACCCATTCGTGTTGCAGACATAATAGGCTTTAGCATTGCTCTGATCTCATCGATGATAAATAATTGTATATGGGCTACAGTATTCACACACTATCAAGTAGACTGTGTGATTGATTGCCGCCACCTTTACTTTTATAAATTAGTTTAAATTTATTTACATAAAAATAAAAAGAATATTTCTACATCACTTAAAACCAATGACCAGAAATTAAATTTATTTTTTACGCAATAATAGAGAATAGAATACAATAGAATCATTTATTATTATATTTTATTACTGTTAATATGTTACCACTGGTTCGGAAGAACCTCTCTCCTGGGAGGACAAAAAAATCCAGGTGACTTTTTATTTAAAAGCACAATTTACAATATAATATTTATTGCAATTGTTATGAAAATATTAAGAAACAGCATGGTAACGACCACCTCATTTACAGGCGCTAATATCAATCATGGACTCTTTAGTAAGTAGTATAATAACCCATACTAAACAATTTTCGCTGAATAAATAATTCAAACCTTTTGACAGATAAGGTCTTCACATTTTCTGGGGATTTGTTGTAAAAGCGCATACGTTGCCAATTGAAAGTTGAGGAAGGAATGGAGGAAGGAAGAAAGGAAGGTAGAAGGAATTATTGGTGGAACTGGTGTAACTAAAGTTAAATATTACATCAATCAATTTTGTAATTTCTAGGACAGAATGCTTTTCAGATTTTTTATTTGGATTATACAATAAAGACGCAATTATAAATACACTGATTTTAGATACCTGATTATTATTTTAATTGAGTTGCAAAATTCTAAGCAATGTTGACCTCGCGTACCCAATGTATATTTTTTATTTTTAAGTAATCTTTGCGGAAATTAAAGTGACAAGCGCGTACACAGTCCCCCTTGAATGGTAAATGGATTCTGTATCACAAACACCTACATACCGTCGATTTAGTCATAATATAAATGGGTTTTCATGAAAACATTAAAAACTAACCAGAGAAGACCAGTAACAAGGTCCTGCAGTTCTCGCCACTCACTATACAAAACACTTCAGTATTTCATTGAGTCGTAATACGTTGTAGCGTCCAAACGTTGAAGTACAATGAAGGACAAACCTCAAAACACATACTTTCTCTTCTATAATAGATTTAGTTATTATGTAATTAATTGAAATTATATATATATATATATATATATATATATATATATATATATATACATATGTCCCACTGCTGAGTTCAGGCACATGTAAGGGCAAGGAAATGTCCGCGACGCTGACCCGGTGCGTGTAGGCGGACTTCACATATCATTAAAATATTCTTTTTAATTTATGAGACATGCAGATTTTCACGATGTTAACCTTTACCACATACCACATATTAAATGAGCACTTAAACTTTAACGAATTTTTATTTTACTATAAGTCAAAATTCTGTTGTTCTCCGTTTTATAATCATTATCGTAATCATTGAAGCCCTTCACAATTCCACTGCTAAACATGAGATTCCCCGAAGAAATGTAAAAACATGGTCCTGGGCTACTACTTCACACTTCTTGATTTTCACCCCATCTATGGAGGAGTGTACACTACGCTTTCGGTACGATACTGCCACTTGTGAACCTTTCTTCCCCAAGTCCATTCTTTCTAGCTATAAGGCCAGCTAATTGTCACTTCAGCTTGCATTGGCATGTTATTGTTCTTAGTTTACTATTTTTTCATCTTAAGTAGGTTATTGTTTCAGCGCTCACCAACCATGCAGAGGCGGCGTAAGACATGGACGACGTGGGCCACCGCCTACGGCTTAGAGGCTTAGAGGTTTATGCATTACTTAAAACCGTGAACGCGCCGAAAAATTTTACTTGTCATGAATCAATATTATTTACATAACTAAACATGTTTCTATTCAGTCTAGCAACATCAGTTTGCGTTGCTATCGCGGGGCATCTCCGCCGCGCGACGAAAAAGGCTGAGGATTTCCCGTTCTGTTTGTTTAGACAAATTGATAAAAGCTTCTCAAAATTAAAACCAAATACAACGTCATTAAATTTACTAAATTTATTAAATTATATAAAACATCATTAAATTTATTAAATTTACATTAAAAATAATATAGGCAGTTTTGTATATCTGCCTGTATTATTTATATATATATATATATATATATATATATATATATATATATATCGTTTAAATAATTGAAATAATATTCAAGCTACGTAATATTTTATAAATATTAAATAATTTACCAAAAACATTTAAAAGGCACGAACGATGTAATGTAAAGCTTTAGGTTGCATAAAAAGTTTTACGCAAATAAACGCAACAACTGTACCCTGCAGTTCTAATTGCGCTATAGTTGGATTTATATTTGGTATATTTGGTCATTCTGTAGTAGACAAATGGAAACTAAAACAGCAGATGCTGCTATTTGCCTCATATCAACTCAAAATATAGTAGGAGACGGTAATATGGTCATCCGGTTAATATGGTCATTTTATTATAATTAAAAACTACGACCTTGTTCGCGTAGACGGCTCTGTGATACGATAGTTCTTCATCAGTCAATCAAATTCCTAGTAATTGGTAAAAAAGGCGCTGCTTTATCGACGCCATTTTGACAGATGAAATTATAGTAAATATTTTAGTCGATTTTAGTATGGTGTAGTGTAGTTAGTTTTTTTATTTGATTTTTTTTATAGAAGAGGGGGCAAACGAGCATGCGGCTCACCTGATGTTAAGTGACTACCGCCGCCCATGATCAACCGTAACACCAGGAGAATTGCGGGTGCGTTGCCGGCCCTTTAGAAAGGAGTAAGCTCTTTTCTTGAAGGTCCCCAGGTCGTATCGGTCCGGAAAAATCGCCGGTGGTAAACTATTCCACAGAGAGGTTGTACGTGGAAGAAAACTCCTTGTGAAACGTACAGTGGTGGACCGCCAAGCATCCAGATGGTGTGGATGGTATCGGGACGTTTGCCGTGTAGTGCTTTCACGAAATTTGGCGGCTGGGATTAATCCGAACAATTCCTCAGAGCACTCCCCGTGATAGATGCGATAAAATATGCAAAGAGACGCAACATATTGTGACGGCTCAATATTATTATTAATAATTAAATTCAATATAAAGGGGCGTCAAAAATAGTTTTAAAAGATATATATTAAGCAATAAAGTTAAATTAATAAACATAAAGTTAATATATTTCAGACATTATCCCAATAACATAGCAAATTAAAGGCAAAATTATTGTTTCTCGTAATAAGTAAATTTATTATAAAAACTTGTAAAAATATTTAAAATAAGATAAATAATAGAAATACAAGTCAAAAAATATTATAAAATTAAGTTAAATAACGTTTATAAGATAATTAGAAAATTTGTTAAAAATTGTTTAAGTCATGGGAGGTGTTCGTGTATAAAAGAAAATTTTTCTAAGTTGTGGAAGGAGTTCACGTATAGATGAAATTTTCTAAGTTGTTGAAGTTCATGTATTAAAGAAAATTTTCCTAAGTTATGGAAGGTGTTCACGTATAGACGTCTTGTATGGATGAGGTGCCGGAGATACATACCTGCAGTTGTACATATATATGGGGTGGTCGGGAGCCCGACTGCCTGAAGTACTGTAGCACAATGACTAGTCCTATATGAGGGACTTATGATATTAAACTCAATGATACAAAAGCAATACTATAGAAGGTCTCCATGATGAATTTGCATTACAATAGTAGGGTCGTGGGTTCGAACCCTATATATGAATGACTTATGAAAGTAAGGTCTATGATTCAAAAGCAATACTATAGAAGGTTTCTGTGATTAATATGCATTACAATAGTAGGGTCGTGGGTTCGAACCCTATATATGAATGACTTATGAAAGTAAGGTCTATGATTCAAAAGCAATACTATAGAAGGTCTCTGTGATTAATATGCATTACAATAGTAGGGTCGTGGGTTCGAATCCTATATATGAATGACTTATGAAAGTAAGGTCTATGATTCAAAAGCAATACTATAGAAGGTCTCTGTGATTAATATGCATTACAATAGTAGGGTCATGGGTTCGAATCCTATATATACATGACTTATGAAAGTAAGGTCTATGATACAAAAGCAATATTATAGGAGGTCTCCTTGATGCATAAGCATTGTATGGGGTGGTCGGGTGACTGACTGCTCCTAGTACTGTAGCAAAATGACTAGTCCTTATTAGGGACTTGAAAAGGAATATTATGGTGGCGTGTGTGCTGCTTCACGAGCAATTGGTCCGAGGTAAACTTGGACTCGCTAACCGATGTGTCCTAGACATATCATCTTAGTGTCGGTAGTAAGCGGGTTTGTTGTAGCAATACGGCTTTCCCGTGGACATCGCACATCCATACCGTTTGTGGGCGGCGTAGTAGCGCATAGCGAAGCGTCGTCTATATTTCGGATTGGGATGATGAGTGTGTTTGGTAGCACTTTTAAGTGTAACAGGCATACTCAACTTCATGTCTTAGTGCATTAGCGCTATGATACGTGGAGTTTTGTTCATTGACGTCTTAGTAGCGTGCTACTATGATACGTTAGTGATATTTTTTATATAACAACAATACCAATTTTGTTACCAAAGTCGATAGGGATCATGTGGATGTGTTGTGAGGGTGCGCAGCCCGTATGATAGTTGCATTGATGCTTACTGCTACTTGCGGTATTGCGTCTTGTGATGGATCTGCGGGTGTGCTGCGCCTGATTCGACGCATTCCTGATGTTCTGGTCGATGGAGGTATACAATTAACATCTTAGTGCCGGTGGTAAGCGGGTTTGTTGTAGCAATACGGCTTTCCCGTGGACATCGCACACCCATACCGTTTGTGGGCGGCGTAGTAGCGCATAGCGATGCGTCGTCTATATTTCGGATTAGGATGATGGGTGTGTTTGGTAGCACTTTTAAGTGTAACAGGCATACTCAACTTCATGTCTTAGTGCATTAGCGCTATGATACGTGGAGTTTTGTTCATTGACGTCTTAGTAGCGTGCTACTATGATACGTTGGTGATATTTTTTATGTAACAACAATACTAACTTTGTTGCCAAAGTCGATAGGAGTCATGTGGGTGTGTTGTGAGGGTGCGCCACCCGTATGATAATTGCATTGATGCCTACTGCTACTTGCGGTATTGCGTCTTGTGATGGATCTGCGGGTGTGCTGCGCCTGATTCGACGCTCTCTTGTGGTTCTGGTCGATGGAGGTATGCGGGTGGTGATGTCTGCTGGGATGTATGGGGGACCTTGGGACGGTGTAAGTCCGACGATAGTCGTATTGATGCTTGTTGCGTTCTGCAGCATTGCGTCTCTGCGTAGGTTGTTTGGTGGGACGCTATTCTCAATGGCGCTCTCTGCGTCTTGGTTTGACTCACACCTAAGTAGCTTTGCCCAAGTCGGGTCCCTTCATTGCGGGGCTGCAGACTGTCTGCCCTCCACGATGTTTTATATAACAACATAATATTATATCTCTGTAACTTTCCCACCTTTGAATGATTGAAGGCAACTTGTTGGTGGGTGAGACAAACATGATCGAAAATGCATTTACTCAACGTCAGTGACACAAACCCTTTCTGATGGCGAATTATTACTCTTATCTTATAACTGCCTTTTGGCTATATCTGCCGTTGTATTGGTTGGTGGAGCATATGTGTCGACCTCATGCGGGTGGTAGCTGGCGGGAGGATCTGAGGAGACTCTCAAGGCTGCGGCCGAAAGCCGCACAACGTGGGACCCCATTCCCTTGAGGTGAGCGGTAGACTCATGACACGCTCTGCGGCTAGTAGCCGTGCTGATCATGCAATTGGTGGTGATGCCATACACTTACATCACGTCTGCAGGAGCGGCGGTCTGGCAGGTGGTGGCGCTCACGGAGGGTTTAAGGCCAGTGTGCCTATTTGCCTAAACCGTGTGACGTACATTCACTGTGGCTGGATTCGTTCGTATTCTGTATGGCGTTTACACGCATTGACATGCGCGACTTCGGTCGATGTTTGTGCTTACGCACTAACAAGGGGCCAAGCCTCTTTTACTGGTTCGCCAGTTATTTTGCTGTGGACTACGGTCCAGTTCCCGAATTAGCGTTCCCTTCGGGGGGAGTGCATCAAAATGGTTGGCGCTCACCGTGCACGGCGTGTGTGGGGCCGTGTACCTCCCCTACATTTTTTTTAATAAATGTAGGAGAGCGAAGCCCTTGTACCGGGTATTTTGTATAAATATATTGTGAGCCTTTTCCAAGCGGGAAGGGATAAATAATAATAAATTAAGAATGTAAACCTGATACAAGTGGAATAGGGACGTTTTATGTTCTTAACCTTTTTCGAGCCCTGTCTTCGTGAACGGGGTTCACTTAGCTTATAAGGCACTACCAACAGCTTTCAATTGCTAATTCTAGTGAATATTCATTCTTCCAAACGACACCTAAAAGAACTAAGTTACTAAACAAACACAACGTAAATAAGGGTCCTAACTAAGACGATCACGCCAAAATATTATAAACGGCCTATTATTAAACCTTTAGAAAGATCATTTAGAAAGATCTAAATATATTTTATTAATCCTGGTCTCATATATATAATGTTATTGAAAAGGGGATATTTTTTAATACTATAGAATTTTTATTATATACAGGGGGGGGGGGGATCGTTACAATCTCTTCGCAGCGCCAGTGAATCGATCGGTCGGAAAGCACTCGGTCGTCGACGATTCGAGCCGCTCTGCGCTGGATGCGGTCAAGTGGAAGGAACTGGTACTGGGGAGCCCCAGCCCAGAGATGGGAACGGTATTCCATGTGCGGCCGAACCTGCGCCTTGTAAAGTTGCAGGCGGTGTGCCGGCATGAAATACTGTCCCGCTCTGCTGAGCACGCCAAGCTTTTTAGAGGCCAATTTGGCCTTCCCTTCCAAGTGACCACGAAACTGCACGTCACTCGATATGTCGACGCCGAGGATTCCGATACTGGCTGAGGCAACAAGGGGAGTGCCTTCAAACTGAGGGGATACGACAAAGGGGTTCTTTTTAGCGGTTAACGCGCAAACTTGTGTCTTCTGGGGGTTAAACTGGACTAGATTTAGTCGTCCCCAATCCGAGACTCTGTTCAGCAAAGACTCGACTTCAGACACAAGTTTGTCCCGGCACTCGGAGACGTTTTCCCGAGAAATATTGGCTCGGCTGGTGTAAAGAGCATCACCAGTGTTGTCATCTGCATAGCAATGAATGTTATGGGTATGCAACATATCATTGATATGCAGAAGAAACAGCGTTGGCGATAGCACGCAGCCCTGTTGAACACCAGCATTAATAGGCTTGCAATCGGAGCTTGCACCGTCTACAACGACCTTGATGCTCCGATCTGCAAGAAAGCTGGTGATCCAATCGCACAATTTCTCGGGAAGCCCATAGGAAGGGAGCTTCGAAAGAAGCGCTTTGTGCCAAACTCGATCGAAGGCCTTCGCAATGTCCAAACTAACGGCCAATGCCTCCCCCTTGAACTCTACTGCCTCCGCCCATCTGTGAGAGAGGTAGACCAGAAGATCACCAGCTGACCGACCACGGCAAAAACCGTATTGGCGGTCACTAATCAGCTGGTGATGCTCAAGGTACCTCATGAGCTGGCAGTTTACAATGGACTCCATTGTTTTGGAGAACAAGGAGGTGATGGCGATTGGCCGGTAGTTGGACGGGTCTGAGCGGTCGCCTTTTTTAGGGATCGGGTGGACGAAAGCCGTCTTCCATGATTTTGGGACTACGCCTAGGGAGTAGGAGTTCCGGAAAAGACGCGTTAAAACCGGTGCCAACTCTGGAGCACACGTCCTCAGCACAATTGGGGGGATTCCGTCAGGCCCACTCGACTTGTGGATGTCCAGGGAGAGGAGTGCTATGCGAACCGAGCGCTGTGTGAACTGCACTTCCGGCATGGAGCACTCACACCGCGGGATGGTTGGCGGCGTACTCCCCCCGTCATCGAAAGTCGAGTTAGACGCAAAGAAAGAGCCTAAAAGATCGGCTTTCTCCTTTGCAGTATGGGCCAGTGAGTCGTCCATCCTGTGCAGAGATGGAAGAGATGGCTGACAGAAATTCCCCTGGACAGCCTTGGCGAGAGACCAGAATGCACGGGTTCCAGAAGGAAGGCGAACTAGTTTCTCGCCAATTCTGCCTATGTGCTCTGAATTTGCCCTGGCAATGACTCTTTTGAAGGACCTAGAGGCGGAATAATACTTCTTTTTTAGAGCGCTGGTGTTTACATCCCGGGACGCTGATGCATCAACCCAGGCTTGGTAGCACTCCTGCTTATAGCATGATGCTATTTTACAGGAGCGACCAAACCATGGCTGAGATTTGCCTCCAATGGGCACCACAGAGGAAGGAATAAAAAGTTCCATACCCTAAAGTACCACATTAGTAACAGAATCCGCAACAACGTTGGGATCATCCGGCGAGAAGCAAACCCGCCCCCAAGGGTAGGATGCAAAGAAAGACCGCATCCCATCCCAATCGGCTGACCTATAGTGCCAAACACGGCGGCAGCCTGCAGAATGCAACCGCGATTTCAGCGTAAGTGGCACAACACTCCGGACCAGACAATGGTCCGAGGAGCCTAAAGGGGCGTCGACGGAAATCTGATATCCGTCCGGGTGAGAGGTCAGTAGAAGGTCCAACAGGGAAGGTGCATGATCCTCCACATCTGGAATCCGCGTAGGCGAAGTAACCAGTTGTGTCAGACCATATGCCAAGGCAAAATCATGAACAGATCTCCCCGCATGATCGGTTAAACGTGAACCAAGCCGTTCGGCTCGATGGGCGTTAAAGTCGCCGAGGATCACGATCTCTGCGGAGGGGATCTGCTGTAGTAACGAATCTGCAGCCATTTGGACGTGGTCGAAGAGTCGGTCTGTTTCGGCATTACCGCTATGGGACCTATAGAGGCACCCGTAGACGCGCGGATGGTCGTCGCTGTCTACGCGTAGCCAAAGGATGGACAGGTCCGAACCTTCAAGTCTGCCGAGGCATCGAGAACAGATGTCCTCTCTGACGTAAACGCAAACTCCAGCTCGAGGCACAAAGGAGTGTTCCAGTTTGTACCCCGGGTAGGAGAGATACGAGACATCAGCCGGAGAGGACAACTGCGTCTTGGTCAGAAAGAGCAGAGCCGGCCTCGCCATCTCGAGATGGTAGTGGACGGCGTTTAGGTTAGAGTGAAGTCCCCTGATATTGCAGAAATTCACGGACAGCGTGGCAGGGGTCGCCTTGGTCTTGTTGCTCCGTTTGCCCCGAGCAGTTGTAGTCTTGAGCGGAATTTCGCCCCCCCCCCCCCAGAATACGCGGGGCAGCCTGAGCACCCACGCTCAGAAGTGAAGAAACATGGTCGTGGATGCTCAGCGAGGGATTCTCCAGGGGTGCTGGTACCCTCCTGGGGTAGTCTATCATTATTTAATTCCGCTACCATGTTGATGGGGGGGGGGGATTTGGGCCTCCGGCCACCTGCACTCACCAGACGAAACGCGGAAGCAGAGCTTCCACTTCACGCCGGTATTCTGTGAGGTCGTGGTACCACCCCGGTTTGAGCCGGCCCATACGTGCAACAGCAAAGCTGCCGCGTGGCTCTACCACTGTTAAATTTGATTTTTTGAAGAGTTCCTAATTATTGCCAAAGCTTGTATGCTATTATTTCTTAATATATTAGTTATAGTATATGACTTTGTATTTTTGTCTCTGTACTCCTAGTTTTAGTTTTATAGTTCGGCAAAGCTTAAGGTGACCATATGACCCTCAAGTACCTTATATATAAAAAAAAACATCCGCCTATCAATAGTGGCAACTATGCCAAATATGTTGGGCAGTGGTCTTTAATAGGATATAATTATGATGATGATCTAATCTATAAAATAAATCTAATTGCCAGTGATGACTTACGGATCGGAGACGTGGTCCTTCACTGCTGGGCGTATGAGGATGCTCAAAGTCGCTCAGTGAGCTATGGAGAGGGCTATGCTCGGAGTTTCTCAGACTCAGAAATGAGGATATCCGCAGTAGGACCAGAGTGACCGACATAGCCCAACGGATAAGTAAGCTGAAGTGGCAATGGGCCGGCCATATAGCTCGGAGAACCGATGGAGAAGAAAGGTTCTCGAGTGGCAGTCTCGTACCCGTAGGCGTAGTGTAGGGCGACCCCCCACTAGATGGAGTGACGACCTGGTAAGACATGCAGGAAGTCGATGGATGCAGGTGGCTCGGGACCGTGCTTTGTGGCGTTACTTGGGGGAGGCCTATGTTCAGCAGTGGACTTGTGAAGGGCTGTAATGATGATGATGATGATGATGATCAACTCACGGTTACACTTGAATGGAATTTGGATTATGCATAAATGTTTGATACACTTGATGAGTATTTACAAAATTCATCATTACTGCTCCGCTCTTTGAGTTGTAACGTTACATACATAAACACTCACGCCTGTCACCCAGAGGGGTAGGCAGAGACTACAGACTTCCATTTGGCACGATCCTGACACACCTCTGGCCTCCTTCACATTGTTGTAACGTGATGTTATATAATAAAAAATAATTAATTCACTATATTTATTAATCTATAATATAATTAAATTGGAATCATATAATAATTTACGTATAACGCCGGCTTCACTTTTAGTAAAATATAAATCAGACCGCCAAGGGCAGGCCTGGCCCAGTGCAGGTCAAAGGAAAATTTAAATCTCTACATAGTACAAAGTACATAGTACAAAGCCGCTTACAGACGTCTGTACGCTTAGATCTTTTAAAATACGCATCGGATTTTGATGCAGTTCCTCAATTGACGGAATGATTCAAGAGGAAGGTTTATATGCATAATGCATGCATATGTTGTCATGATCCAATAATCACCCGTGCGAATCTAGGTCGGGTCTATAGTAAATAATAAAGTAAGGCGTTACAATATTGGATGCTTATGTTTATTTTTCTAAAGATTAAAAAATTTATAGTTAATCTTGCATGCGTCATTGAGATAAATTAATTTGTGTTATTTGTATAGCCTTCCTCAATAAACGGGTTATCTAACACAAAAACAAATTTTCAACTCAATCGTTCGTGAGATTAGCGCACTTAACAATGAACACACAAACTTTTCAGATTTAAATATAATAAGTATAGATAATAAATAATGGATTGAATAGCAGTTATAAATACGATGATTGATGGTGATGTTTTGCTTACACATATTCATAAAAATATCATATTTGGAACGGTGAAATTTTAGTAGGCACATACCTACTATGAAATCGATGTTATTATGATGATGGTCTCATTGGTCTAAATCTAAACTCGAGTGGTGCGAAAATCTGGAAAGGGACAAATAAAATAAGGCACGGGACTTACGGGTTCATGCGCCTTACATGTGTGTCTTTCCTAGTGTAGTGGTGCTGGGATTAGCGGTGATGGGAATAGGGGATAGTGCACACAATTGAGGGCAGGAGGAGGCAGGAGGCTCTTCAAACTAGGTAAGACACGCTATTTTATTTTATTACGCTGACCTAGGCAAATTAATTTTTAAGGTCTTTAATATAACGAATTTCCGAAAAGTATCACCTGATTATAATATCTTTAAAAAAAACAACCAAATTCCAAAAAAACCTACGCACTTATTTGACCTCTTTTTTATTTTATAAAATGAAAATTGTCTCACGGCCTTAAACTTTACACAGTTTTGCTAAATTTAACCTTCATTCTATTTTTTTTCGCAATATTCCTAAAACGTTTAACGTTTCTGTATAATAATCGAGATCCGTGATTACGTAAAACTGATTCTTTATTCTATTGTATATGTTAATTGCGTCATTCTTTCATAATGCTCGGTGCATCGCGCCATCTCGATGTCGTTTGTGAACGTGACCTTGTTTTAATTAATTGTAGGGAATGCAAAATTATTCAAATTTCTTTATTATTCCACTTCTGCACATAGACGTTACACGTGGTAGAGCCATGCTGTAGCTATATTACGGTTGCAGCAAGAATGGTTCGACTCGACCAGGGAAGGGCCATGCTGTCACAGAATACCAGCGTCAAATAGCAACCCAATGCTGCTGTGTTTCGTATGGTGACCGGAGACGTTACGGTATTTTAGAGGTCACCATGTACGTAAAAATGAACATTCACCTTTAAGAACATCACGTTAGTGTGCGACACACAGATAAACAACTGCTCTGTTTCATGGCGTCAAAAATATATAATAAAATACCCAAAAAAATCAAGGATGTAAAAAATTTTAAAATCTATTAAAAAACGCTTTTTAGTGTCCTAATTGACAAAACCTAATTTAATATATTAATATTAATAATAATGTCCTCCAGATCGAATTTCGGCCACGGCAGCCTGCCTCAACGGAGGCTAGCCATCGGCGCAGGACAGGATTATAATGCCCAAGCATCGAGTGGATCGAAGTGCACTCTTTATTCCCTCACTCTCATAATCCGATGGAACGTTAAACCGACACGACCGGAGAAAGATCAGGCGCAGGACCAACGGCTTACGTGCTTTCCGGAGAATTTATTGACAGAAAAACTCATGATTAGCAGTCGTACTACTACAATCACTAGACCAAGGATGCAGTAATATAATATATAATAATATATTAAATTATTTCTTAAATGATGATTTTTAGCTACTCAATAGTTTCAATTAAAAAATGTTCATAATAAATTTGAAGTCATTATTTAATATACTTACTTATTTATGAGATAATTAGATTTCCGACATGCTTTATTTATTTATTTTTTCTCAATTTCTGTATCTACTAATGTTTGTTTAATTTGCATTCGAATTACATACAGTTATTTTTAGGTACTTGTTTTAATTGTTTTGTAGTTTTTAATAATATGGTACTTCGTAATTTGTAATTTGTACTTCGTATGCCCATAGGGTAGGACATAGCTGACCTTGATTATATAATTATGTACCTAACATCTATATAATATCTATGATCCACGAAATGAATGAATGAATGAATGGAAAGAAATGAATGACTGTAATCACCATCTTCGGTACGAACCAAACATCATTCATCTTCAGGCATCTTCGATATACGACTCTTACGATATCCACGGGATAAAACCACGCCATTCCGTCCAGCAACAAACTAGTAAACGATCTGTTTCTACATTCCTCAATATATGGTATGTTACCATAAATTTTTTCTGTGATCTCCCGTAATCGTTACTCATGCAACGAAATGGGGCGATGGACTCTCTTAAGCCACCACGGCACTGGCGAAAATATTTAAACTTTGTTGTTTTCGCATAAAACATCTAGCGCGCATGATATTATACACATCCACGTGCTTTAATCCTTTGTGTGTGTGTGTGTGTGTGTGTGTGTGTGTGTGTGTGTGTGTGTGTGTGTGTGTGTGTGTGACTTATATTTTTCTTCTTTTAATTCCATATTTCATTACAGGTTTTCATTAACTATAAATTCTACCATCGACTATGATGTCTCACATCTGCCAGACATCCCGTGACGGCCTACTTTTTTTTCTTCTTCTGTCGTGGGTCACGTGATTTCTCATTGTAACTTTTTATAATATCCATGAGATGAGAATATATTAATAAATTTTGTAATGCCGACGCATCATAAATAACGCGTATAGTTTATTCCAAAAGGCTGTTTAAAGACGCAAAATCCTTTAAAGCCATAAACAACTCAGTTTCATGTTACTGAGTGTATTTTACATTTATTTCAAATATTGAGAACTAATTTGAAAGCTTTGCTTGTTTACTACTCCAATAGTGCATTCTTGAAATGCTCTTGTCGCGAGTAAACGCAACGTATAGTATTCAGCTTTTTTGCTCGTTTTACAAATGGCGACATAAGTTGTGCTTTTTGTATGTTGAATGGAAAATATTAAATAGTTTTTTCGATTCAGAAGGCTGCGTATTAGACAAAGTCACTCAAAATAGATTTTCTTGAGTATCAAGTTAAAAACTGAAATCAAGGCTAATGATTTTTTGTATTTAAGCGAACACTACACATTTAATAAAAGTAAATTAAGTTCATTTATTGATTTCAAAGCTCTCTAAGAATTTGAGATTATTATTCCAATTGCTGTAATTGTTCAAATATGTAATAGGATAATAATTGTTCGATAGATAAAATCAAATTGACCTCTGTTTATCGATTATTTTAGTTATGTTCTTAATAAGATGCGGATTTTCATTCATTACAGCCTATCAAAGTCAACACAGGTCTCTTCACAGAAATGTCTCATTAAGGAGCAAGCGTGGCTGCTATGGCAAATAAAATAATATATGTGCCATAGCTGCCACGCTTCCGTATCCGCAGTTTTTTATGTTGTAGTTGTTATTAGGAAGATGCTGCTGCTAATCTCCTGGTTTACTTAGCTACATCGTCTTTTACTTAAACCGTCACTATACGGTCATGGTTTCAGTTTTAGATATGTACAATCAGTAGCACCTAAAAAAAATTTGGCGCTTACGTCATTTTTATTCCGCGAAATATGCCATCGTTTATCTCGGTCATTTATGAAGAGAATAAAATATGTAGTATGAGAGGGGAGCAGGAGACTTATAGTTATAATCTAATTTTTTCTGGCTTTGTATGCACATGTGGCGGCGCTGTCGTCGCGCCGCAAGCGAAACACACCGAAATCTAAATCACGCTATCAAATGACACATGGCTGACAACGTTAGACGTGGAAAAAATAGGAACTGCCAAAAACGCAGGCAATTCCATACAAAATCGTGCTAATAAAAAATGCGGACAAGTAAGGCCAGCGCCAAGTAAAAGAGATCTGGTCTAGAAGGAAGAAGAAGATCTGACTACAGAAGAAAATTAGTACAATAACGTATTATGTCATGACATCACGATTCACGCCCCACCTGACGTTTTATACTTACTCTCGGTTTCACAGAAGAAAATTAGCGGATTTTAATTAAAACATAAGTTGTCAAAATTATTATCGTTAGTGCCAGTTAGTGCGCTTGCCAGACGTTGGAGTATTTACGGATTTTAGCGCCAGTCAAGCGTAACCGACATCTGTCAAAATAAATACTCTCCTAATTAACAAATATCATAAATGCGAGTTTTAAATAATCAACAAAATATTTTTTTTGATATTTATATTATTTTATAGAACTGGTGATTACTTTAACACATATTCTGCATTCTAATTAGAAAAAGTTCTCGTTTATTTCACAATTCACATTCCACAGTTAACAATAATTATTGGAAATATAAAACTTTATAAGTACAAACTTAGCCGTGTGATGGTTGCGAGAGTGAACCAATCACACATTAAATCCCATGAGAATCGTGAGGCAAAGCCAAAAAGACCTTACGGCCTTACATGGCGGTATACTTAATATAAGGTACAGAAAGCAGTCAAAGGTGTGTATATACATTTTAACTGTGTCGTGCTCGAAAGCACGACTGCTGGTCCTACGTCTAGCCAGTAACTGATGGTTTTTCTCTCAAGGAATTTTCAGTAGGAGCGCGGGGAAAGGAATTTCGCGATGTTTTATCCCCGTGCCTGCAAAACGACCCTATGAAAGTGAGGAAACAGAGAGCACACTTACACTTGCACACTGTAGCCTTGCCCTGTCTCCGTAGAAACTGGTCGTTAAGACATTATTATTACATCTTTTACAGTAATCGCAACCTTTCTTATTAAGTGCATTTACCCGATTGAAGAGGTCTATTAACTTGTGTAACAAACTGATTAAAAAGCAAAGAAATATTCGAACTGGTTGATAGAGTACTAAAATATAAGCTCTTACCCGTGACAATGCGCTCGTATTATTTCACCTAAGTACAGAAACCAAATACCTTGGTTTTTGTGAGCAAAAATTAATTTTGCTTCTAAACTTACGGGCACCATGTAGTCATCTATGCGTAGTCAACTTAGAATGGAAATTATCGTCAAAATAGTAATAAAGCCCGAAGCCAAATAGTGCCGTAGTAGCTCAGCGTGAGCTACTATGGCACTATCTAGGTTAAGTTAATACCGTAAATTACACAGTGCGCGAACAACCCGGGTTTAATCCCGGTCGTAATCAATGAAACTGTTAATTGCAATTTTAAGTGCTGATTTACCAAGTGCTCGGCAGCGAAGGAAAACATAGTGAGGAAACCTGCATGTCTGAGGAATTAGGAAAAAAATATTTCGAAGTCATGTGAAGTTCGCCAACACGCATTGGGGCAGTGCGGCGGACACTCCCTTGCCCTAAAACACTCTCAGAAATGAGGGAAGGCCTGTGCCCAGCTGTGGGGCGTATACAGCATGTAACTTTACAACTTTTTAGTTTTCTATGGGCGTTAAAAATTGTAGAAAGTCAATTTGTCTATCCCACTGGCCTACAAGTCACTTTATTTTTACGGAATATCGAATGGCCGTTTATGAGCCACATTTACTACTATTAGAATAAGCTCAGTCATTGAGCATGAGATTCATAATATTAAGATCGTAGGTTACAATCAGATGGGCTACATATTGCTCGTCACTCTCATTCACAAGAAATCCGTACCATTATTTGTGATGCAGAATCATAAAAAGAGTGCCGAAAATATTATTTCTTTTTCCTAGCAAAACATGATTCTCTCCGCACAATATACTCGCGTATTTATTGGCTCGTTCGAAAGTTTAGAAGTCTGAGAACTTCTGTGCAAATTGAAGCTGCGTCGTCGAATTTTCATTTCGCCGTAGATGCCATAATTCATTTCCTAAATGCGTGTTTAGGTAAATAGGAGTTTCGCGCGCCCCATAAAGTTTATAGTAAACATGCTCACACCTAAGTGTATTGTACTTTTAAAATCTATAGGTATATAAATGTAAATTATTTGGAATGGTTAATAGGAATACTTGTCATGTGTAATAATTACATGGCTAATATTAAGAATAAAATGGATTTTTAATAAAGATTACAAGAATATGTATTGAAGGTCATTTAAACTTTCACACTATTATTTTTGTACAAAAAAGTTGCTTTTGTAAAAAATACAAAAATCTTAGGAAATATTGTTTGCATACAATTATAGATGAAATTTTCAGTAATCAATAACATTTTATGGTATGTTTTTTTACCAAGAATTCTTTAACAATTGTTTAAATGTATTTAAAATATTTTATTTTATTAAATATTTTGCACAATTTTTTTGTGAATCAGTAATTCATCCTTACTTGAAGTTTTCCTTTATCAACGCGTGTAAAAGGTTACTAAGTTACCAAGTTATAAATACCATTTCTAATATATATTAAGACCTTATTACGCTTTGTGAGCAAATAAATACATAAATTACTTGAAATACCAAGCAACAAAACCAGCAGCACCAACAAAATGACTTTCATTCAGAGCACCACTAACATAATTCAGTCCCGTCGCTGTGTACGCTTGCACAAAGAACCGTAACTAAATTCGTACGTGATTTATTAAATTTATTTCAAAGTCACAAATCACATGGAGGCACCTTAGCAAATCAAGAAAGCACATGGAGATGAAATATTATCAAAAGCTCGTACACAGTATTCTTTGTGTGCAACTTGTGTGATTCATTCAGCTTCGTTGGATGGCTGTGCATTATTAAAGAATTATGTGCGTATTTCCAATAAATACAATTTCTCGTTATTTTACGAGAAACGAGTGATATCTTTCGGGCCATATTCGAAAACGGCAATTACTTTCGATTACAATCAAAGTCATCTGCTGGTTGAATTATGGTTACTTTAACGAATTTCGTTACCTTGTAGGGATAATCGTAAAATAGTTTTTGTAGATGATTTGCTTCATTGATTTTGGAATTTTGAAAATAAAGTACCGTCGTAAAAATATGACTAAGTGAAAAGTGAATAATACTTTATTGAAATTAATATATTGATAAAATATAGGATTTTTAAAAAAAAAACTTACATGTAACACCTTAAGCTAAAGGGTACATAGGGCGCACTTAATGCCATGTAACATTCTCTGCCAGTCAACCCTGGGTGCCAAGGATAATTGTTGGCAGGTGTGACCATTACACATAAATAAGTGAACGTACATACACATAAATTAAAATATACATATAAACAAAGTACATACATACACAATACATTTAAATATACACATATATAGTATAAATATACGTACAGTAATACACACATAATACACATATATACATGTACATATAAAATATATATACATCTTATAAACTTCGTAAATAAATATCCAAACATTTATTATATTATTTAGTATACATTTATTTTATTTTATTTATAATAAAGAACTTAACTAAAATAATAATTAAAATTATAATATTTACGATTAAAACTAATTATATACAATATAAAAGAAGAAAGTATAATATAGAAAATCTAAAACTAAAAATTTAAATCGTCAAAAAGACCTGCTCCCCGTGGTATAGTGCCAAGAACGCTGGCTGCGTTTCCTCGCTGAATAGCTATACTTAGCCTTTGAGCGAGGAAAGAACCAGCCCTTTTATTACCAGCAGCGACGACCAGTCGTGGATACAGTTCCTTTAGAAACTTCATTGCACGTGGACCCCACGGACCGATAGTCTCTACAGCAAATGGCACAAATATGTAGTCATTTCTCAAAGACTCATATTTGCGCCATTTACTAAATTCGGCTGCCTCTGATGCCGCCCCGGCTCTAAAAGACGTACCCTTGAGATGAGAGGCCGCCAAAGTGTCAACGCAAGTAGCATCCCACACTAGGGCTTTACCTCTCTCCCAGGGGACCAAAGTCATACCGTCGGGTCTCTTGCCATCGTCTCTAAATATTCCGCAAGGCTCTAAAACCGAGGGGATATTTATAGAGACAAGAGCCCTTCGGATGATTTCGGTCAAAGAACCGTGACGGGAAAACCTACCTGCACTTTTCTTGCATGAAAGTCCGTGGAGCCCAAACTCATCGACGCTGCTACCACAGGGGCACTGGTGAGGTTGACAAATAGCCACTCCTAGCCGGATTCCTACGGCGATGCGCAAGCTTTCCCCATCAAGCAATGTGCCGAGATTACTTGATGGTAGAGCATGTAACCAGTGGCTAGATTCCTTAGTCGAAACAGCTAGAAGGCGAGCCTGATCTTGTTGAATATGGAAATTTTGAAATAAATTTTTCTGGACACTCCGTACCAACGGAATATCCCACTGTTTTTGTGGGTTAACTTCCAGTGGGACATTTTCTCTGGGACAGAGCGTTAGCCATGTTTGCTTTGCCTCCGCAGCAAAGCACAGGTCTACTTTATTATTTAAAATTGTGTTACATAGGTCATTGACACTATGCACGAAAGCAAGGAAAGCAGGCAAAGCGACGCTAGAAATATTTCTTACACCAATTCAACCAAATTTGATAAGAAAAGTGGCTTGATTCCAGGCTGTTGTGTTTAATCTAAAATTAAGAATGTTTTCTAAAGCAATTTTAAGATTACTATCAATATCTTTTAAAATATCCGAACATTTCCAGACTGGACTTGAGCGTAACAAGTATGTAAATTTAGGTATAGGGAGACAATATTTTAAAATGGTAAGGGCAATATGGGGGGTTAAAATATATAATTTATCAACGTGATTTAAAAATTGATCAAATTTTGTTTTTAAAACAGGTTTAATACTATCGAAAAACAACGGAGCGCCAAGCAGGTAAAGCGATTCCGAATTGTCAGTTTTTATTCCTGGAGAAATCTGATTGAAATTTTGAATTAAGGTATCTCTGTTAGAATTAGATAAATTATTAGAAATAAATATTTCACATTTATTTGTACTTGGTTCAAGACCAATATTTTTAAAATTTTGAAAAATATGAGTAAGATCATTGAGGACGTCATCTGCTTTACCTCCCAGTGTACCGTCATCCAGATACCAGACATTCAGCTTGTTTTTTAAATTTGAAATAATAGGTTGAATTCCTAAACTGAAAAGAGCTGGACCTAATGGATCACCCTGCTGAACACCGACAGCAGACTCAATAATATGGTTTTGATAAAACAAGTTTGAATTTTGACTGTAACATTGCCAAACGTAATGATATATTTCGGGGGTATTGTTAGCCACTTCTTTCAGCAGGGTTATCCTATCAATAGAGTTAAAAGCATTTCTAAGATCAACCTTCAGAAGAACATCTGCATTGGAATTAGTTAAGAAAGTACGTACCGAATGAACCGCCGCCTCACAGCCACCTTTGGTGCCAAAGCCTAGTTGAATAGGTTGAAATTTTGTCTTAAGGTTTGAGATTATGTGCCTGCAAGCTAATTTTGAAGTTAAGCGTCGAAATATAGAACCAATGGCAATAGGACGGATACCGTTATCCTTTTTTTTTGAAGGCACACAATCTTGCCCTATATAAGTAGGGAATGAAATTGGGATTGACATTACCAGAATGCATAAAATTACATAATTTTGTTATGTCATTAAGAAGTACCCAACCGGCGTCACCGGCAGATACGCTTACAAGGTCTTTGAGATGCTGAGGCGTAATCCCGTCAATACCGCCGGCAGAGCCATTCGAAAATGACAATATTGCGTCTAAAGTGTCTTTTTTGGAAACTTGTAATGGTTGCATAGAAGTATTGGGAGGCAGCGGTAAAATTCTGGGAAGGATTGACCGAAGGATGTTTCTGACGAAGGGCTTCAAGAGTTTCGACATTACAAGGAGCGAGGATGTCATCTGAGAATAAAATACGGAATGCATTTTTTATGTTGCCGTCCATTACTTTTGATTCAACCACTTTTTTAAATTAAATTTAGGATAAGGTCGAGAGAAATGAGTATTAATCGGGTAATTCAAATTTTGAAAAGAATTTTCTTTTAGTTGAGACGTAATTGATTTATTTATTTTTTTACTAAAATGAAAGTGGGAATACGCGAATGTAAATAATTTTTGCCAACTTTTTTCACAATTCGTTAGACATTTTTGAATAGTTAATGATAATGCTTTAGCAAGTTGCATCCTCGCGCCTCTAGGATTTCTTTTAACCTTCTATTCTTCCTTTCTTTATATATATATATATATATATATATATATATATATATATATATATATATATATATATATATATATATATATATATAATGTTTGAATAATATATAATTAAATAAATATTTGAAAAAAAGAAAGACGAGAATTAAGGAAAAATAATGACAATTAGTAGTTGCCTTCTGCAATATTTATTCAGTAAGTCCATATAAAATACAGATTGGTAAAGGAAAGTCAATATAACATAGCACAAGTTATTAAAATCTAAAATATAAAAATTTATATTTGTTTGTTCCTATTTTATATGCTGCTATACCTTTCATCAGATTGCAGTAAAAAATTGTCAACATATACCTTGCACTTCCGCGAAGGTTATAGGCATATTTGGACCCTGTCGGAGGCGATGTTGTAGAATCCAGATATCCGTGCGAGGCCACTAGTATTACATAAAATATTAATAACTACAAAAATAATTAACTAAAATTGTAAAAACACAGTAAACTAAGAACATCAAAAGACATTGACACCAACAAAGGCAAAAAAATGAAGTAAAACTTTTCTTATATAGGATAGGGTGACAAACAAGCACACAGTCCACCTGGTGGTAAGTGTAAGCTGTCTGTTCTGATACCCAAAGACATCTACATCTATCCTCGGTTACGAATCAAAATTCAGATGGTTTGTCACCCGTGAGGACTAAGACGGAATGCCTCATTTCCAGTAAAAAGGGTCTCCGGTTCTCTACACTCATCATACGAAACACAGCAGCATTAAGCTACTATTTAACGCTTGTATTCTGTGAGAGCGTGGTCCTTCCCCGATCGAGCCGATCAACTATACTACTACTACAACTGCATAATGGCTCTAGCAAAACCTCTTCGTTTTTACTACAATGGATATAGTGTAATCAAGAATCTATCATGAAGCTAAACAACTACAAATTTTTGGAAGCCGTGAAATTTTTTATTTTTTTGCCATAACACACTACATTTCGCCAGGGATTCGAATCCGTTATCCCACTACTGTCATGCACCGCTTCTAACATAAGCATTTTACGCTTACCTGGATTGGTTTTTGGGGATATTTATAATTTTAATGCAAAAATTTCAAAAAAAAACGATCATACTACTCTCAGTGACAATGGTCCGAAGTTAAAAAATCGCACTCTTGATTTTTTTACTCTGGTCGAAATCGTGGTTGGATTTGTTGGCCAATCACCGTTTGGTTTCGTTGTACTATAATGTATCGGTACCGATTAAAAGCTGAAGTCACTCAAAATTGACTGTTAATAGGCCTTCCTCGTGGTTTGCCACATAGGGGAGGATATTTGCCATAGTTACCACGCAGGCCTATCCTCAGCAGTATACTTTTGAATGAATTTATAAATGTTAAACACCAATGTACTTTTAAATGAGGAGTTACTTATTGTTTTTGAATATATTGTTCATCTTGGAATTTATGATCCTCCAAATATTGCTTTAAAAAAATATCTCTAAAATTAAAATATTACTGCTGGATTGGTTTACTTTAGCTAGTTTCTGAAAAATGAAATGAAATGAAAAATATGTTTTTCTTCGACGTAAGAAATTAAAAGTTCGTTTATGTAATTTTTTCTCTAAATCTACGAATCTCATAAGATATACGACTGACACTGAAAATTAAAAGAACAAAACAAAACCAAAGGCATCTATACAATATACACATTAATAAAATTGAAATGACTATATGTAGTATTGGAAAAAAAAACTGTGTTTCTATCCACTTATTCGTATGGAATTAAGAGAAATAACCACTCTCAAAATTTTTGCCAGTCTCTGTATGTCTGACTGTCTGTCTGTCCGTCCGGACTAATCTTCGAATAGCTGAACATATTGTGAAAAAACTTTATGAATAGAGAGAGAGAGAGAGAGAGAGAGAGAGAGAGAGAGAGAGAGAGCAATGACAGGAGGAATCTAGATTATGTTTTTTGTCCGAAAAACTTGAATTTCAATAAAAAATTTATAAAATAAACGGCCTTTGATAATCTTAATTCAAAATAATGCCTCATCAATAGATCCTATGTGGGCGATGCCGAAAGTAGATCGCTGGTTAAAGTTAGTTAAAGTTACAGCCTAATTTTTATGCATGTTGGTAAAGTTCACGTCTTCGAAGTATTTTGTTTCGATTCGGATCGCTACGAGTAGTAATTCAATACAATTGTAAGTCGTTAAGTGTCTCGAGAAAACTGTAGATAAATAAATACTGCGTAATTTTTTTACCGTCTGGAAAAAATAGGTGTAACAAGAGAACGGAATATAAGCCTATGGCACTGATATTTTATAATTTTTTCGTATTACATTAACGTATTATGAAATTGATCTATCAATAAATACTATTAATTTAAAATAAACTTTCGGTACTAAAAACAAACAAAAAGTTTTTGAACTCAATAAATAAACCAATTGAAATCTATCGAAATTGAAATAGTATATACCCAATTAGTAGCATTTATTGATTGATCAATTTCACAATATGTTAATGTAAAATTTTAAAAAAAGATGCAAAATATTGGTGCCATAGGCTTCTATTCCGGTCACCTGTGCTCCCCATTTTTTTCCCAGACGGTAAAAAAAAACCATCCAGTATAGAACATTTTGCCTCTCAAACACTTATGAAAATGTAATGTATGTACATCATAAGTAAGTAGATTTAATAAGTAAAGCGATCTTCATTTTATATGTATTAGAAACAAACATCAGCTTGTACTGCCAGTTACTCGACTCCACAGAGTTATTAGTTCATTAATGGGGAAGGCAATATACGATGTCTATTAAGTAACGACTTTAAAATTGAAATCAAAACCCGTATCGTAATTTATGGGATTTTTTTTGCAATAAGTAATGTAGATCATCGTTAAAGCCCATAACAAGTGCACAACAACATACTTCTCCGCCACAAATTGCCACAAAGCACGGTCTTGTGATACCGGCTTCCATCGATTCCGGCATGATTCATCGGGTTATTACTCCATCTAGTGGGGACCCGCATTACACTATTACGTTGTAAATATGCTCATGTACTGTTTGAATGACGTCATAAGATATAATCAACTGACTACTAATTTGACTGGTAGAAAATACATAAGTTAAGAAGGCATTAACTCCTTCCTTTAGATTCCTTATTATAAGGTGTACGTAATAACGTAGTTAATTATCAACATTATTTTGTGTAATTGTTTTCAAATATAATTTTTTAATTTATTTTTTACTATATGTACTACATCTACGTCAAATTCCTACTATTCCATGAGTTGATTATTAGAAAATGCCTCATGACATTAAGTTCGCCCTTTGTATTTTTTTTTTGTAAAAAAATAATATATGATAAAAATGGAATAAAATAAATAAATTTCCAAAATATGTTTATAATTTAAAACAACATGTACCTATAATTTTTTTTAAATAATCACTATACGCTTGGACCACGCACTAGGTGTGCTGTGGTCCGCAACACCTACTTGACTGTGTGCTTGTTTTTCCTTTAATTTTGTCTTTGAGTTTATAACTGTGCTGCCGTAATAAGTTTAACACTCTTGAACAGATCATAATGAGAGGTGAATCTTTCTCGTTAGTTTATAGAGTCCAGGCTTATTAGGCATATTAACGTTCACAACAATATTCCACATTTAACAGAGCCTCGTCACCAGCAGTATTGATCACGCCACACAGTTATATTATCTATCACGTACCATGATTACATTTTTTTTTGCATTTTGGACGTAGGTTCTGGATTCTCTCATGATATATTTTTGCCACGCTTGACAGTCGGGTTATATCGCATTTATGAAAAAAATGGTTCCATTTGGTCAAGACGCTGCTTTCCATCTCTTGATTTATTTCTCTCTAACGTCTCTTAAGCACAGGACGATATGGAGTAGTGCACATACTTACACCGCCACTACACGCAAACACTACGCTGCTATTTTTTTATTTCGCCCTAATAATTTAAGACCAAAAATAAAATTATCCACAGTTACATCAAAATTACAAATCGTAAACACCGGTCCCTATGCCATGTCAATAAAAATATATAACAAAATTCCAGAACAAATCAGAAGCATTAAAAGCATTAAAAAATTTAAAAAGGAAGTTAATACATATTTAGCGAAAAAATGTTATTACTCGTTGCAGAGTATTTTAGTGATTGAATAGGAAATAGGAAATTGAAACAAATAAATAATATAATATCATGATCCAATTTATATTTAAGTTAATTATAAATATTCATTAAATGATAATTTTATAATACTATAATGTGAATGTAATAATAATATTAATAATTGCCTATATTTGCAGTGCCCTTACAGGGTTCTTGTTTTGAACATTTTTTTTAAATATAAGACCACATGTACAACAAGAATAGCAAATAAATTGAATTGAATTGAATATTTCTTGAACACAAACAGGCTTCAACTGAGGATAGACGTAGATGTCTATGGACCTCAGCAACAACTTACTATCAGGTGGACTGTTTGTTCGTTTGTCACTCTTATCCTATAAAAAGGCTCCCGTAGGCCGATGAGTTTCTCCAGTTGACGGTAGTTCACAGTACCAGACGTTTAGCAGCTTTATTATGTTTGCATTTTACGTCCGCTGTAAACTGTAGATAACTGTAGATTTACCATAAATTACATTTTCATACTTAGCGGGTTTTCAGTAATTTCCCATAGTCATTTCTTACCGCATCCACTGGATAGAAATTCATGACAGTTCCATTTACAGTATCATGGCGACTGAATTGTTACAAAAATGCCGTCATTCATACAGATACCCATCCATTACCGTTACAGCCTATTAATGATCCACCCCTGAAATCCTCTATAAATTGATCTAGAAAAATCTCCAAAAAAAGTCCTAGGTCTTCCTCATAAATTGCCTCATATATATATTTTGCCATGTTTGCCACGCTTGGCAGGCGGGTTTTTAACCGCATCCTTATTTTTAGTTGTTATTAAAAAGACGATGCTGCCCATCTCCTGGTACCTTTCCCGCTGTCACCTCTATCAATACCCACGGGATGATTTATGTTGGTTAAAATGCATAAATACAGCATATAAATGAACATAATGTATTACTTGTATAGATTGTGTTATCAAATGTATTGGCAATGTTTTTAGAACAAAATAAAGCAAAAGAAATTATAAATGAGGATAATATTATACTTAAAACCTCTTTGCTGTTATTTGGTGGTGGATATTCTGACACAGCTACCACATGTGGTGGTTATCCCGACACTTTGAGTATTCTCAAAGTCCCGTCAATACAAATATTTTTTTTACGTTTAATTATAAAATATGTCGATAACATTTTATAAAATTGACAATCACAAATATGACATCAAAATTAAATTGGTTTTGAATACAATAAAATGAAACAGTTATATGTATCATAAAAATGGAGATAAGTGAGCGTTAAGTACAACCCACGGCGATCGGAAACGGAATAATGTGTAGGTGTACTTATACCTTACTTGGTGTTCATTAGCTATATTTTAAACCACTAATAATACCTTCCAAACGCAATAACTTTCTATTCTTTAAAAGAAAGATAGAGCAATGGTTGCTCAGGAGCAACATTGCAAATTTCACAGTACGCGAGCAACCCGGGTTCGATTCCCGCCGGCTTCAATGAAAATATTAATTGGAATTTTAAGTGTTGATTTACTACGTTCTAGAAAAGCATCTTGCTTGTAAGGGAAACATAAATGAAAAATATCTATTAAGCCCATCATTGAAGTCATTTAAGTTGTAGCAAAAGTTTGAAATTTCTACCTTAAAATAAATTTGTAACACTCTAATGATTTCTTATATTTACGCGAACACTACACATGATTAAAACTACTTTTACGGATTTTATCGCGTTTATTTTTACTTTTTATTTTTAATTCCCGACGTTTCGGGCGCTTTCCAGCACCCATGGTCACGGGGGACTGAGATGACTGACGTCCCGATGTCATTGTTAAACCCGGAGTACCTTCAGCTTTTTTAATTATTGTTTATGGTCCGATCTATGCAAAATGAACTGACTATGTCTTGAGGTCTTGCAGTGGTATGCTTGGGTTTGGTTTTAATTCTATTGATTATAGGATCCCAAGCAGGTGGTAGTACCCAGCCTCCTTCTCTATTGAAATTAGGATGTTTTTTAATTTCAATAGCCTCACGTATCATCCTTGGTAGGAATCGGTGTTCTTTCCAACACTCATTTGGAGTCAGTTATTGATAATATCATATGGAGTCGTAAGTGAGCTTAAGGGTTAAAATTTAATTGTAGTGTAATGTTATTGTTGTGCAATAACATTTCTCAACAGTTACATTACAACAACAACACAGAAAATTAAAAACAAATGGATATATTAATAAGTATCTTCACGTGAAAACATGTGAATCTGCCAACTATGTTTCTTGCCTACCATGTCCCAAAGGCGTTTGAGGGGATACTGGGCTTATAATTATACAGGTACAATGTTCCATCTAAACCTTAGTTTTTTGACTACCCTATCGAGGGTTACAGGTGCGATAGTGTCGTGTTTTCGGGTGTTGTAGTTACAAAAATAAATTTATTTTTATAGCATATGTATATAGTTCATATTATATATGTGTGTGTTAATGGTGAAATTTATATATATTTATATAACATAGTCTGATTCAATAACGTATATACTTATTTCTGTTATTATACATAAGGTAACATAACTAGTAGGTATAGTTATTTTCTTTTATAATTATAAATAATTAATTGCACCTGCCACTAATTCTCATCACCTCTAGGGTTGACAGGGTTGGTACTTTACTTATATTTTGCTTTGAGGTTGCAATATCGAACAAATAGGTTAATAATTAAATGTTAATTTAAAAGAAAACATAAAAATATAAAAATAAAAAGAATATATTCAGAGATTAATATCTACTAAATGTACGCACAACACAGCCATTGTATTTGCATGAAAAATATTAAGGTAAGCAATATCTTAAGTGGCTGAATATTTAAAGCTTTCTGAATAATTTTGACGTTGCTTCTGAATGTCATGTATCAGTCTAAATTGAATGAAATTTATTATTTCAAATATTTTATTTTATTTTTGATGTTTGATGGAGAATAATCTACAAAATACCAGCAGTCTCAGATAATTCTAGCGTGAAAACTAGCTTAATGCTGCTTTATTTCACATGGTGAGTAAATAGAACTGGAGGGCCTTTTTACTGGAAACGAGGCTCTCCATCTTAGTCCTCAGGGAAGACAACATATGTGTATTTTGATTCTTAGTAAGAAATTAATGTGAATGACTATGGGCCTCGACATTCACTTACCATAAGGTGGAATGTATGCTTGGTCTATACCCACCGTTATTCTATAAAATTCTATGAACCAAGTGCCCATTTGTCAACTTATTTTTATGGAAAATGTATTTAATGTAATGTTACAATATGTATATTTATATACATATTGTAACATTAGATTATATATGTATATGTATAATACATCTCACAACTGAACAAAGCCCGCCGCGAATTACTGAAATAATTTTAGAGCAGGAAGATGTAAACCCAACGAGGAAAAGATTTTATTTTTATTCTTTATATAATATGTCAATTTCCTTACAGTGTTTTAACAGAGTAAAAAAATAAAATACTTCTATATTCTACGCTTCTTTTTTATGTATATTTATCGATTTCTCCGAAACTTTGATAATTTCTATATAAATTTTAAAAAACAAATTCCATTTTAAGGGTAAAATGGGGTGTAAAGATTTTAATGTAACTTTTCAGACGACATTCGAGTCTTAACTTTTGACGTCGGTTTGTATTTTTTATTAATAGTGATTTTTTTTCATTACGGTTCGAGGCCCGCACGGAACAAAACAAATTATTTATATGACCTGCTAATAATTGTTCTGGATTTTTGTACATACCACGCTGCAGCTATATTTAAGTTGTACTCATAGCACGAATGGGTTGGTTTGATCGGGGAAGGACCACGCTTTCTCATAATACAAGTGTAGTATAGCAGCTCAATAGTGCTGTTTTTCGTATGGTGAGTGTAGAGATCCGGAGACCCTTTTTTACTGTAAACGTGGACTGTGCGCTCGTTTGTCACCCTTATGCTATAAAAACAAAATATAAAACGCCTCCACGTAACAGGAGAAAATCCTAATCTATCGTTTCGCGTTTAAGGTGTGCAAAAAATGCTAAGTATTAATTATCCTTGTTTATTAATAATCACAACATTTTCCTCAGTGAGCCGTGGTAGCTCAGTGGTTAACGCTCGCTGTAAATATAACAGAACGCGAGTGACCCGGGTTCGATCCCCGCCGGCACCGATGAAATTGTTAATTGCAATTTTAAGTGCTGATTTACCACGTGCTCGGCGGTGAAGGAAAACATCGTGAGGAAACCTGCATGTCTGAGAAATAAGAAAAAAAAAATATTTCGAAGACATGTGAAGTTCGTCAACACGCATTTGGGCAGCGCGGCGGACACTTCCTTGCCCTAAACCCTCTCAGAAATGAGGGGAGGCCTGAGCCCAGCAGTGGGACGTATATAGGCTGTAACTTTACTTTACTTTACAACATTTTCCTCATCTAAACTGGTTTAATATAATGTAATATATCACGAAATTCTGTAAAGTTCGTATCACAATTGCGAGAAAATTTTTAAATCTGTTAACTTGTCGGAACTACTTCACGTCGCAGATCTTTTATTGTAATTTAGTGAGCACTAAAACAAATATCTCGAATATTTTATGGTCACCGTACGAGGTTAAATACCATTTTACGACTTTGAATTGAGTTGTTTGTCGTGTTTTAGATGAACCTAATCACTCGAATTGGAAAAGGCATAGATTAAACTCAAGGGAAACGTCGCAATATTGGAGCTGTTGCGACTGCCTGATATAGAATATAATTAAAATATCAAATTATTTTCCAAATTATAAATTTAAATTAAACTTTAGTGGATTTTTTGCGGTTTAAACTAGTTTTTAATAATTTTTTTAAATATTATGTGTACGTATATGAGTAGTGATGGTGTAAGAATATCCACTACCCCATACTGAGCCGTGGCTGTCGTAAGAGGCGACAGAGGGTAACAAACTAGGAAATGAGCAGCATCATCTTTCTAATAATAGCCAGAAAATAAAACCTGCGGCTGTCGACCCGCCAGTCAGGGGTGGCAGCCATTGCAAATGGGATATATCGGCACAGAACTTTTATAGGCTGTGGTGAATATATGACATGTACTGTAAAGATTGTTAATCTTATTTATAATAATATTTTTTTATTTCAGATGTCAAAGATCCATAAGTTGTTAGTATTACTTAGCTTAGGTTTGTAATTGTGAACATTAAATAAAATCAAACTATATCCAAACTAAAATCAAATCTAAACCCAAAATGAATTCACAATAAAATCAAACTAAAAATAATAATCATATAACAATAATGTCAAAATAAAAAGCTCAAAATCAATCGAAATCAAGTAATGTCAAACGAATTAAATTAAATTAAATTAGATCAAAATAAAATGAGTTAATTAATAAAAAACATACAAAAAACAACATCACTAAGCTGCTATTTTACAATGGTATTTATTCTATAAGAGCGTGGTACTTCCTAGTACACAACCATAATATGGATGCAGTATGGCTCTACCGCGTAATTCATTGCAAATAAACCACGTAGTTCTAAATAAAATTAGTATATTTTATTGATTAACAATGTAATGACTCATTTTGTAACGTTGTTTTTATGGGTGATGTAATATAGCGAATAATAAATAGCTTGTGATGATTTATGTCTCTTTTTACCTATAAAATTATTAAGCGTACCTGTCAGAAATTTTAATATTTAGCCTGTTACTTCATGCTTTTAATTATAAACACAACACATTGAAAATATATCTAATTTTCACAACTTTGTCCTCAGTACGTTCTAATTTTACTCTGATTTGAGTACGCAATGAAAACAATAAAAAAATGTAATGTCTGTAATGATAAGGACCAGGACTTAAATTAAAGCTCTGATCGCTTAATCGTCGTGATAACGTTATATTATCATTATAATCTTACTGTATAGACAGTATTTGAATTCTTTTAGTAAACATTCATTACATTATATCTAACAATGTGCGCTTGCGCCTACTCGACTGACTTCGTTTATCAATTTCAGCCAGTTTGTCAGGATTTATTGGCGCGATGTAAGCGATGACTGTTGCCTAACTATTCGGTTTGAAAGGGACCATAAATTTTGACTCGTTCTCCTGATATGCTATATTTATTCTTAAATTTGTATTTAGCAGGATGGAGGAGGAAATGAGGGTAGAAGAAGAGAAATTCAGTTTAAGACGTGTTTCAATGTGCAGAGTTTAATATTTTTTAGCATAATTAAGCCAGAATAAAGTGGCTTACATCCATTCGAATGCAATGCTGAGTTATAGAACAAAGTATGTCAAACACCTTCACAAAATAACCCAATGCTTTTTGGCATACTCCTCATGCTCTCGAAATGTTTTTACTTCTCAGCTGTGTAGTTTTTCTGTTCATTACGATGTTTTCCTTCAATACAAAGCACGAAGTAAATCAGCACTTATTAATAGTGCCAGCGGGAATCGAACTCGAATTCATTACGTATTATAAAAATTAAAACTTACAATCAGGTTCTAATCATAGCTTTGCTTATTTTAGTATGTTCAATATATGATATGTGTAACATACTTATAACAGACATTAAAAATACTAATTTAATTATTTATTTATTTCGACCAACAAAGATCATAGGGTCATTCATTCAAGTTATATAAGTATTCATAATAATATTTAAATATAATGTTTAAAAATAATGTAAGCCAATGCCACCGTAACTCACGACGGATCGGACTTAATTATAACTAACAAAACTTACCTCAATGATGTAATCATAATGCTAAATCTATTATTGCAGATGCAGATGCACCCAGTGCCTTAAAAGGCACTCTCGGGATTCTCGCTAATTATGTTAAAAATGCTTTTGGCGCTCACACAAATCCTGTGAATTAAAAATGGGGGTGACAAAAGAGCACACAGTCCACTAGATTGTGAGTGGATGCTGCGGTCCACATACATCTACATTTATACTTGATTCAGAATCAAAACGCAGATGCGCGGTCACCTGCCTCATCACTATTAAAAGAGTATTCGGTTCACTACACTCACCATACGTAAGAGTAAACATTTACATCTACCCTCGATTAAGAATCTACGTGATGATTCGTGGTCACCCCTGAGGACTAAGATGAATTCCTCATTTCCACTAAAAAAGGATTCCCATTTTTATAGACTCACCGTAGAAAAAACAACAGCACTAAGCTGCTATTTTACAATGATATTCTATAAGAGCGTGGTACTTCGTAGTACAACCATAATATGGTTGCAGTTTGGCTCCACCACGTAATTCATTGCAAATAAACCACGTAATTCTAAATAAAACAAATGATATTTTATTGGCTAACAATGTAATGACTCATTTCGTGACATTTCTTTTGGATAATATAATATTGCGAATGATAAATAACTTGTGATGTATGTCTCTCTTTTACTTATAAAAAATATTAGGAAATTTCAAAATGTGGCTTTATCATGAATTATGATGACCGGGTAGTGCAGTGGTTTAGCATTGAGTTGCAACACCGAGGGTCACGGGTTTGAATCCAGCACGGAACAAGTATATATTGCCTACAAATAACTGGTGTTATTTAAGTATGTAATCTGCCTCTACGATACAAGAGAAACCAAAACAAATAAGCACATTTTTAGAAATTTTAGTTGGTTTGATATTAAAATATCTCAGATTAACAAAAAAGACAAACGCAGCGTTTTATATCGTTAAAATGATGCCAAAACCATGATTAACTTCTTGATACATACTGACTCACAGCTGGACACATAGGTACATATGCACTTAAAACATAATTTTTAGTTGCAAATGATTTAAAGTGCATGTGTATGAAAGTGCTTGTTCTTATTATAATTTTAGCATAGTTTTGGCACTGGTTTTTGCGTCAAATGAACGTAGAACTCCGTCTTTCTTTCTTTTTTGATCTGAGTATCAAGTGATAGATTTAACTAAATGTCGTTTTATTATTATACTTATATTAAAAAAAAAACGAAGACACCTCAGCGGTTGCTCAGCAATGCTTTTAAGTCCAACATACAAGCACTCTCCTCGACACGTATGTATGACATCAGTTCAAATAGCGAGCAAAATATTCCGTTACATTCCTTGGCAAAACTGCGCCTAGCTCAATACCCACTGCCAAAAATATTGTGATAGGCATCTGTCAGGTATCACTTGACGTATCACTCAGTGCTAGTTTTGAACACAATGCTACTGCAGTTATATTATATTGTAATGTTACATTCTAATAAATGTTGATACAGGCAACGAATTCTCTTTTGCTTTCTTTATTTTTAAATGCAAGAAAGAGAAATATTGCATTAAATTTATGTTAATAGTAACTAAAACCTGATTATGTTAATAGTACTTAAAAGTCTACGACTTGTTTGCTATTTTGGTTAATAGGCACCCTCGGTATGGAGTAACTATAGATACTGTGGCCTGTAAACGAGTTCATCTATCCTCGATTAAGAATTAAAATGATGCGTTATCACCACTGAAAACGAAAACAGAATGCCTCTTGCTTAGTTAAAACGACTACCAATTCTCGTCATTCACCATACGAAACACGGCAGCTGCTATTTTACGCTGGTTTTCTGTGCGAGTATTGTCCTTCCCCGGTCGTTCGGGCTGCTCCCATATTACGTTATATTTTCACCAAAATCTATGTACAGAATACCTACTTGGCTACTAATCAAGGCTACTAATCAATCCTATTCGGAGAGCAATATTCGCCATCAAATTGTTGGTTTTTGGGATCTGTAGATGTAGTAATGTTTCTTATATCGGGTACACATACATGATGTTAGAGTAAGTAAAACCTTCTGGATTAGCGGGGACACTTTGGCACTAAGTAAAGGCTGCCACATACGTCATACTTGTGAACGAATGCAGCTTATGGCTAGTCTGCTCGGGTTTTAAATTTTAAACACCTCTTTTGTTTGCATTTCAAAACACGCTTCATTAACTAATGGGCCTATTATTGTTTTCCATTTTGTATATACAATGAAATAGTAATATATATATATATATATATATATATATATATATATATATATATATATATATATATATATATATATATATATATATATGTATAGTAACTTTAACAAATTGGCAAACGGATTGTCGGTTTAAATTTTGAGTTGTATTAAGGAAAATGCTGCCGCCCATCTGTTTCAGTTTCCCTTCGTCGCCTCTTATGAAACTTATGAAAAGTTAGAAAATTGTGGGATTAGAGGTATGCCCTCTAACTTGCCTTAAAGTTACATCACGGTTAGGACTCAGAGGAGGGTGAAAATAGGTGTGGGGGGGTGTATAATTGATGTGTAAGATGTTGATGTAGGTTGTATCTACGTCATGGGATGTGGTAATAAAAACTGTGACCGATACCGTAGAGAGCGTTTATTGTACTAAGAATACTTATGAATAAAATGTTATTAGAGTGAACGTGTCGCACGCGCAGACGCGATATCAGCATATTTCCTAAACTATTGAAATAACATGTACTTGCTCGTACATCTTACCAATTTTGTGAACAAGAAGAAATTTTATGGCGATAGACCCCTATTGAGTTTATATGCAGCCGTCGGTATTATCGCACCCACACTATCGATGTCCAGAACCCAGTGCTCCGATGAGTATCCTTGGGTTGGCTGCTCAACATTGTTGGAGTCTGGTTTGTCGCGCGGATTGTTGAAACTGTGGCCGAAGTAGGAAAAGGGCAGATCTCCCGCCGGGCACAACACCTTACCCGCGGGACAACGCACGGACGCAACACTGCCTTAAAATGTTTGCCAACTGTTTGTTGACGGCCATTTACACATAACAAGATATGACAGAAACATGACATTTATTTCAACGCGACTATAAAGAGGTAGGTATTTTTCTTACTTATTATAAACCAGTGCTCATCCACAAATCCACAATCCCACCTGGTGGTAAGTAGTGGTGATGCCCTAGGTGGTAAATCACATTGTCTTAGTGTAACAAAGCCTATTCTCTATGCTTTAAACGGTTACAATTATTTATTAAGTTCAAATACGTGGTTGTTGTTTATTCGTTGCCTAATTTTTTAACTTCCCTCTAAGAAAATTGAACAAAAATCGTAAAGTTATTGTTTTTACCCCGTTTATCGAAAATTGAGTTTTTATCAAACCTTGACGTTTTGGGGTCACAGGAAGTCACCGTGACAATTTTTCCATGGTGTCTGTACGTCTATATATATATGTGTGTGTGTGTAGATGTATGTAAACCTCTTTTAACTTTTGAAGCGGCCAACGCTCCGTGTGATAGTTCGGAGCTGTCCTATATATACGGTTTATGATTCGGAACTTTGATAGCGCGATTTAGGCTTCAGTATGTTTCATGTATGGTGCGACGACAGCGCCGCCACACAACTCCTTTGCAATTAGTGAAATAAACTGTGGTTGCCTATTCACCTACCAAGCGTGACAAACAACTAGTAATACAAAATCCTATGAGACAATCAATAGGGGAGACCTATTTTCATCAGTCGACGTTGATAGGCTGCTTATTTACAATGCTACATGCTGCATACATACATATAAGTCAACCTAATAAAAAATAAAAATATATTAGAGTTGAAAAGTCCGCTAACACGCATTCTTTAAAAATCTTATTTAAACCGCTGTAAGTTTAATCATGTATCCATAATTGCGCGGCTAACACAGGTGTATAAAATATCTGGTATAAAATGAAGAGTCACCAACATACTATTACGATCACCACAGCCAATCAAAAGTTCACTGCTGCACATAGGCCTCACCCAAAGATTCCACAAAGTACGGTCTTGTGCCACCTGTAGATGGTCGATAACCAATGTTTCATTTGGTCATCACTCCATCTAGTGGGAAATCCACAAACATTAAGCGGCTAGTTTAATGTTTGGAGATTTCCCACGAAAGGATACGAAGCTACCACTTGAGAACCTTTCTTCTCCATCGGTTGTCGGTTCTTTGAAGGTATATTACATTAAATACTAACAAGAGATTCCTGCCATCGGATCCTATGTTTTGAATAAAGAAATTAATTATTTGTAATAAAATAAATTGAGATTAAAAAATAGTTTGATAAATAGCTTTTCGTGTTTCATATTATTAGCTTATTTAATTTTTAAAATCTTGTATTATTTTCAAAGAAATTTAATTAAAACTCGACCTAAATACAAAAGTCACGGAGCTGTCCACTTTCTGAACAGATGTTAGCAACAAAGCAAAGTTATGTGGCCTAGTCTTGTAGCACGTTTATATTATTTTTATACATTTCTTGAATGCCATATAACTTTTTAAAAGTAAAGTTACAGTCTATATACATCCCACTGCTGGGCACAGGCATCATCGCACTCCTGACAGGGTTTTAGGGCAAGAAAGTGTACGCTGCGCTGCCCCAATGCGTGTTGGCTAGCTTCACATGTCTTCGAAAAAAAATTATTTTATTTCTCAGACGTGCTAGCTTCCTCACGACGTTGAGTACATGGTTGTGTTACGTGGTTGTGTAAGGTGGCAATTTCATATGTGCCAGCGGTGATCGAACCCGGGTCGATCGCGTACTATGAAATATATAGCGAGCGCTAAGCCCCTAAGCTACCACGGCTAACTATATATTTATGTGTTATTACTATGTTCTTATGTACTTTTTATAAACTTTTCTTCAATATTTTATTCAATCTCGGAGATTGCCTTCCCCTACAACCGGAGAAAGCCGTATCTTGCAGAAGACTTTTAATTGAATGATATTTGAATGATTTGAATGATATTTATTTTTCTTAAATAGATGTGTCAAACGAACTTATACCTGATGGAAAGTAACTACTGTAGTCCATGTACATCTTACTTCTGATAAAGAAAGCGATAGATGCGCTGTTATTTCCTAAAACCAAGATGGAATGCCTCACAGTCACAGCCTGTATTATACTGAATCTCTATACCACTCAAAACGAAACATAGGTGTTCACCTACCGCTATCTAGCGGCAGAAACAGGCAAGACGGTGGTATCTACTCAGACAGACTCCTGACAGAACAGAAGACGAAAAAGAAGCTCCACTACCTTGTTAAAAATAAATATACAGCGGACCCGCGGTAATCCGACAAACGTTTTGCGAGGTGGTGTGTGATTATCGAATTTGTCGGACTATAGAGTACTGCCACAGCCCCCTGGTAGTCCCGAACTTTTTGAAAAGAGTACCTTGTAATCCGACAGATTACATATCAAATATAAAATAATAAAAATAAAATTGTCATGTGATGCACAATGAATACCTGAACAGTAAAAAATGAAAGCCTGCTAAACCGCTACACTGTTACATTTGAACTGAGCTAATACGCGTCAAGCTAGAGTCGTGGTGGTGCGAACTAATTGCAACCGGTTAGTCCACGTATTCGCGAAGGACACCTTCCCCCTGGCGGATTCATAGCGCGACTAGAATCTACCTATAAGTTAAATACGTGTCAGATAACAGAGGGGACGGATTAGCCAGTTGCCTAATTACCGGGGGTCCGCTGTAATGTCCTTCACAGACCGAATTTCGGTCACGGCGACCAGCCTCAACGGAGACTAGCCATACGTGCAAGACAGGGTTATTGTGCCCAAGTGTATGCGCAAACACAAGTGTACCCTATACTCCTTCACTCTCATAATCAGATGGTACGTTAAACCGACACGACCGGAGAGTTTAAACGCAGGAACAACGGCTTTACGTGCTTCCCGAGCCACGGGGTGAGACACCGCAAACTTTTTGACTCCGGGCAGCTACTGCGAATTGCTTGACGGAAAAACTTAATAATTGATTTTTTTTGGCCCGACCCGGGATTGGAACCCATGACCTCATGATCAGTAGCTGCAGCACTACAACCACTAGACTAACGAGACAGTAAAAAAATATAAATATAGAAGGATGCTAAAGTAATATTTACATCACATTCATATTTTCTTTACAATACAATTGAGAAACAGCACCACAAAATTCACCAAGTTTACACTTACGAGTACCATACAACAGGTGACAGAATTTCAATAAAACTTCAAACTCGATATGATGGTAATCTAATATACAAAATTAACGCATTATTAACATTGGAGTAATACGAGTATGTACTTACGTACTAAAACAGCTATTTCAAACAAAAAATGTGCGCTACTTAGTTCGCGTGGATGGTTTTTTATCGTAGAATAAACATAGGTATAATGATCAGTAGGTAATAATAGATTGCGTTGTTAATGCAATCTATTAAATGTAATTGAAATTTGAAATTAAATTAAATTAAATCGAGTAATTTTTTTAAATTTTGTCATTTATTTTGTATATCATATCTGCTTATTTAATATAATATTATGTCACAATTACATTTTAATAATATTTTTATCCGAATATTTTAAAAGGTGCATACACCGCACTTTAATCAGTCACTCGCTAGGCGCTTATATAGTTGTCACGTGTTGTGTTGATTAAAAAAAATCTCTTGATAAAAATATGCCATCGTGTGTACTTAGATATTGCACAAATAATTCAAGAAATGTCAGTAAAAACAAAGGAAATACTTTTCATCGATTAATAAGATACGTAATCAATAAAAACGTATTATGTACTAATAATAAAACAAATTATTCCTAAGACGCCATCTCGTGTCATGGAATATAGATTATGAAATTAATATGTTCAGATGCAACATTTCTGTGGGTACTTAAGTAGAGGACGAATATATTATTATACACATTTTTTTTGAAGAATCATATATAAGTTATTATAATTTGGCGAAATTTTTCATGTTTAAATCTGCTTATTATTCTTTTATTTTATTTTTAGTTTTCCACATCAAGGTCAAACAGGTATAAATTCGTCCATTTTTAACTCTCGCGAGCCCAGCATTTATGAACGACTTTTATTCTAATTTAAATAAATATATGTGTGATTTAAATGTTATGTTAATAAGTTTTGTTAAACATGCATGTAGAATATTTTTTTATATTTGACTTAGACACCTTTTAAAATATTCAGATAAAAATTTCATTAAAATGTAATTATGATATAATATTGTATAATATTATATTAAATAAGCAAATATAATATACAAAATAAATGACAAAATTTAAATATTATTCTCGATATAATTTACCTATTTAACAATACAATCTACTATTACCTACGGTTCATTCTACTTATGTTTATTCTATGATAAAAAAACAACCGCGCGAACACAGAGTAGCGCATATTTTTTGTTTGAGATAGCTGTTCTAGTACGTAAGTACATATTATTTCAATGTTTATTTTTGAGTCTTTTTTTCTTCGTAAGTGACTCGTACGGTCGTACTATGGCCAGTGTCAAGTAATAAAAAATAACCCTTTTTAAAAATGGGTTCAAACATTTCTTTACAATATGTTGATGCGTCACATTGTGTAGTTCTTAGGAGGAGGTTCAGGCGCCTAAGACACATTATCTTGAGATACACATCACTATCGGAGCACTTGTTTCATCGTTTCCACCAATAATTTCAAACCAAAAAAGTGGATTTTGATACGTACATGCATATGAATGCATGCACGTATCAAAATCCACTTTAAGCTATTATTTGTACAACAAAATAAAAGCAGTAATCCGTCGGTGATCGGATTCCTGCCAAAACTCGTTTGTTTTACTTAAAAACAATGTTAAAATATCAAGTAAGTATGACGTGAACGCAACCAATTGTTGTTGTTGTTTCGTTTTGTTTTTGTTTTCTTCTTTTTCATATGTTTTCTTTAGAGCAGTTTCTTCTCGGTCAGTATGTTGATATGTAAAAAATTTAAAAATTAATTTTCAATCTTAAGCGGTAACCAGGAATAAGTACTAAACGATCAAATCCTCGTTTTCATTACAATTCAGACATGATAGACCATCTTTGTGGTGAAAGCTGTCTCGGTTGCTGTCGTCAACCAATTATAAGTAAAATTTAGGCTAACAGGCCGATTCTCGTTTCTTAATATTGCTAAATCGATTGTTTTATATCCTATTTTATCGATAAACTGTTTAGAACCGGGATGACATCAGAGACAGCTGAACGTTTTTTACGTGGTGGAGCCATGCTGCAGTTATATTAGAAGTATAGTTGTAGCACGAATGGGTCGGCTCGATCGGGGAAGGACCACGCTCTCACAGAATACCAGCGTGAAATAGTAGCTTAATGCTGCTGTATTTCGTATGGTGAGTGTAGAGAACCGGAGACCCTTTTTACTGGAAACGAGGTATTCCATCTTAGTCCTAACGGGTGAAAACGCATCTGCATTTTTATTCGTAATCGAGATCGTATGAGCCGCAGCAACAACTTACCATCAGGTGGACTGTGTGCTCGTTTGTCACCCTATCCTATAAAAAAAAACCAAGTGGCGCAATTATGATTCTCTGAGAGATGACTATATATTTGTGGTATTTGCTGTCCATGGGGTCAACGTGCGGTGAGGTTACTATAGGAACTCTATCCGCGACTGGTCGTCGCTGCTGGTGATAAGAGATTTGATTCTTTTCTCACTCACTCCGTGTTGCCACTAAAATGTCACTAACACGTCAACTCACACGTAAAAATGTCAACACGAGATGTGTTTTGACGTTACAATCGTTTCCAAATTTTCCATGCAAATTATTTAGAAAATGCCAAATTGCACGCTATTTACAAATAAATATGTATTAAAATCTGAATGTCAACACAGCGAATCGGGTTTGTAGTAGTGATAATACGACGTTATTGCTTGTATGTGTGCTCCTGGCGACGCCTATCGTCGTAGAAAATAAGGTTGACAGCCATTTCATTGTGTATTATAGTATTATTTAAACTTTTTTATTTATGCTAATACTGCTTGAATACAACTAATTTTTTAGTCTCCTTGTGAACAAGGGTGCACACCCAGGACCAAGGACCACTCGAAGCGTCGCGAAGTAAAAAAAAAACATGAAATTAAAGTGATGTTAAACTGCTCTATGTTTAGTGCAATATTAACAAGAAACCTCAATAACTTAATGGTTACAAGTAAGGGTAAAGAAACTTAAAATTCATTAGTTTGAATCCGCAATTAACTACTATCTTCTACCATTCGTAAAATACGCATTTGCGGCTTAGTGTAAGTGGTAGAGTTAAAAGCGTTGCTACTATTCTTTTTAATAACAAAAATTTATTGTTATATCAAAATATTAATATTTATAATTTATGGTGAAAAAAATGTTCTACACTATCCTATTTTATTCGATTATTTTTACTAATGAACCTAATGGTGTGAGCTATGAGTACTTTATTATTTATTAGCGCGTCCTGAGTTCAAATTTTTAGGAGAGATATATTTAATACTATTTTTGTCTATAAAACTACTGATTATATAAAATATTTTTTTAAATATTATTACATAAAAGTACGGATTACAAATATTTTTATATAAACACATATACGGAAGATATAATTTTTTTGGCATATCCCAGGGTTTTGAGTCATCCACAACTATGCCACATTGTATTATATAATAATGATAATAGCCTCCAGACCAAATTTTGACCACGGCAGCTTGCCTTTACGGAGACCAGCAATGCACGCAATAAATACATGATATACAGAGAAAGAGAGACATAGATATAGAGACAATAAATTAATAAATAAATGAAAATAACCCCTGGGAATGAGGTGATGCCATGCTAGTTCTATAAAAATTCGTTCAAAAATTGCAACAAAATAAATTTATTGTAAATTTAAATATGTTTAAAAAATCCCGTTGGGTTTCTTGCTGGTTCTTCTCAGGACTGAGGTTTTTTTTGCGAACCAGTGGTAAATTTAAAAAATGACTTTCAATTGGTATTTATAATAATCAACTGCCTCGTTAGTCTAGTGGTTGTAGTAGTACGATTGCTGATCATGAGGTCCTGGGTTCGAATCCGGTCGGGCCAAAAATCAATTATTGAGTTTTTCTGTCAAGAAATTCTCAGTAGCTGCCCGGAGTCAGGAAGTTGGCGGTGTCTCCCTCGTGCCTCGGAAAGCACGTAAAGCCGTTGGTCCTGCGCCTGATCTCTCTCCAGTCGTGTCGGTTTACCGTCCCATCGGATTATGAGAGTGAGGGAATAGAGAGTGCACCTGTGCTTGCGCATACACTTGGGCACTATAATCTTGTCCTGCGCCGATGGCTAGCCTCCGTTGAGACTGGCCGCCGTGACCGAAATTCGGTCTGGAGGACATTATTATTATTATACAATAATCTATGTTGAATAAAATCATTCATTTCATTTCACGAATGTGTGCACAAACACAGGTGGACTCTCTATTCCTTACTCACATAGTCCGATGTGACGGCAATCCGGAGAGTGATCAGGCGCAAGACCAACAGCTTTACGTGCTTTGGGTAAAGCATCGACAACTTCCTAAATGGTCTGCTACTGAAACTTTTCTTTCCAAAAATCTGAAGAACCGATTTTGGACCATATGGTCCCGGGTTTGGAACCCAATTTGGGCAGTCATCATCAGCAGACGAAAAATTTTTTTGAGTAGGTATTTTTATTAATTTACAATAATAACATCAGACGAGAGGTTAGCGTGCTACCTTTTTTTGTTTTATAATTTTTTTTTTTTGATTTGAAATAGAAGAAATTTTCCTTAAACTAGGCTGCACCACACATCCATTACAGTCTATAAAAGTCCATTGCGGAACATAAACCTCTCTTTAGTTTATCTATATGGGAGATATTGCCATAGTCACCACGCCTGGTAGGCGTTGGCGACCCGCAATTATTTTAAATGATATTAATAGTTATTTTGCAACCATCCAAACTAAATAAAATGATGATCGCTAAATCAGCCGCCGGAGTGTCTACATCACCTGAAGATGCCTCGTGTAGAGGCGAAACACGTGTCGTATTATCGTCGATGGTGTGTCTTTCCTAGAATAGTGGTGATGGGAGTAGTGGTGCTGGGATTGGTGGTAACGGGATTAGTGCACGTGATTGAGGGAGGGCGGGAGGTGCTCTTCAAACTAGGTAAGACACATTTTATTTAGTTTAGCGGATGGTTGCAAAATAACTATTAATATCATTTATTATAATGGAATTCCGCAAAGTTACAAATGAGTCTATCAATTACCGCAATTATTTATTTTCAAGTTCTTATCAGGAAGTAACTGTTGCTCATCTCCTAGTTTGTTTCCTCTGTCGCTTTTACGACACTCACGGGAAGGATATTCTTGCATCACCACTACACGATTGAAGGTCATTCAGCAACACATTATGCTACTGTATTAGGATTGGATAGTTATTGGGTGCATTTGGCAAAAAAAAGCGCTAGCAAGCGCTTGTAATCAAAATGGCGATCGTAAGCGGTAAGCGCTGTCAAATCGTAAGTAGCTATTTTCCTCCAGGACACGATGTTAGTTTTAACCAGGGAATCTAACCTAATTTAAATATATGTTTGTAAAGTATTCATATTAAAAACTTACCAATCATGAATTTTATATTATTATGATATGTTTATTCATGTCATTATATTACTTAAAACTAATATTGCACAAAACAACTTATAAACTCTACTTCAAAACAAACAAATTAAATAAGCAAAATGGCGGATTGTGTCAGCGCTACTGAAGTAGCAATCGTGTCCTGGCTGAAAACTATTTTAGCGCTTATAAGCGCTTGCTAGCGCTTTTTTCTGCCAAACGCACCCATTGTCTTAACTTCAATATTTTTAATAGAATAAGGATGACGAACGAGCACACATTCCACCTGGTGGTAAGTGGATGCTATGGCCTATAGACATCTACATTTATCCTCAATTAAGAATCAAAATCCAGATGCGTTGCCAGCCCAGAGGCCTGAGATGGAATGCCTCATTTCCAGTAAAAAGGGTCTCCGGTTCTCTACACTCACTATACGAAACATTATAAGCTGCTATTTCACGTTCGTACTCTGTGAGAGCGTGGTATTTACACTGATCGAGCCGACCCATTCGTGCTGCAACCACAATATAGCTGCAGCATGGCTTTACCACGTAAAGAAACTATGTAACTATTTTTAGTTAACTAACGACTTACTCTATTAACTAGTCACATGATGATTCATGATCAAAATCATCTTGAAGGACATCATTTACACATAATAATTTTAAAGGAAAATATTCCACGGTGTTAATAAAAAATGTTACCCCAGGCCTTAAGTTGTTAAGGATATTGGTTTCGTGGCATAGTTAAAAATGCACGTGTGGCCCGCGGATTTTATTAGCCGACGAAGTTTATTTAGTTTTTATAGACGCTAGAATGAAAAGCGCTGGCATGATACGTGGAGTATAGACAGGTGGGATGTTCCAGATTGCTTATCGGATACTAATTAACTTTGTGCTGACGTAGATGGCCGGTGAAAAATCACACATCTGTCTGTAATCCCTGAGGAGGAAGGTAGTCAAAAAGTAGCGAGCTCCTCGGACCACGCTATACCAAATAATAGGTTTCAGATAGAGATTTTTAAAAGAATTGACAGGTAACTAGCACATCGCCTACACAATCACAAATCCAATATTAAATTAGTTGTCTTGATGACTTGATAAATTTTGATTAATCCCATGTTGTCATTGCAATGTGTGACATCAAAAAATGAATATTCCAACAGTATTACTTCCCCAGCACGTTGTAATGATTTTATGATTTTTGATTTCTTATATTGACGCAAAATTAGCACTTAAATAAAAAAAATTACGCATTCCAAGTTTTTAAGTCCTGACGTGTCAGATGCTTTGAATTAAAAAAAATTAAGATACTTCAGGTTACCTTCGACTTAGGGACGTCCAACGCCTCAGTCCCCCTGTGACCGTAAGTGCTGCAAATTACCTTAAACTTTGCATCACAGTCACATATTAAAAATAAGTACAGTTAACCGCGATAAAATCCTTAAGAAGTGTTTTATTTAAAATTGAAGATATTCTAGTTTTTTTATCGGATGAACAAATAACTTTAATCGTATATAAAATGTCATGTGGAGCCGGCGTAAAAGAACCTCTTTGAGAATAATACACCGATGCGTGTTAAAACCATAACATATAATATCTGTTGCATGGCTCTACCACGTTTAAGCAAAGCAACACGTTGGGATCTACGATCGCCAATCTCCTACCAAGCTTGGCACCTAAAGAAAATCCTTCCTTTACCTCTTAAATAAATTAAACTTAATTAAATTTCAATACCTGGAAGATTCTCATAAAAGTTCTCTCCGTTCTTCGGCTAATCATGAATTCTTAAAAAAATAAAAGCTAACTCCTTTAAACCGTACTGGATAGTGATGAGTCCGTAAGCATGTAAAATGGTTGCAAGTTTGAACTAACACAGCTCTTATTTTCATATATATATTTCATAATTGTTCTGACAAAGATTATATTTATTTGTATTATGTTGACTGTACTACGAGTACCTACGGTACTATTCATTAAGATGTCTATGGACAATCCCCAAATTCCTAGCAAGATATTTTACCTGCAGACTTATAAGAATAATGCTTCTTTTTACTCTCACACGCTCATTCCCTTATCACATAGGTTTATAATTTGTTGTTTGTTAAATTCATTTCTTGTATTATGTAGTATTGTACGTCATTAATATCTTTAAGCGTAGAATATTTATATAGAAAAAAAAGTTGAATTAACGCCAGCAAAAAGAGACCTCTCTATTACTTCTATTTAATACATCTCTCTGTATAACACGATATATATATATATATATATATATATATATATATATATATATATATATATATATATATATATATATATCTGTGACATGGTACTAAAAGGGTCAAAGTACGTTTTTTTAAGAAATGAGATTTTAAAGCCATATTATTGAAAAAGTATGGAATTTGTTTGTGCTAAAAGGGCGTACGTTTATTGATAGTGTATATATATATATATATATATATATATATATATATATATATACAAATAAATAAATGAAACCATTCTGAGCTATATTTTAAATTTTATTCGAAATTTGAGTAGCAAGATTCAAGAACGACAGACAGACAGACGAGAAATTGACTTAATAAAATAGTGGTAAACGTGGTTAAAAATATTTTAGATGACAATTTAGTTCTTACGTGTTTAATTGGACACACAATACTACAATTTTAACTTATTGCAGAGCCTATGAGTGAATCAGTTTTGATACTACAGTAACAAAGACGCTGACATTCCCTGGATAATAATTGATGCAGCTCATGGACACATGCAGCAAACTTCAAACGGCTCGGTAGAGCAATATATTTGCTACCGTGTGGCTTCGTTGACGTGGGCTGCGGTTTGGAAGCGATGGAAACAAATGTTTGTACGGTCTATAAATAACTGTTATGTACTTGTATGTTTATCCATGTGCAAGTTATGGTTTAAAAAAACATTGCACGTTACTGGAGAACATTTTTGTGTAGGGTGAGGTTTTTATACACGAGTGTTAAAATATAAAATTTGTACCACCGACTTCAATATAAATTTTATGAGAATATCGTCAATGTAGTCGAAATCAATTTGATACGCATTATTAAGGATAACTCAAAAACTACTAGTCTGATCTTTATCAAATTAATACGGGAACACAAAAGAATCACCAGCTTTCAAACCAAAAAGAATCATGAAAATCGATTTGCATAAAAGAGTTCTGAGTACATATAAAAAATACAGTTGAATTGAGAACCTCCTCCTTTTTTAAAGTCGGTTGAAGAGGGAGACCGCTGATGATTGTTCTGAGAACTAATATAAAATTAACTAACAGGACTCCTGCTTACGAATCCGTCCGTAAAGGCTGTCAAGCTGTGAAGCATTCTATCATAGTTCTCAGAGATGACGACTCCAGAGCCTTCTTTGTTTGAAGCTGGCTGCAGGTGTCCATTGACTGCAGTAACAACTTACTACGAGGAGGACTGTAAGTTCGTTCTAGCAGCGTAATGCTGCTGAGTTTCGTATGGTAAGTGTAAAGAACCGGGGACCCTTTTTACTGGAAACGAGGCATTCCATCTCAGTCCTCAAAGGTGTTAACGCAATTTGCATTTTGATTCATAATTGAGGATAAATGTGGATACCTATGAGCAACAGCATCCACTTACCATCAGGTGAACTGTGTACTCGTTTGTCACCCAATGCTATAAACAAGAAACATTCACTAAGTGAAACTTCTTTACGAAATATCATTTTTTTATTTTATATTTTACATATGTAGTTTAAATAATAGTATAACTCAGCACCGGCGGTAAAACGTTAGAAGAAAAGATGACGTTTTTGTTTTTTAATACCGCACTAAATTCCTCCACTACGTCGATAAAGAAGTCACTTCAAAAGTCTCAAGATGTGACATCATAATTTTGTCCTGTTGGTTAGTGGTAGGAATATTTAAGAGGATGCCACAACCTGTATGGGCACCACAGTAGAAAATATTATCCCATAGTATAAGTACAAGGGCCGATGCAAATGCAAAGGTAAAACCTTTTGCTAGCATCATAAACGGAGCGGAGTAAAAGTCTAAAGTCATAACTATATTTTTATTAGCAAAAGATTCAATCAAATAGTGTGACATTCCCCAGATGTAAATTAGCGCATTGATTAGATAGTAAAAAGTAAATTGGCCCACAGGTTACGGAGGAGATAGATTTTAAAGAATCGTTTTCCTGCGCCATGGGAGCTCCGCTCCAATAATATAATATTCCGCTATATGATGAAATCTAACTGGTGACCCCAGTTTTTACTACTTTAAGTGGTTACCAGGAAGATGCGAATAGAAATGAAAAATAGATGGACGAAAATTGGTTGTAATAAACGTAAAAGTAAAATAATGGATATAAAAATATTTGCCATGCGTTAGTGTCATAAAACCTCGAAAATGGCACGACCGATTTTGATGTTTTTTTTTTTGTGTATATAAGTAGGTCCCCGGATGGTTCAGATTTACAATTGGACCTGTTGCCACGATCCTAAAATCACCCGAGGAAATATTAATTTAACACAATATTAATTTGGTGTTATATTTTGATTAGATGCGTTAGATCTAGTATGTCTCATATTTCTATTAAAAAAATTTAGGAAGGTCATGACAATGAGTCAAAAATCGCGACTGATTATATATATATATATATATATATATATATCACACACACACACATATATTTTCTCCTTATATAGTTTAATACATAATTTGTACGAATTTTTACTTATAATGGCAAAGGCCAAAAGCCTATATAAATACAGTTATAAAACTTAAGTTTTTTTTGACATTATTTTTTTATACACGTTAATCCATAAGATAAATCAATTTCAATGTTAATTAAAAAAGAGATGGACATTGAACTTATAATGTATTATATAGAGATGATAGAGAGGCCTCTTTTTGCTGGCGTTAATTCAACTTTTTTTTTCAAATGTACATTGACGAAGAAATTCATAGGAGAAAATAATTTACGTAGTTTCTTCTTTGATCCGCCTGTCTGTTATTTAATAATTTATGACATTTTTTATGATAGTAATCAATCGTTTTACATATTTCAATTATGGAATTGGACCATGTACATATTTACTGATTTTTTTTATTTAAAAAAATCCATTTACACTATTCTCAGATTTTAATTGATTCTAATATAAACAGTATACTAGAACCGCCAATTATGTTGAATTCCATTTTTAAAATTAATTTTGTGACAAAAGAAATTTCTAAAGTGACAATCAACTACTTACGTTCATTAAAAATAATCGACCTCGCAGTTTATGTGCACGGGACACGTTAACACAAATAGTATTGTATCGTAAACACTTATCAAACACGATCATAAAATTTGATCCACCTTATTTTTCGACAATGATGTCGGAAACTTTCGCGCGGGAAACTTTTGGGACGAGCGACACAGACCAAACTGACATCTGAACTCGGCGCGAGCTGCGCGACTACTGGCAGCCTGAAAAATGTTTTCCTAAAGAGTTTTCATTCTGATCACGCATCAGAGAGGGCGGGAAATCCGTGTTCGAATTATGAATGTTATACGCACTTTGTCTATGTCTGAATCGTTATAATAAGGAGCTATTCATACGTAAGTACAAAATCCAGAAAGGTCATTGACTGGTAATAAGGTAGAGATTTTAACATTACTTCAGCACTTTAAAGTTGTACCGATCATTATTAAATTATTTATTTCAAAAATTGATAATTTAATTTAATGAAAGTAAATTAAAATTGAAATTCTACCAGATAGTGTAAAAGCAATAGCAGTAGTCATGACTAGTATGATCTGGGCGCTCGTCTTAAATTGTGTAGCATACAATAATTAACAAGGCCATGGTATCTGAGACATAGCCTTTTTATAATTTATTTTATACAAGGTTATTTTTCTAAGAGTAGCAGTTTTAAACTTAAGTTCCGATTTATAATTCATGATTTATCGTTGTTGCAGTTTTTTTTAAATACGAGTAAATAAAGCTTTTACTTTTATTACAAGTTATCCCAAGTTGAATGTGATTTATAGGCGTTTTATCCTACCGTATGTCCCTTACGAATATGTGCGTGCGCAGTAAAATCAGTTAAAATAATGCATTATCACGCACTTTTGATTCTAAAAGATAAAAAAGACACAATGTTTGAGATTTTTTATTTTTTTTTTTTACATTTGTCTAAATTGCTTATTCTGAACCTTCTCTACAAATATGGCCGGTTATTGCGAACTAAACCTGTATAAAAAATATGACGAACGAGCACACAATAAACCTATTGGTAAGTTAATGCTAGGGCTCATAGATATCTTAACCTATCCTCGATTGGGAATGAAATTGTAAATGCGTTTTTAGAGAGATGAAGAAGTTTTTAGAGAATGTAGATGCGAGGTAAAATACCTCATCTCCAGTTAAAATGTTTTGTGGTTGTATGAGTGTAGAGCACTCATCCGACGAAACTCACCAGCGTTAAGCTGCTATTTTGCGCCGGCGTTCTGTGAGAGCGTGGTCCTTCCCAGTAGATCCGGCACATTCAATAACAATAATAAACGAATATCTAAAGCATAGCTCTGCCACGTGTATAATTTAATAACTTATAATCTCATAATAAAACCATAATTTAATCCAGCACATAAATATTATTAAAAACAACGAAAATAATAACTAATAACCCGCACAGAGAAAGGATCGCTCTAATCTGTTATATTTATTTAACTATTATAATTAAACTTTTGGTAACTTCGGCGAACTTCCCTAATCTACTTCCAATATCTATTAGGTGTAATGGTAATCATTAAATACATTTGGTATTTTTTCTAATCCTACATCCGACAACTGGAAACGGTCTTAGAAAAAAAGAACAAATAGATACTCTATTTCTTGCGTTAAATGTTAAGTATCACCTAGACGAGCTTAGAAAGTAAAGTAAAAAAGCTCAAAATTAAGTAAAATGAAAGCAGCAATGGGACGTCTATATGCTGCTAATACGTTATGGAATACAGAGGTTGTGAAGCAGTTATCAAGCAAGCACGCACACGCGTACACACACACGCAAGCATGTACGCACGATATCATTTAATATTTTGTTTTATTAATTTAAATAAGAACATGAATATGGAGCCTTAAATACTTAATTAAATAAATTTTAGTTGGTACTGGATAACTTCAAAGTCTAATACGTGATGGCGCTTTGCCTACCTGGGAGACCATCTAAATATCACTCTGACCTCTTCTTACCACAAAGCAGAAGCACAACTCCAGCTACACTCCAGTTTCAAAAGAAAGAAAGGACCTGTTTAATTATTGAGTGTTAGGCATTCCATTTTAGTCTTCAGTGGTAGGTGTCGGTAGGCAGCATTGACACTTGTTATCAGAAGGATTAAAAAAATTCAATGCAAATGGTAGGTTTAATTGCGAATGTATTATTATTTAAAATTTAACTACTATTTATACTAGTGCCGATACAGATGCAAAGGTGAAACCTTTTGCTAGCATCATAAACGGAGCGGAGTAAATGTTTAAAGTCATAACTATCTTTATTTCAACAAAAGATTCAATTAAATGGTGTGACATTGCGCAGATGTAAATTAGCGAATTGATTAGATTGGTTGTAAAAGAAAAAAAAAAATTAAATTCAGATTTTCATTGTTTACAAACCTTGTCTGAGTTGAGCTACATTTGTTGCAGAAAAAGTTATGTAAATTAGCCCACGGTTTACGGAGGAAATATATTTCAAAGGAGCATTTTCTTGCGCCATGGGACTCCAATAAATGTTAAATTTACAGACTATATACTCCCCTCATTTCTGAGAGGGTTTTAGGGCAAGGAAGTGATCGTCACGCTGCCCCAAATTTTAAGTGCCAAATTTTGAGTATCTTCGAAATATTGTTTTTCTTCTATCTCAGACATGCAGGTTTCCTCGCGATGTTTTCCTTCACCGCTGAACACATGGTAAATCAGCACTTTGCAATTAACAATTTTATTTGTGCCGACTGGAATCGAACCCGGGTTGCTTGCGTACTGTGAAATTTATAGCGAGTGCTAACCATCTGAGCTACCACGGCTCTTATACTATTATATATCATACAATTACATGTCCATAACTATTCATATTTTATGGGATGTTGATTTTAAAATAAACTTTAAAAATGAGAAAGTAAGAGGATACGTGCGGAGTTACTTCCGCCTTTTTACTCCGATCGGAGAAACCTCATTTCCAAACAGTAGTAGATTTAAAAAATAATGTGGTTTACATTAGATAAACGCAATTTTAATTTAATATGTCGCAGGAATTTTATAAATGTTATATAAAATTTCTGCGACATATTGAATTAAGGTGTATTATTTCATTTGATTTTGGAAGAAGGGATTGCTACTCTTTGAAAAAATCAAAATTTAGATGCGTTGCCATTTTTTGAATTGAATGAAATGGTATCAACTTCAACGATTCTCTACAAAGGAAGATAATAAAGGAGCCCTAATATGGAGTTAAAATTTGCTATCAGATGAATAAATTTTAAAATCATCCAAAAGAAATTTAGAAAATTATGTGGATGATTCTATACAGGATTTTCGGCTAGGAAAGGTATTTGTACATACAACCTAGTGTCACGTTTTCATATAAATTTTCCGTTACAAAGCTGACTTTAGCGAAATGAACTTTTTATCGCGCACTCTATTATTACACTGTGGGAAACAATATCATTTATCTTTTTTATCTTGTCGCGTGATTGCGTGACTACTTAAATGTAACGTATTATGGTAAAAATTAATATACACTTGAGTATAAATGAGAATGTTATGTTTTTTCTAAATGCCAGTACCACGGGGTTCAGAGAGGACACGGCCCCGGGCGACAGATTTTAGTGGGCGGTGTTTTGAAATAGAAAAGTCAACTCCACAGTCCAGCATTAACTTTTTAGTTGATGCTAGTAGAGATCACAAAAGTCTGAAAAATAACTCTTTATTATAATATACCAAAATGGAAATTTTAAGGAGTATAAAGAACAAAAATTTCAATGCGTTGATATGCACTACTGTGTTTAGCCGCTTACCGCTGGCCGTCCGGCTACCTGCAGAATGCGAGTAAACTTGCGCTTAACCATTGCGGCTAGCCACAATCGCAACTGCAGCATCCGTTTAAAAATCATCGAAACGTTGCGGTCAGGTGAAGTCGTTTCGAAGATAATCGTGAAAAAAATGGGGAATGTTCCAACATTTACAACCGTTCAAACTGGAAACGGGGCATTTCATCTTAGTCTTTAAGTGTGTCAATGCATTTTGATTTTTAGTCGAAGATAGATGTAGATGTCTACACGTAGATGGCCACGGTATCCACTTACTATCAAGTAAGCGTTTTCAGTGGTAGAGCCATGCTGCAGTTATATTAGTAGTATAATTGTAGCAAGAATAGGTCGGCTTAACCGGGGAAGGACCACGCTCTCACAGAATACCAGCGTGAAACAGTAGCTTAATGCTGCTGTGTGCTATGGTAAATGTAGAGAACTGGAGACCCTTTTTACTGGAAACGGGGCATTGCACCTTAGTCCTCACGGGTGACAACGCATCTGCATTTTGATTTGTAATCGAGGATAGATGTAGATGTCTGTGGGCCGCAGCAACCACTTACCATCAGGTGGACTGTGTGCTCGTTTGTCACCATTATCCTATAAAAAAGTGACAAACGAACAAACAGTCCGTGTGTTCGTTTGTCACCCTTATTCTATAAAAAATATAAAGAAGAAAAATTCTCATAGAAGTGTGAGATGCATCCTTATTTGTACTTACACGTATGTATGAATACCACCTGACTTGAGTGCGGTTTGTGGATAGCCAGTAACTGCAAAAGTAATCGCAAGGTGCGAACAGCAACCATGGGGCTAGATGGCAGTTGTATCGTAACTCTCCGACCGATCGGTACAGTTCGCGGACAGCTATATCACAGAGCGAAATAAGTGTTACTGGCCGCATTTTGAGTAACCATATTGTGCGTATTCCTAACGAAGAATATTAAAAAAAAATCAACTATGTTGCGGCCATACTAGTACCGGTTTACACAGGCGACAACAACGCCCCCATCATATCTCAAATTTGTACATTCTATATTTATTATATCTCTCTGTAAGTGAAGTCGTTTTAATTATTACATTAGTTAACCCAACGCTAGAACAACCATAGTATAAAAACTTCACACAAAAGCAGCACACTCACTCATAAACGAGAGATCTGTATTTTAGATATATTTACTTACGTTTTTCCGCTATTGTTTTATTCAACAACATTTAGATACACAATATTAATAGTAGTTTCCTAAATTTTTATCCTTACATGACCCGCGATTAAGACGTGAAATATGGTAGAGCCACGCTGCACCCTAATTATGGTTGTAGCACGAATAGGTCCGATTTACTAGGGAAGGACCACTCTGTTATAGAATGCCAGCGTAAAATAGCAGGTCAACGCTGCTGTGTTTCGTATGTGGAGTGTACAGGAGCCCCTTTTTTAGTGGGAACGAGGCAATCCATCTTAGTCCTCACGGGTTGTAACGCAATTGCCTTTTGATTCTTAATCGAGGATAGATGTGGATGTCCTTGGGCCGCGGCATCCACTTACCATCAGGTGGAATATGTGCTCGTTTGTCACTATTATACTATGTATATATATATATATATATATATATATATATATATATATATAACGCACTACGATAGCAATGAACAAACTAATAGTTAGTCAAAATAAATAAATATAAATTTTAGCAGATCGTCGTGTTACAATACGTTTTATTAACAATAATGTGTATAACAATTACATGGGCGTTTGTGAAACATAAAAGTATACGCGCTTCGTGTATCAAGAGTGTTCATAGTTTATAAATCACCAACACTTTTAACTCCTATAAAACTGAAGGGTAGTCTTATCGCCGGTGCATAGGTTTTATTATTACGAGTATAAATAGTCAACGTGTAGTAATGTTTAAATATCTCGATTATCGAGCTACTGTTACAGGTACTTTGTGTGCAGAACAAATAAAAACATAGGTACGTAACGAAGTCCGCAGCATGGCAAACTGGCAAAGATTTGTTTTACCAAGAAAGCGCCTCAGCTCACAAGTCTGCCGACGCGATAGCTGCAATTCGAAATGCTGCCTTTGAAATACTTGAACATTTTCCAAATTCAAAAAACATTTCATTCTTGACTTATTTCAGTTTCCGATATCGAAGGAAAATTGACGGATAATTGAAAATAATAAACATTTATCGTTACAATACTTAATATATAAGTCAATGTGCCATACTGGAATGGCTCACGTGTTCTTTAGGAAGAGAAGTTCAAACTTATACAAGCTAAATTCCAAGTACATTATTATTTATTTCACTGAAGGATATCAATGTAAAAATAGTACAATACTTATTAAAAGTTAGTTTGTTACAGAACATATTCTCAAATTTTTGAAATTGAAAGAAAAATTGAAAATATAAAATTTTTGAAATTATTTTCTTAAAAAGTTGTTAGTCTCGTTCGTTTAAGACATAGAATACTACAATACATAAATAAGTTTAAGAATAACTTTTATTCATTACCAAACGACTTTTATTTTTGATTTTCATTCGGATTTCTTTAATTTGAAAAGGTTCACGCTTAGGGCTGTTGTAGATTTTTGTAAGTGTGACTGCGCCTAATTGATATAATAGTCGAATGCGCGATAGCTGATATGAGGTCCCATGTTTATTTATTTATTTATTTAACTTCATATACACGTTCGATGTATATAGACGGACTTAATGCCTGAGGCATTATCTACCAGTCTACCTTAGAGTAGTACAAAGATAAAAGAGTTAGGTGTAATAAGAAGTATGCACAATATATATATATATATATATATATATATATATATATACACATTATATATACATACATACACACAGACAGACATATATATATTAAATATAATATTAAACACGGCTAACTACGAACGCTAAGTTGATTCTGCCATTTTATTGACGAGCGGTTTTCGCACTTTAGATTTGAACGAAATCCGGTTTTCGGCACTCCTGATTTCGGAAGGAAGAGCGTTCCAAAGAAGAACAGATTGAACAAAGAACGATGATTGTACAAAATTAGTACTAAAAGGGGGCACCGAAGCAAAAGGTTATTACTAGAACGGAGAACTCTATCACGGTTGGAGCTAAGATATTGAAAATGAGGAGTTAAATAAGATGGAGAATTAGGAGACATCAAGATAGAGTAAAGAGTAGTGAGTGCACGTAGACTACGGCGCTGACGAATGGCTAACCAGTTAAGTTGAGAGCGATAAGTAGACACATTATCATACTTTCGAAGATTAAAAAAGAATCTTATGCAGTTATTAAGAATACGGCCATATATGTTCAAGAGTTCTGCATTCAGGTCAAAATAACACGCATCACCATAGTCAAAAACGGGAAAAATTAAGGTCTGCACAATAATCGTCTTGGTCCTGGACGGGAGAAAGTTCTTCAGGTGGCAGAGAGAACGCAAAATACCTGTCACTTTCTGACAAACATTTGCCACTTGAGTTTGCCAGCTCGAGGTGGAGTCAATGTGCAATCCAAGGTCTTTCACGGTATTAATCAGTTCTAAAATAAAACCGTTAAAAATGATCGGCGGTAAAGCTGTGGGATCCAGTTTCTTTGTCATCCGTTGGCTACCTATTATTATAGCCTGACCAAACATGTCAGACCAGTTCTTTATATACTCTAGGTCCCTATTAAGAGACTCAATTGCTGTAGATATACAGTCGACCTTCGCGTGTGAGTTCAACTGCAAGTCATCAGCATACAAATGATACGCACACTGAAGATTTGGGGTAACGAGATTTATAAATATTGAAAATAACAACGGAGATAAAATACCGCCTTGAGGAACACCAGCATGCAAGTCACACCAACTTGATGAGGACTCGTCAATGCGAACTGACTGCTGGCGGCCTCGAATATAAGATGAGAACTACTCCAAAGCCTCAGATGAGATCATAGAAAGTGAAAGGATTGATAATAGGATGTCGTGACTGATGGCATTAAAGGCGTTAGAGAAGTCAACCAAAACCAGTACTGTGACTTTAGTTTCCTCCATGCCTGCCCTAATGTCACCAGTGACTTTGAGAAGCGTGGAAACAGTGCTATGACCTGGCCTGAAACCAGACTGTAATGAGCTTAACAGGTTATTCGAGAAGATAAAATTCGTGTTCAACTGGGTTGGAACAATAATCAGTTATTGGGATTTCTTTCAAAACGTCAGGAGTCAGAAAGTTGGCGATGTTTCACCCTCGTGCCTCGGAAATCACGTAAAGCCATTGGTCTCATGCCTGGTCTCGTGCCTGGTCTCTCTCCGGTTGTATAAGATTTACCTCCTATCGAACTATGATAGCTAAGGCATAGAGAGTGCACCTGTGCTTACTGTTCAAGCACTGTGATAAGCCTGTCCTGATCAAATGGTTGGTCTCCGTTGAGACTGGCCGCCGTGTGACACTCGGCGCGGAGGACATTATTACGTTAGGTTTTAAATAATAATAATTATTATTATTATTTATTTGCAAGAAATATGGTAGTTACGGGATTAATAACTTGGTATGATGTAATCATATTTAGCCAATGGCATGCAAATATATAGTTTTATAATTGTCGATCTAGTGCTATAAAAATGTTCCGTGAACATCTATGGTCAATTACAATTTCGTGATAAACCTAAGAATAAAATGTCACAAGATAAATAACACACATATACATAGACGTTAACAATAAACAAGAAATAATTCAAAATTCGAGCCAAAATAAATTAAAAATAAAAAATATACAAAGATAATATAAATATATAAAGATATATATAATTATACCTAAAAATATGTAAAGATATTTTTTGGTGGCGATTTGATCAAAGTAACTTACCTATAAGTGTGCTTCGATTAAAATTATATGAAGTTGACGCCTCCTCTGTATTTGTATACTATGTAGTCATCAATTGACGGACCGAATCACCCGAGGTTTAACCTTCCGGGGGAAAAATAATATTTTATTGGTATCCCAACCTATATGAACTCCCACTTGCAACACTATACACCTCATGTCATTGTGAATTTATATCCACTAGAATTAGGAAAAAATAATTAAAATGGAAGCAAGCCCTTAGGGTGGGTAACAATACCAGGGTAGGGTTGTACACAGAGGAGGCGTCAACTTCATATAAGTTTGATCGAAAGACACTTACAGGTCAGTTACTTTGATCAAATAATTATATTCGTTGACGCCCCCTCTGTGTTTGTATACTATGTAGATGTTTAAAGATTTGATTGCTTCATTTTAATTGTTTACAGTCATAAATTATTATAATTAACAATTTACAACAAAACAAACAATAAGCATAATAAATAAATTTAGATAACATAGTTTTACATTATGAGTTATTGTTTATTTATTTTAACCCTTTCAAATGCTCTTAATTAATAATGGCTAAAAATAAGATTAGTTAGTTGTCTTTCTAACACTTATCATCAATACCACTTCTTCTAGGACGAGAAGGGGATGAATGCCTGGTACTAAGTACAGTAAAAGTAATGTATTTTCTTGTTAAAATTCTTTACCTAACTAGCTGTTTAATTTTTTGCAGTGATATTAAGCAGTTTTCAAAACTAATAACTTATTTACAACCAATTATGGGATCACACTTGAAGCACCAGCTTTCAAATAAAAAAAGAGTTATCAAATCGGTTAAAACATTCATATTTTCTCGTACTACTGTATATTTCTTTGCTTTTTCTTTTTCTGAACCAAATTATATTAGACTTCAGCTTTGATTGTATTCTAGTTTTTATTTTTCTTCCTATAAACACCGGAAAAGAACTGTTTAAATTCACAGTATGAGCCCAAATCATAATAGGAAGAACAATAAGTAAATTTCTTACTTTATCTACCACGACTTTAGACAATAGATATATTGTATATACAGATAAGGGATTAATGATTATTTTTATTCTTTACATACATAAATACCTCTTAAAAGTAAGGTTAGATCAAAGATCTTACATAATAGTTGTTGACCAGGGTAAGAATTTTAAGTGGTTTTTCTTTAACAAGGATTTAGTAACAGGCTTATGAAGACTGGAGATTGGAGGATGAGGAGAGGGCGCTGTAAGCTGTAACGTACATAAATATTACTGCTCCGTTGTTTTAATGGTAATTTATCAAATTAAGTGAGCTAATTGTAAGAAAAATATAGAAGTTAGGTGGATTTAACAGTGTCTTATAGTGAAATAGTGTAAAATCACGAATATTATTAACAATTGAAGTATAGAAAGTGTTAAAAAGAATCGTAACGGTCATAGACTTTTATAAAGTAAATACAGTGAAATATCTTAAAACTCTTACTGTGGAACGTTTTGATTATTTGAATACCAAAATCAATATTAAGTGTTGGACTAAAAACCCAAAACGGTTAAATAAGTGATTTAATAACCTAAGAATTTAAAATGACTAAGCAATATTAATCTATCGATCTAAGGTCACTTCACCGCCATCTATCGGTGAATACGAAAATTTACAACAATACTTCACGGCCTATCACAGCAAGGTTATCACTACTAAATAAAAGAGGGCATTTATTCGGGATAAGCTTATTGTTGTTCTAAAGAAATATGGAGGAAATTAAAGATATGCTTCTTAAAATTCAGGCTGATATGATGTCCCAAAAAGAAGAAATAAAAGGTATGGAAAAAAATATCACAACAAACATCAATAACAATATAAACGAAAAATTTAAAAAAATTGAAACAAAAACTAAACAACTGCAGGAAAAACTCGAGGAACAAGAAATAACCCTGGAAAAAATTGAGAGACAGCTGCGTAAGAAAAATTTGGTGTTGTTCGGAGTTGAGGAAAAAAAGGGTTCATATTTTGATCTGGTAGATACCGTTTTGGAAATAATAAAAGAGTTTATGAAAATAACCTGCGAAAAACAGGAAATAGAGTCTGTTCGAAGAATAGGAAAAATTGGTGAGAAAGCAAGACCCGTTATAATATCATTTACAACAATGGGCCGAAAAATAGAGGTTTTAAGTAACAAAAAAGCTCTAAAAAACTCTCCCTACTATATTATGGAAGATCATCCTAAGAAAATCTTAGAAAAACGAAAAAAGGTAGCCGGACTAACTATGACATTGGGACGTCAAACATCTCAGTCCCCCCCGTGACCATGGGCGCTGTAAAGCACCCGAAACGTCGGAATAATAAAAAAAATAAATTAAATGTAATTAAACGCGATAAAATCCGTAAATAATAGTTTTAAAACGAAAACAGTTAAAGGAAGACCTGGCAAAAGAAATAGAACAAGGAAACAATGCAGTCATCAGGTATGATAAAATTATAATTCTTATGGACAAAAAATTACCGCAGCAAAATAACAAGAGAAATTTATCGGTATCACCAGAAAACTCTGGAACACCCAACTCTCCATTTACCAATAACATTACTCAGACGTCTAAAAGGAATAGGACTATTAAAGCATTTATGGCAACAACAAAAGTAAAGGAAAATACGACAAAGAAGGTTAAGGAAACCATGGGGTCTACGGAATAGCAACAAATAGTGCCCCCTCCACGTCTATTAAAGCAACAGGAAAAAAACTCTACAAAAACATTAAACACAGCTCTCAATACGGGTGGTCGCCGCGAGAGCTTTAGACCAGAACCCTCCAGCAATAGTTTATCGAATAAAAAACAAACTCTAATAACAAAAACAGGTTCTAAAAGAAGAGGTACAATCGAAATATTAACTCTTAACACAAGAACTCTTAGAACAGAAGCAAACCTTCAGGAGCTTGAAATCGCGCTATCGGAACTACGATGGGACATATTGGGGATCAGCGAAATGCGCAGACTTGGAGAATCAATCGAAGACCGTAATCAGTATATACTTTACTATAAAGGTGTAATTCCGGGACAAAGGGGAGTCGGATTCCTTATTAAAGCCTCGCTGAAGAATCAAATAAAGGAGTTCAGAGGCATATCTGACCGTATAGCCTATGTCAATATGACATTACCTGGTTATAGCAAGGATTGGGTAATCATACAAATTTATGCCCCAACAGAGCAAGCTAACCCTTGTGACTTAGACCAGTTCTATCAAGCCCTCAGTGAAACAATAATTAAAGTAAAAAATAACCATATCGTTGTAATGGGTGACTTTAACGCACAGGTTGGAGTAAGATGCAGTGGTGAAGAGAATGTTCTTGGTAGATTCGGTCACGGTAAGAGAAGCAAGAATGGGCAAAAAATGATTGATTTCATGCTAGAAACTAATTTAACTATACTAAACAGCCTCTACAGAAAGAAATACAAAACCAAATGGACTTGGAAATCACCGGATGGAAAATATAGGAACGAAATAGATTATATTACAACTAATAATCATAGAGCTTTCACAAACACTGAAGTAATCCAAACACTAAACTTTAACACTAACCATCGTATGGTTCGTTCATCTCTTCTGTTGATACCTGCAAAGAAGTCACGCAAAATAATCACGGAAAATCTCAAAATAAGTAACAAAGTGAAAGAAATAAAATTGCCTTATTCTCCTCTTTCAAAGCATAGCACACCTCTAAGGGAGAGCCGGAAAGAGCTAGATCTACAGACAAGGTACAACTTAATAGAAAACCAACTGAGTGGCACATCTACTTCCTCAAAAGACAAAAAAAGTAAATTGAGTACAGAAACAATCGAACTTATAGAGGAGAGAAAAAAATTAATGTCAAAAAATTGGAAAGACAGAAAACTCAAAGAAAGAGAGCTTGCCGCATTAAGTAAAACTATTTATAAAGCCATTAAAAATGACCGGAAGAAACACAGACTGGAAGTTATCAATAAGCACATCATAAAATCAGGCGGAGTAAAGAAGGCACTTAAAGAGCTACGGGAAGTTACCAAGGAATGGATCCCCGAAATCAGAAAACAGAATAAAGCATATACTAAACGTAAGGACATCATAGAGTGTGCCACTGATTTCTACCGACGTCTCTACAGTAGAGAAGTATCGTTGTATAAAAAGTTTAAAACGATTATTACAACACATGACAAGCCCCTATCTATATTATGTAGCGAAGTAGAGAAAGCTTTAAGCTCACAAAAACTAAATAAAGCACCCGGTCCAGACAAGATTACGAATGAGGCTCTACAAGGAACATCTAAGGAGTTATGTCCAATACTTGCAAGAATGTTTACGGAATTATTATATAGGGGTCAAATACCGTATCAATGGTCAAAATCACACATCATATGGATACACAAGAGCGGAGCAAAAGATGAAATAGGCAATTACAGACCAATCAGCTTAATGTCGAACATTTACAAAATATTCGCTAAAATAATTCTCGACAGAATCACTCTTCAATTAGACGAAAATCAACCAATAGAACAGGCGGGTTTTAGACGTAACTTTTCAACCATTGACCATATCCAAACGGTTAGACAGGTTCTCGAAAGGTACAATGAATATAATAAACCACTCTACTTAGCCTTTGTAGATTATAAAAAAGCATTCGACAGTTTATACCAAGAAATTATCTGGGAGAGTCTAGAAAGGCAAGGCATTCACAAAACCTACATAAATATTCTGAAACAAGTCTATGATGAATGCTCAGCAAGAGTATACCTCGAAACACTAGGAGACGAGTTCCCTATAAGAAGAGGAGTCAGACAAGGTGACCCTATTTCTCCAAAGCTGTTTTCCTCGGCTCTAGAACATATATTCCGACAAATAAACTGGGATGTAATGGGCTTGAACATAAATGGAAGAAGACTTCACCACCTCAGATTCGCCGATGACATCGTTTTATTCGAAGAGAATCCCAAAACACTTGAAAGAATGATACAAGATCTATCAAATGAAAGTAAAAGAGCTGGTTTGGAAATGAACACCGAGAAAACCAAAATAATGTCCAATAGGGAACAGATACCAATAGTTGTCGACGGTGAAGTACTAAAATACGTGGAAGAATACACTTACTTAGGCCAAATCATATCACCAAAAGACCTAACATCCAAGGAAATAAATAAAAGAATAGCGAATGGGTGGAAAAAGTATTGGTCACTAAAAGAAATAATGAAGAGCAAAGAGTTAGGAATGGCAGGAAAACGAAAAGTGTTCGAAATGTGTATTCTTCCCTGCTTAACATACGGATGCGAATCTTGGGCCCTCACAGGTTCACACAGAAAAAAATTGTTAACATGCCAACGAGCAATGGAGAGGAGCATGATTGGTATAAAGAAAACCGACCGGATCAGGAATGAAGACACTCGGAACAAAACCCAGGTACCTGATATATTACGAAGAATAGACTTACAAAAGTGGAGATGGACTGGACATATGCTCAGGAACCGTCAAGAAAAATGGAGCCAAATTGTCACAAATTGGTATCCAAGAGATGGCAAAAGAAGCAGAGGTGGGCAGCGTAGAAGGTGGGAAGATGATTTAAAATACACGGCTGGACCTTACTGGAGACGATTAACACTCGACCGGAAACAATGGAAAAGTCTGGAGGAGGCCTTTGTCAATAGACATTCCGAAATCAGGGATTTTATATGGTAAATAATAATAAAATAAATATTTAATATAGTTATGCAAATAGTTCCTTATGCTAAGTCTTGTTTTAATTAATTTAAATATTTAATAATAATAAATTAAATAAATGTCATTGTTTGATTAATTTATATAAGATGCAATGAAAGATTTATTCATTAATATTAATTTTTAAATGTCAATGTGTTATAATATGTTAATAATATTTCTTCCATTTCTAATTGATAATGTTATGAATATCACTAATTGAGTAAGGATAATTTATATAAAATTGTTGTCATTTTTGATTTTGGAAATAAAAGGCTATTTATTTATTATTATGAAGACTAGAAGGTTATTCTTTATTCTGAATTCTGTTTGAAGATTGTGGAGAATAGTGCATAAAACTTAAGGTTGACGTATGAATTTTATGCATTTATATTTTTTCTAATAGCAATATATTAATTTTGGTTAAAATCTTATAGACAATCTTTTTATAGGTTTATGAATTTGATTCCCAATTTATTTCGCCATTAGTTTTCCTGGATTATTTACATACGATAGAACTTTCATAACTATAACTAACATATTAAGATGTTATTTATAAGGCAAAAAAGAAATACATATGTTTCACAAGCTCGTGGTGCAGTGCAATAAAATGACCGCCGGCTAGCTCTACCGCCACCATGTCCATGACGATGAAGCGTAGTCAAGGCATTCCATTTTGGTGCCCAGCATTTTTTGCTTTAAGTTACGCGGTAGAGCCATCATCATCATCATGATCATTACAGCCCTTCACAAGTCCACTGCTGAACATAGGCCTCCCCCAAGTAATGCCACAAAGCACGGTCCTGAGCCACCTACATCCATCGACTTCCTGCATGTCTTACCAGGTCGTCACTCCATCTAGTGGGGGGTCGCCCTACACTACGCCTACCAGTACGAAGCTGCCACTCGAGAACCTTTCTTCCCCATCGGTTATCGGTTCTTCGAGCTATATGGCCGGCCCATTGCCACTTCAGCTTACTAATCCGTTGGGCTATGTCGTTCACTCTGGTTTTACTGCGGATATCCTCATTTCTGTGTCTATCCCCCAGAGAAACTCCGAGCATAGCCCTCTCCATAGCTCGCTGAGCGTCCTCATACGGCCAGCAGTGAAGGACCACGTCTCTGATCCGTAAGTCATCACTGGCAACACGCACTGGTTGTACACTTTAGTTTTCAGAGATTGAGGTATACCTGACGAGAAGATGTGTCGCAATTTCCCGAACGCTGCCCAGCCGAGTTGAATCCGCCGATTGACCTCTCGGTCGAAGTTGGACTTACCTAGTCGGACTATTTGTCCCAGGTAAACGTACTCGTCAATAACTTCGAGCATAGTGCTCCAAACAACTACCGGCATAGGTGAGACATGGACATTAAACATGACCTTTGTTTAGTCCATGTTCATCTTAAGACCTATCCGTTGGGAGACACCATTGAGGTCATAGGTAAAGCCATGCTACAGCTATATTATGGTTTAGAACTAATCGGTCGGCTCGATCGGGATATTACCACGCTCTCACGGAATACCAGCGTACAATAGTAGCTTAATGCTGCTGTTTTTCGCATGCTGAGTGTACGCACGACGACGCATTCCACCTTAGTCCTCAAGGGTGAAAACGCATTTGCATTTTACATATTCACATACCATCAGGTGGACTGCGTGTTCTTTTGTGTCCTTTAATCTATAAAAAAACATCAGGTTGACGGTAAGCTCAGTTCTTATTACACGTACAGTTTTCAAAAAATATATTAAGTGAGTAGGTATTGATAAAATCTCGTGTTAGGGTTGTTTATTTTGGTCCAAGCTACAGTAGCTTGGACCAAAGTAAACAACCCTATTCCCTCACCCCCAACCAAAGCGATAGGGGAACGAGTACGTAAGTGAAACGATCGATCTATGAAACATAACACTGTGGAGGTGAATCGTTAAGGATACTGAGACTGACGAATTGGGTTTAGCTAATGAATGAAAATGGCGTAGTTAAACTTTTAGGGTGTTATCAAATTTAGTTTTTTTTATGGAACAGCAGTGGACTTGTAAAGGGCTGTATTGATGACGATGATGATGATAGAACTGTGGGTGATAAACGAGTTCACAGTCCGCCTGATGTTCTTTTATAGAACAAGTGTGATAAACGAACACAGTCCATCTGATGTTAAATGAATGCTATGGCCCTTAGGCATCTACATTTATTCTCAATTAAGAATCAAAATGCAGCTACGTTGCCACACCTGAGGACAGAGATGGAGTGCCTCGTTTGCAGTAAAAGGGTCTCCGGTTCTTTACATTCACCATACGAAACACAACAGCATAAAGCTGCTACTTTACGCGGGTTTTCTGTGAGAGCGTAGTCCTGTACTGGTGGAGCTGACCCATTTGTGCTACAATCATAATGTAGCTGCAGCGTTGCTTTACCTCGTAATGTCAGTGCCTATCTTTTACAAAATATACGAGATTTTCCGAATACAGTTTTGCTTTTTTTTTTGTTTTGTTTCATATTTTTAGGTTTAATTTAAAAATACGTTTATAGCATTGTTAAAAAGACTCTCAAGTTTATCTACAACAGAATCATCAGTCAGCTCATTACATAATTAACAAAAATATACTTAAAGAAACTACAAAAACACAACATTATTTCTAACAAAGATGGCGCGAAGGCCAATTCACATTTACAACAATTTCTTATTCTCAGTGGCAATCTCCAATGATCCGAAAGATCTCTTTCCGATTATGTCGGCTTACCGTTCCATCGGATTATTCGAGGAGGAGGAGAGTGAAGGCATAGAGAGTACTCCTGTACTTTGAGCACTATAATCTTGTCCTGCGCTGATGATTGATCTCCGTTATAAGTTATAACTTTATAACAAACCGCTGTGACGGGAATTCGGTCTGGAGGATATTGTCACTATTTCATATATTTTTTAATATTAGTGATAACAAAACCATAACAAAATAAACAATGTATGAAAACTCATTACGACTTATTGACGGCTTCGTGGCGCAGTGGCTTAGCGGGTTCGAATACCGCACGGAACAAGCATTTGTATGGCCTACAAATAAATGTACCGGGTCTGAATGTTTATCCTTGTGCAATATATGATTGTAAACTGTCTCCACAATGCGGGAGAAAATTCTAGTGTCCTTTTGAAAATAAAAATAAATAAATTTCTACAGATAATTACAGTTATCCGCAACTTATTTAAGTTCATGTGAGCAGATAAATTGAAATTAATACAAAAATAAATTAATAAATTAATTATTATAGAAGTTTCTAAAGGAACTGTATCCACGACTGGTCGTCGCTGCCGGTGATAAGAGGGCTGGTTCTTTCCTCGCTCAAAGGCTAAGTATAGCTATTCAGCGAGGAAACGCAGCCAGCGTTCTTGGCACTATATCACGGGGAGCAGGTCTTTTTGACGATTTAAATTTTTAGTTTTAGGTTTTCTATATTATAGTTTCTTCTTTTATATTGTATATATAATTAGTTTTAATCGTAAATATTATAATTTTAATTATTATTTTAGTTAAGTTCTTTTTTATTCATAAAATACTTTAAATAAGATCATGAAACTTTGCATACCAATTAATACAGTTAAACAATAACAATAATTACTTCTACAAACTTTTGTAGTTAGGTTATGATTTTAAATTATAAATTTGTGTTAATCAACGAGGTATAATGAAATAAAAAATAAAAGTAAAAAAGTGTTTTTTTTATTTTGTTAAAAAAATTAATATAACACGTTTTTTTTTGTATTCCTACTATCATCCAATTCTGAACTATGTTCAAAATTAACACGTTGACTACGAAACGAGGCTTGAAACACCTCGTCCGAAGGAAAAACTTAAACTTCTCTGTCGTGCGAGAGGCGTAACTTCCGTTTGCTTCGGTCTAGGAAAGAGATAACTATCCTATATCTGAGATTTCCTATTGATGCCGAGTATTTTGGTATATCTACCTTAATACCGGATATTTAGGCCTCGTAAAGCACTGAATAAATTAAAGTTTAATATAGTGCGTTACGAGGTTGTGAACACCTCGTATATCCCGCACACCTCGTACCGCACCCTACGCTAGCTTTACGCGGTTAGTGTTGTTCAAAACGTTGAACGCTGCACCCGCGACGATATATAATAAGATGTCGAAACGTTGCCGAAGAAAGTTAATTAATAATATTATTGATGATGAAGAGGAATTGGGTGGTAAATCTAATTCTAAATTACCGATATTTGAAAAACAGTTAAGTTTCCAATCAATATTTACAAATTATACTCAGTCTAAGTGAAATAATTATGTAGGAATATAACAAATAAATTCGTCAGTTGAATTTATTTTAAAAGCCTTCAAAAATATACTATCAGTTTTTTTTTCAGAACCCGCTCCAAACAATCAACATCATCTCGAAAAAGATCAAAGAAAAGGAGATGTGTAGGATGCTACGAAAAACTTCGCACCTTCTTATCAAGTCGTGAGGCTAACAAAATAGCAAAGAAAATTCTCACAGAATGTATCGGTTGCAAAAATATTATTGTTTGCCCTGTTTTAATAAAAAGCATCCATAAGTACAATTAAATAAAATCGATATTTTTTCCCATCACCAAACAATATGAAAAACTGCCCTTTTTCAGTGCCGTATGGGGTACATAAGACCCCACATTTTATTTTACCTATAGAATCTAAACTAAATAATCTGCCCACAGGCGGCGGCAGATTTAGGTTAATGAACTCATTGATATTATTATTGACGTGGTCCTTCACTGCTGGCCGTATGAGGACGCTCAAGGTCGCTCAGCGAGCTATGGAGAGGGCTATGCTCGGAGTTTCTCTGCGTGATAGACTCAGAAATGAGAATGAGTAAAACCAGAGTGAGTGTAAAACCAAACTGCTGAACATAGGCCTCCCCCAAGGAATGCCACAAATCACGGTCCTGAATCACCTGCATCCATCGACTTCCTGCATGTCTTACCAGGTCGTCACTCCATCTAGTGGGGGGTCGCCCTACACTTCGCCTACCGTTACGAGGCTGCCACTCGAGAACCTTTTTTCCCCAACGGTTGTCGGTTCTTCGAGCTATGTGGCCGGTCCATTTCCACTTCAGCTTACTTATCCGTTGGGCTATGTCGGTCACTCTGATTCTACTGCGGATATCCTCATTTCTAAGTTTATCACGCAGACAAACTCCGAGCATAGTCCTCTCCATAACTCGTTGAGCGACCTTGAGCGTCCTCATACTGCCAGAAGTTGAAAGACCACGTCTCTGTTTCGTAGGTCATCACTGGCAACACGCACTAGCTGTACAGCTTAGTTTTCAGATTTTGAGGTATACCTGACGAGAAGAAGTGTCGTAATTTCCCGAACGCTGCCCAGCCGAGTTGAATCCGTCGATTCGACCTCTCGTTCTATTTGTGTAAATAACCTATACTAGGTTATAATTACTTCAGGACTGATCCCATATAAATTTAGAGTAAAATTTTCGCGCTTAATCGAGAAAAAATAGGTTAATAAGTTTTAATGTAACTTACAACATTTTATATATTCTGTTGTTTTGAGCCTGTGCTATTCTTTTTTCCTTTTCGTAAAAAGAAAAAACGAACTTCAAAGAGTAAAATAATTTTCGAGCACATAATAGCTTCAGAAGTTTTCTATCCTATATCTAATACACTTTGTCTAACCGACTTCGGAAGCTATTATGTGAAAATTATTTTATTCTTTTTTTTTTCTTTTAAGTCGGCTTTTAATTTTTATGAAAAGTGTTATTTCCGATAAATATTGATTTTACTTGTCTTTTCTCTCTCTTTCTTTGTTCTTTTTTTAGAGTTGATATACATATTGTGTGTTTTATTCATAATTTCTATTACATTTTGTAAGAAGAAAACAAATTCCAGAACAAATGAAAACTCATGACTTCTTAAGTGTTATTATAATTGAAGTAGTAAAACTTTTTTTCTATCTAGATTATTGCACTGCTGTGTTTCGGTCTAAACAGTAAATACAGCTAAACATCCAGACCCGGAACAATTGCTTGTAGGCCATACAAATACTTGTTCCGTGTGGGATTCAAACCCGCGGTCCTCAGCGCTATAACTCATTGCTCAAGCTACAGCGCCACGGAACCGTCAAATACATATATATATATATATATATATATATATATATATATATATATATATATATATATATATATATATATATATATATATATATATATATATAATTATACATTAGTACTTGTTTAGTTAGAGTACTTGACTACAATCCTACCTTGTGGGAAGTGGTGATGGGTCCTTATATTGCGAATCGCAGTATCTTGGCACTAATACAATTTAGAGCTTGTATTCTGTGAGAACGTGATCTTTCCCAGCCGACCTAATCGTGTTAAAATGCTAATTTAACTCCAGCGTTATTCTTTCATGTCACTTTTAGCCGACTCTAGTCTTAAAGACACACCCACAATGTCACTTGATGAAAAATCTTGAAAATTAGTTCACTCTTATCGCATGACAAGAGGCGGAGCAATCCATTACAGATCCTTTTTCATAATTATTTTTCATTTCATCTGTAATTAAATATTCATCCGTCATTGAAATATACCATTTCAAGAATTTTCTTAGTGGTGTGTATACCTTAAAATATTTGTCCTAAGATTTACCCATGTCCATGATAGTGGAAATGATGATTTTGTACGCAAGCGACATCCACGTGATAGTAATATTGTACCTAATAACGTAAACATCATTATTTATTAAGACTATTATGAGATAATATGCGATGCGGTGGTGTCTAAAGAAAATCCATCGCCCCACAATGTAGAGAACTGGATACGCGTTTTACTGGTATCGCGGCATTCCATCTTAGTCTTCAGGAGTAACAACGCATCTGCATTTTGATTCTTAATCGAAAATAAATGTGGATGTCCACGGGCCATAGCATCCACTTATCTGACTGTGTGCTTATTAGTCAGCCTCATTCTACAATCTCATTCATTTCTAACTATGCATATATCAATCGTGTCATCAAACAGCAACATAAAATTAAACTAAAAAGAACGATAACGAGCTTAAAACAAATAAGAAAACATAAAAAACAAGGAAATGAAAGTATTCTGTAGCAAACGTATTTTTTTAAAAAAGCCAATAAAATTCGCAAATTCACGAACCAAATGCTACCTGTACCTGCCCCAGTCGTTTTTCAAACTATTAAGCAACCGATACCGCTTCTTAGATTGCGTGCAAAAAAACTACTAATCACAATCGTAACGTAACTCGATAAAAGTCATCGTTTTACTTTTAGTACACGTTCAACTTTTAGTACTTAACTACCAAACTTAATAACCAAAGTACTAACTTAGTACCTAAATCCGCTCAGATTGTTATGAAGAAATGCCGATTAGGATTACGATTACAGTGAAAGCATTATAGCTTAATCGGAAATTAATTTACGGGTTGCCACAACCATTAATTTTTAACAAAAGTAAACTCTATAACATCTTAATTAAGGTTTGTATTCGTACGACATGTTGAACAGAAGCTATATCCATATATTTTCTTACGTTTAGACGATGTTCCCAAATAAAAATACATGACCGACAAGAAAAACACATCATAAAATTATAAGGATAACGAGCATTGAGGTCGAAAATCATTTTTATGCCTCTATTTGCTTTGACCCGATAAAATTAATAGTATTTATTTGCAGGTTTAGTCTTTTTTGTGTTGTTATGATCAGCAGTAAGATCCAAGTCTAAGATCACATTTTGAACCCACCTTGAACTCCGTTATTGAATTTTGAAGACATCTTCCGTTATTTGTCGCGTGTACTTTACATTTTTTTATTATGGTAATTTGGGTTAGCTACGAGCTAAAAAGAGGAATCCTTTTTTTGGCGGGAACTCCAAACGAGGCGGTCGATTTAATAATTTTTACTGTTTTTCGTTAAAAATATCCTGTGTGAATATTACCAAAACTTATTTTAGTCAGTGTAAATAATTGTACATTGTGTGAATTATCAAAATGAATGAACTGGAGGACCCAGGTGGAACTCCGAAACGATCCAAAATTGTTCGTAAAAGAGGTACGAAGGAATGTGGACCTGAAGTAGGCGGCGGTGAGGATGACTTTATTCCGTTTTTTAAGCCAGGTTATCTGAGACTTTATCCTGAACATTGCACAAATACGGACTTCAAAGTTTTTGTTGAAAGCCGGGACCAACAGGTTAAAATTGGAAATAAAAGCCCAGTTTACTTAAATCATATTTTTACTTCGGAGGTGAAAGGTGTGGTAGCTTTACATAGAGTCAGTGCCAATAAAATTGCGGTTGTCTTTAAACAATACAACACTGCAAATAATTTCATCACAAATACAGACTTTTTAACAAAGCACAACTTGAAGGCACATATTCCTGCAGCGCAGATAAAAAAAACTGGAATCATCAGATATGTGCCTACCAGCATTTCGAACAAGGATTTATATACGAAACTGTCTTCGATCTATGAAATTATTTCAGTGAGAAGATTCACGAAAAAAGTTGGTCAAAGTACTGTAGGTCTCGAGACTGTCAGTATAACTTTCTTGTCAAATATTCTGCCCGATAACGTCCAATATGACCTATTTTCGTTCAGGGTGTTTGAATACGTCCCGCCGTTGCAGCAATGCTTCCGGTGCTTCAGGTTCAACCACCCTGCGAAAATTTGTAATGGTAAACAACGTTGCTCGATATGTGCTGGGGAGCATAATTTCAGAGACTGCGATAAAAAAGAGAACCTGTGTTGTGTCAATTGCAGTGGCCCTCACCTGGCTATTTCCAAATCTTGCCCAATAAAAATGAAAAAAATACTTGAAAAAAAGGGTAAAATTATTTATGCCTCTGTTGCAAATACAATTACATCATCTGATTTTCCGTCTTTACCGGCACAGTCGAGCAGCATTGCTAAGAGCCTACCATCAATAAGCCAAAATGCACATAAATTAAATAAAAATGTAAAAATTGTAAATAATGTAAATAAAACAGTGCCTGAACCCAACTTGAACCAAACTCAACTTAAGGCTCAAATTGCAAACAATAAGAATATTCTGATGGCAATGGTTCAAACTTTAGTTGAATTGGGTAATAAAACAGATAATGAACCTGTGACTACTCTGTTCGTTAAAGACTTACTTTTAAAAAATCTGTCACATTAATGGACAGTACAGTACAGAACATACCGCAGTTATGTATAGCTCAGTACAATATTCAAAGTATACATAGGAAAAAACCCTTACTGTCTAAATTTTTAGCTAAACAAAATGTTGATATATGTCTACTCAATGAAACTTGGCTTAAAGATACTCAGCATTTTAAAATTTCGGGATATAATTCCCACTATCATAATGCTCAAAATGAGCATGGTGGAGTAGCAATTTTGATCAAACCGTATTTTAAATATAATATTATTCAAACCAGATTTTACCAAGATATTCAGACTATAGCATTATTGTTATATGTAAGTGGTAAACACTTAACGATTCTATGTGTATACTGCCCTCCCTCGAACGGTAACTTCAGAATAAGTAAACTGCGTAATATAATTAGAGATTTGCCTAAGCCAATATACGTGGCTGGAGATTTCAACGCTCATCATGTGGCATTTGGGTGTATGACCACGAAAAGTCGGGGTCATCAATTATACGATTTAATTGATGAATTTGATCTGTGCGTCCTTAACAATGGAAGCTTCACTACTATTAATTATCCTAACCGAAATCCTTCGGCTATTGATGTCAGCTTTTGTAGTGCTCCAATCACTCCACTATGCGAATGGTGGGTGCATGATGATTGTATGGGTAGCTATCATTTTCCTACGCTTACTCGTGTTTTATTGTCCGTTGATAGATACCAAATTAATCCTCCTATTGAAAAATTCTTATACAACAAGACAAACTGGACGAAATACAATGAGCTGTCTATAACTGCTTTTTCTAATTTTGAAGTTAATAATGAGAATCCATTACAGTCATATGACGAATTTTTCGAAAGGCTTGATACACTTAAGAGGGATACTGTACCAAAGTTTGTCAAAGCAAATAATTATCGTTGCAAACCTCCAGCACCTTGGTGGAGCGACATATGTGAACAGAGTGTTATTAAAACTTATGAAGCTTTAAAACTGTACAGAAAGGATCCAACCATTGATAATTATATTAATTACAAAAGACTTAATGCTTTAAAGAAAAAGATTATTTCAGAACATAAACGCAATGGTTGGGTGAACATCTGTAATACTTTTAACAGAACTACACCTGTTAATATTATTTGGAAATACATCAAGTTATTTAAACGAATAAAATGTAATAATAGAACATATAAAGATGAATTTGTTGTCCCTCTCTTAGAAAAATTATCTCAAAATGGATGTAGGGTTATTGATAATCTAGAAAGTTATTTTCAAATTAATAATAGCCTTCAGAAGTCCAGTTTCCTCATAGAACCCTTTACTTGGAGTGAGTTTTGTACAAGTTTACAATCCAGACGAAACACAACCCCTGGTTTAGATGATTGTCCATACATTTTAATTAAAAACCTAAATCAGTCCGTTCAAAAAAAACTATTAGCTAATCTTAATGCTCTTTGGCACTTAAAAAAAATTCCTGAATCTTGGAAAACACAGTGTGTAATCCCTCTACTTAAGCCTGACAAGCCACCTAAAGATCCTAACTCATATCGTCCCATATCATTGTCATCTTGTGTTGGAAAGCTTAATGAAAACATGATAAAGATGCGTCTTGAGTATTATGTAGAGGCGAACAACATCATTCCACATGTTCAATATGGCTTCCGGGGAGGGCGAAGTTGTGCTGACAGCTTCATCTCTCTCTTGTCAGATCTGAAATATGCCAATAATAATAATAAGTCCAGTGTTTGTGTTTTTCTGGATGTTCAAGGTGCATTTGATAATGTTGACCCTGGCATTTTGGTTCAAGTTCTTTCTGACATTGGTATACCAGGCATGCTTTGTCATTGGTTATTTAATTTTTTAACAGATAGAACTTTGTACATAAGATATAATAATATTCTCCATGGTCCCAGAAAGGTCTCCAAAGGTACAATGCAGGGGGCTACATTATCTCCATTGCTGTACAATATATATACTAGTCAAATTCTTAATTTTGTAAATATAGAAGGTGTAAATATTCTGCAATTTGCGGATGATCTTGTAATATATTGTACAGACCATAATGTAGATAGAGCTGTAAATAATATAAATAATGCTTTAGACCAATTGTACATATATTATAATGACAGGTTGGCTCTAAAGATTAACCCCAACAAAAGCAAGGCCATGATTTTTAGTAAAGATTTCCCCTCTAATGGCATACTCTACAATAATCATCCAATTTCAGTTGTACCTAACCATAAATTCTTGGGTGTTGTCATTGATAACAAACTTTGTTTTGATTTACATATCAATCACATTATAACTAACTCTCTTAAGGGTTTAAATATTATAAGATGTTTAGCTGGTGTGAGTTGGGGTGCAGACCCCAAAGTTTTAAGTATGCTGTATAAATCTATAGTCAGAAGCCACTTCGACTACAGTTGTTTAGCCTACACAAATAGTAGTAGCGTAAAAAAACTAGACATAATTCAAAACAAAGCTCTGCGAATTATTACTGGGGCTATGTGTTCAACTCCCATACGAGCTATGGAAGTTGAAACCAAAATAATGCCACTGTGTCTCAGAAGACTTCTACTAATAGAGAGATACTTACTAAAGCTGTTATCTGGTAATGATAATGTTCTCAAAAAAATAATACCTTTTCCTGTACAATCCTCGGCACAGCAGACTTCGGGAGGTGAGCTTTTACGAGGTTATTTCCCAGTATTGCCTCTCATTGTACTACAAATGAATGAAGATTTTAAAAATGTAATTAAACAATCAAATTGGACATGCTACTCTTACCCATATTCCTGTATTATATTTGAGACCAATATTGTTACAAAAAATTTTTTTAATAACTGTGAATTATTAAGTTTTCTTTCCGATAATAACTACTATACTTTGTATACAGATGGTAGCAAAAGTGAGCTCTTTGTGCGCAGTGCTGTCTATGATCCCCAATCCAAAATTGGTCAAAGTTTTCTTTTGGATCCTAAATGCAGTGTTTTTACTGCAGAGGTATATGCGGCCCTCGAGGCCCTGAAGAGGATCGCACATATAAATAGTTTTAATATTTTTTTAATTTTAACAGACAGTTTAAGTATGGTCCAAAGTTTAACCAATCTCAGATTTGACTTTAAAAAAAAACTATATTTTGTATAATATTAAAAAGTTGTTATTTAGTTATGCACAAAAGGGTATACAGGTCTCTTTCATGTGGATTCCATCACATAGGGGCATAACAGGAAATGAGATAGTAGATAAAATTGCACGTGATGGAACCAACATGTTGGATGTTAGCTCCATAGTAAAAGTACCTTTGACCGACTGTTATGAATCTATTGACAACCAGGTCAATAGCTTATGGGTCGAATTTTGGAAACAAGACCAAGAACAAAAGGGTAAATGGTATGAAAATGTTCAAGAAAATCTGCCTGTAACACCATGGTATAACAAACTGAAAATGACCAGTCGGGACTTTATTACGACTATAAACAGACTGCGTTTTGGTCACTCCACCGTCCCGGCCCACTTGGCTCGGTTGGGCATAATGGAGAGTAGCTACTGCACCTACTGTAATAATTCTGTCGGTGATATCGAACATTTCATATTTATATGTGAGTGCTTTTCATTTGACAGATTGATTCTTGTCAGTGAAATAAGTGACATAGTGCAAAATCAAGTGACAGTGCAAGATCCCTCCCGCCGCCTGAGTTATATGTTAAAAAATAGATCCTATTACGTGCCTCTATATAAATTTATCAAAAATACAGTGGGGAAATTATAATAAACCGAATAAAATTACTCAAGGCCTGGCCTACCATACCAGGCCATAAACTCCAAAAAAAAAAAGCTAAAAAGAGTGCTTTTAGAAAATCTGACTTAACTACCCAACTCGGCGATAGCAGCCGCAATCGCCGAGTTGTGTGATTGTTCGGTAGACCATATCAAAGTTGGAGACGTTCGCCGAATTCCCACCAGCATGGGACGTGCTGGATGTGATGCCCAGTAGCAGCGGTCTAAAAATAATGGCTGAAGGATGCATTCACGTAGGCTGGGGTTCCACTCGTGTGGAACTGCTGGAGCCCAGGCCCAAGTACTACTACAGATGCCTCAAGAAGAGGCACGTGGGCAGTAAGTCCCCTAACGAGGCAGACAGGAGCACTGATGTGAATCAGGTCTTAAAGCAAACCAGTGTACTGCGTCAGCATTTCATTCCATTTGCTCCGACCTCGGGCGCTCCTCCAACCTAGGTTGGGAAAAAATGCGCTCAACCTACAAAAAGGGGAGTTAGGAAAAGTAAGCCCTCTCCCAGCCCCTCCATCGAGACGGTTGCAGCAGCACCTGTTGTGTCACCCAGCTCCCACTCGGTAATGGAAGTTGCTGAGACTTAAAATACACGCCCCTCAAAGTCCTCTAGGGTAACCTGAACCACTGCCGCAATGCGCAACATCTGCTTATGCGGACCATTGTGGAGTGGCGGGTTGCCCTATCAGTAGTAGCGGAATCCCATACCGTCCCCAACCATCCTCACCGGGACGGCGATGAATCGGGCTCCATAGCCATCTACTGAGGTGGCGGGGGAATGGTGCTCCACCCTGCGTCCTCCTGCAAAGTGGGCAGGGCTTTGTTGCAGTGCAGTGGGGTACCCTGGCCATAGTGGGCTGCTATGTCTCTCGCAACAGGAGCCTCGCCGACTACGAGGAGTACCTGGACGAGGTGGCGGATTGCATGCGTGGGGTACTTACCTCGTACGTTGATCGTCCTAGGATACTTTAACGCGAACACTAGGGCCTGGGGCAACTCCAGAGACGCTCCGAAAGGAGAGATTGTAATGGAGTGGGGGACTGATCTGGACCTTCGACTGTTAAATCGGAAGTCTGAGAGTACATGTGTGCGATGGCAGGGGGAGTCCATTGTGGACCTCGCATGGGATCCTCCCCACCTCCTGCAATGCGAATGCTGTCAGGCCGGTGGGTCGTGACGGAGGTGGTTACATTGTCGGACTACTGCCACATTGTGTTCCATGTCGCACTTCGCCACTTCGACAGTAATTCGTCAAAAAAGCAGCCCACCGTTGCGTTGGTGCCTCAAGCGGCTTGACCGAGACAAGCTCGAAGCTGCCGCCATCGTCGTGGCCTGGCCGGAAAAAGCTGAAGAGTTTCATCACGATCGGGATGGGGAAGCGAACTAGTTTCGGGCTACGACGGCGCAAATATGCGACGTATAAGAGAAAGCGCACACCTTCGCGCGGTCTGCTTGCGGAGTCGACACCAGTACACTATAGCCCGTAGGCGAAGGCAAGCTCCACCAGAGGAGATAGCCAGACTGTACAGGGCAAACCAAGCGGCTACCAAGGCATTATAAATTGCCATATCTAACGCCAGGTCTCGGTCCTGGAAAGAGTTCCTAGAGGGACTCAACGAATATACTTGGGAGCGATTGTACAGGATGGTGCTTGGCAAACGCCGGATCTGGTCGCTCCCCTTGACGGAAACTCTCAATCTAAACCTGCTGGGAAGAGTGATCAGCACACTTTTCCAGAGAGCCGGTCAAGTCCCTCAGATCACCTGCCATCATCATGGGAGTAGAAAGATGAGATTGGGGTGACCGTGGAAGAGCTGGATCGAGCTTTAAGCCGCTTACAAGTGCGGGACACTACAACGAGGCCTGACAGCATTCTTGGTCGGGCTCTAGTGTTGAGTTTGGCTGCCTTGGGGGACAGGCTTAGACAGATGTTTACCGGCTGCCTGCGGAGTGCCATGTTCCCTACAGTTTGGAAAGAGGCAAAGTTGGTCCTCTTGAAGAAGGAAGGATAGTTGCCACTGGGCTGAACGGATATCTGTCGCGCCTCGGTCCCGATGTGGCTGATAGCCAATTTTGATGCCGATGGGAGCGTTCCTACGTAGATGCCATTACACGCGTCCGCTCCCTGTCGGAACAAGCAGTATCAAAGGGAGGTGTGGCAATGGCGATAAGTCTCGATATCGTCAACGCCTTTAATTATCTACCCTGGGGCAATCAGGAAGGCAGTAGCACATCACCAGGTGCCTGCCTACCTGCAAAGCATAATCGGGAACTACTTGCGCGCGCGACAGGTACATTCTGTATATGGGACAAGATGGTAGGAAGATCTGGAAGGAGATCAAACGTGGGGTTCCTCAAGGCTCGGTGCTGGATCCGCTATTGTGGAACCTCGTATACGATGCGATCCTGCGTGTTGACTTTCTTGCTGGCGTAAATATCGAGTGCTATGCTGACGACACACTGGTGGTCGCCAGCGGGATCACCTTTGAGGGGACCTGGGTCTCGCCGAGCTTGGGACGGAAGTCTTCGTTGCCAAAATTCACGATTTGGGTCTAGAAATAGCGCCTTATAAGACCGAGGCATTATGGTTTCACAAGTTACCTCGGAGAAGGGAATCACCCGACTCATGCGTCTACATGGGTGGGTCCGAAATCAGAGTGGGATGGTACATGAATTACCTATGTCTCCACCTGGACAGTCGCTGGGGATTCGAAGAGCACTTTGTACGCCTAGTCCCCCGGATTGAGTGGGTGGCGAGTGCTATGCACGGACTGCTGCCCAATCTAGGGGGACCAAGGGAGGAAGTCCACTGCCTCTGTGATATTGCGGTCCATATCTTTATGTGGGGCGCCTGTATGGGTGAAAAGGCTAGCCATCCGACGCTGTAGAACTAACATCTACAGTGTCCAGCGGAGGATGGCTATACAGATCGTGCGAGGATACCCCACCCCTAGATATACTAGCAGATATGGATACGAGGGTGTCCACATCCTCCGTCAGGGAGGCAGCAGTGAGCCAGATGAGGCGCTTGAGTCTTTAAAACGGCAGAAGCATTGGAACGCTTTGGCGACTTGGCGCACTCGACTCAATGAGGAGCGCTATGCACGGAAACGCGTCCTTGGCGCAATCCTGCCGGTTTCCGAAACCTGGAGTAGGAAGACTTGCCTACAGACTTAGACATATAATTACCGTGCAAGGGTGCTTCGGTAATTATTTGTGTAAGTTCAGACACGAAGCGACGTAGAACTGCTTCCATTGTGGTGGGCTGGACTAGGATTCACGTCCCATACGCCTGCGGTTTGCCTAGCATGCGAACGGGAGCGGATAATCACCGGATCGGTCGGAACCTCTCCCTGTCAGCAGTCGTGTCAGCGATGCTGAGCGAGGATTCGGTAACTTCTGAGCGATGGCTCGAAAGTAATCCCGAAAACATCGCGATAGCACTGCGAGGGTGCGGGGGGTAGTAATTACTGCCCCCGGGATGTGCTTTTTATAAAGCAAAGATAGAGAAGTGCCCCGGTTGCATTCCGAACGGTGATCCCAGGACCCTTCTTACACGCTAATGGAGACCACCGTGGGGTTTTAGCCAGTAGGAGTCCAGCATAACCTTTCGGATGCCCCCAGAGCCAAAGGTATCCATGAGGATTTCCCCACGAAAAAAGTGGGTTAGCTACGAGCTAAAAAACGTGCTTTTAGAAAATCTGACGATTTGAGCGTAACGTAAGGGAGTGGGAGCGCTACAAAGTTGCAAAAAAATGTTATCTTGAAATGGTCGTGTGTGGTTGATTTTTTTTTTACGTGCATGTGGAGTAATCCATGTATATTCCACTCCACGCCTCTCTCTCCCTTTCACTTTTTCAAAGAAACGTTTAGTCAGAAGCAGTCAGATTATTAATATCCCTCAAAATAATCGTGAGATTTAAGCTACAATAACTGGGTCCTCAAGCTGCAACTGCATTTTTAGACCATCTTAACTCTATAAATTCTAAAATTCAGTTCACAATGGAGTTAGAGGCGAACAATCCCTTAGCTTTTCTAGATGTGTTAATAATTCGGAATCCTGATAACACCTTGAGCCATACTGTGTATAGAAAAAAGATTGTGAGTAGATATTTAAACGGTGATTCTCACCACCATCCTTTACAGTTAGCTACCGTGGGTAAATCTTTGTTTCAGAGAGCACGAGGGATCTGTGACAGTAAACATCTGGATGCCGAGCTCCACCATGTCAAGCAAGTTTTGCATGACAACAAGCTTCGAGTCCCGCACCTAGGTCACAGTGAACGAGTGAAGCCGGCCACAGTAGAGCGTGTACCTGCTGTACTGCCAAATGTTAGAGGAGTCACTGACAAGATTTGCTACATCTTGAAGCGCGCTTCCTTCAAAACATACTTCAAGCAGTTGAAGAAGATTGGTCAGTTTTTACTGACTGACTTTGTTGCAAGATGCAGGAGTGTACAAGCTTGATTGTGAATGTGATCTCTCCTACATAGGACAAACTAAAAGATCAATTAAAACCCGCGTTAAAGAACATATAGCTGATGTGAAGAATCGACGTTCCGGGAAGTCTACAGTCTGTGAACCCCCCCCCCCCGTCACTAAATCAGATTTGATAGACCACAAATCCTCGCTAAAGAACACCGCTTCCTTCCAAGGATGATTCGCGAGGCTATTGAAATCAAAAAACATCCTAATTTCAATAGAGAAGATGGTTGGGTGCTACCATCTGCTTGGAATCCTATAATAAATAAAATTAAATCCCAACCCAAGCATACAATTGCAAGACTTCAAGATACCATAAGTTCGTACTGTATAGATCGGAACAAAAGTTAAATTTTAATCTATGGTAACCGCGGTTAACTACGACATCTGGACGTTGAACATCTCAGTCCCGCCCGTGACTATGAGTGCTGTAAAGCGTTCGAAACGTCGGGTATTAAAGAAGTTAAATATACGCGATAAATTCCGTAAAAACTAGTATTATTTCATCAATAGTGTAACAGTTCACACGTGGTGGACTCCTGGATGGTAGGAATCCTTTGTCTGCACACGAGGGCTAATAAACCATCCTCTTACCTATTTCTGACGCCAAGCCCAGTCTACCCACTTCTATTTTCCTGTCTTACAAAGATTTCTATGTATAAGGGTGACAAACGAGCATACAGTCCACCTGCTGGTATGTGGATGCTGTGACCCATAGATATTAACATTTATCCTCAATTAAGAATGAAACCGCAGATGCATTGTCGCCCCTGAGGACTAAGGTGGAATGCCTCGTTTCCAGTAACAAAGGGTCTCCGGATCTCTACACTCACCATAGGATACACAGCACAAATAAGCTGCTATTTTACTCTGGTTTTCTGTGAAAGCGTGGTCCTACTCCGTCGAGCCAACCCATTCGTGCTTAAATCATAGCGTGGCTCTACCACGTTCAAAAGTTCCATGCTTACGGGTCTGTAGGATATAGTAGATGATTTTTTTTCCGTCCGGAAAAGTATGGTGTAACAGGTGAACGGAATAGGAAGTCTATGGCACTGATATTTCACATTTTTTTCTTTAACTTTAACATAATATAAAAGTGATTAACCCCTCAGTCCCCTTAAAATTGTCATGCAGTCGCATGCGCCTGCCAAATCCTGAGCGATCGCATGTGACGGCACCCACCCACACATTAAAACTTCTATTTGGAGACTATTTTTCTATGAAGAAGTTTGGCAATATAAAATCTATACAAATTTTTCTATATAAAAGTCAGGTTTTAGTTCATTACAAAAAGACGATTGTATTTTGATAACAAAAACAAAACATACCAAGCGAATGTCGGCAGCGTTTAAATCACAATTATTTCAATATATATTACTCGAAGTTATTTACGTAAAAAGATAAATTATATTCACACAAAAACTTTAATTATAATTTTATAATAAAACACTTATACTAAAAACACTAATAAAACACTAGAAAAATCCAAAAATCAACACAATAACATAATGATTTCTTATATTTATGCGAACACTATACATTTTATTTTCATTGAAATAAAAAACATTATTGTTGATTTTTTTTTGTAAATATTGTTAAATCTTTTTATGGAATAAGGGGGGTCAACCTTATTCCATAAACAAAGATTTTATTTAAATCATTAAATCAACACAATAACATAATGATTTCGTATATTTATGCGAACACTATACATTGATTAAAACTACTTTCCAGCACCCGAAACGTCGGGTATTAAAAATAAAATAAATAAAACGCGATAAAATCCGTAAAAGTAATTTTATTCAACACAATAACATTCACGCTAAAATGGCGTACGAAATGATCGTAGATTATAAATAAATATCCATAAGATAACTTGACTTTTGTAGCACCAGAAGATATAAAATTTCATATTGAATCTATAATGCCAAACTTCTTTATAGAAAAGTAGTCTCTAAACAAAAGTTTTAATGGTTTAATGTGCTGTGGATGTGCTTGAATTTTGACGGAATAGCACCGCGGTCGAATTCGACCGCTTAGGGGCTGAAGGGTTAATCACTACACCAGAGACAGAAGGAAACTGAAATAGGATATGAGCTGCTGCGTCTTTCTGATAAGAGTTCAAGATTTTAAAAAAACGCATTACATACATGGCAACTATGGTAAAATCCCCCTAGGAGGCAATTTCTATGGGTAAGACCTATGCTCATGTGAGATGGATCGCACTTTTTACGCTCAATGCCACATCCATTTTAACGTACTGCGAGTAATACAACATACACAAAAATACTAACACATGTCACCCAGGGGATATGCAGAGACTACTAACTTGACACCTTGCTCGCCTCCTTAACGTCCACCCGAATAATAACTCTGAAGATAAGTTTTATTGAGTTTATTTTGTTACCGGAAAGTTAGAACAATATCTTGGTTTGTACGCAACATCCTTAACTTGGTTTTTATTTATGTCAAAATGATTTTCGTTGAGGAGTTTCGTTTCGTAAGTAGCTTTCTGATTATTATGAGATAGTAAAACTCTTAAGGAAATCCGACACGATCAAGAAGTTTGGTTTCAAGCACGTAATACCGTTTTACTCAAGTAGCTAGACGCACACGTTAAGCCGCTTTAGCAAGCACAAGGCATTTTTCGGGTGCACGACGACAATAACGATGTTAAAACGTCGCGTCAAGCAAAAGATATCTAACGGATACTATATTATTTTTGTCGAAGTTAAAGTCATATTTAATTGAAAAATGTTTTTATAATTTAAGGGAATATTTTGATTCAAATTTTATTTAATTGATGTTAAGAATTTGGGCCTGCCTTTTTATTTAATTTTTTTTCAATTATATATTAAATATATTTTATTTTATTACTATTATTTTTTTATTTTTTAACTTAGTAATGTAATTTAATATTTTATAATTGCTACGCCCAAACCGGGTTCAAATACGGACTATTTTTTATAACATCACATCAATCGTTACCATTTGATTGCAATAAATATTACGATTAAATTATGATTATATAAAATAACAACTAGCACTAGGCAAGTAAGTCGCTTATTCAAGCATCAAACAAACATTGTCGATAACTAAACATGCCTTACTCAATTTCCGTGTTTGCTTCAAGCAGCTTGACCGTTTCGGAACTCCTTTTCAAATAAACCATAAGTTTTATATACACTTATTATATTACGCGTTGAAAACAAGCCAATAACCTACCGATGACAACATAATGTGACTTGTTATACGTGGTAGAGCCACACTGCATCTATATTATCTTTATAGCACGAATGGGTTGGCACGACCGGAGTAGGACCACGGTAAAATAGCAGCTTAATGCTGCTGAGAGTAGAAAACTGGAGATCCTTTTTACTGGAAACGAAGCATTCCACCTTAGTCCTCAAGGACAACGCACTCGCATTTTGATTCTCATTTGGGAGAAATATAAATGTTTATGGACCACATCGACTTACCATCAGGTAAACTGGGTTCTTCTTGCAAAATCTTTGTTTATGGAATAAGATTGACCCCCCTTATTCCATAAAAAGATTTTAACAATATTTACAAAAAAAACAACAATAATGTTTTTTATTTCAATGAAAATAAAATGAATTTAACAATTTATTAATATAAAATATAAACCGACATCGAAACCTCTCCAATTGTTCTACAACCAAAAAGCGGCGTGGCTCTACCACAAGTAAGACCACGTGGCTCTATCTGTGAATTATCTATTAGTAGTAATCTATTTAAAAGAAAAATCGATAAATCGTTTCAATCGTTTCTGAGAAATCAATGAACATTCGTAAAAATACGCGTTAAATGTAGAATCATCTCGTTTTTTTGAAGTTGGCTAATACTGAAGAATTATGATCCGTTTCCATACTTTTATGTTCTCTTTAATATTTAATTTTGTATGCGTGAAAAAACATCGCATTAACATGTTCACTCGTGATTTTTCATACGCGGACGAACAGTTAATTTTATTATTTTGATGGAAAGTTTTCATGAAACTATAATGAGCCGGGAAATAAAAATAATTTTAAAATGTATGACTAATATGCGTTTAAAACATTATATTACTGCGAAAGAATATATATTACCGCTTTTGTTATTTTATTACGATTCCGTTACATTATTTTTCCGTTACGTTATTACTGTAAAATATGTCCACTACTTTTTTAAATTGGATGACAAATATGCACATAGTTCACCTGATGGTAGTAAATGCTGAGACGTGTTAACATTTTTTCTCCATTATGAATTACAATGCGGATGTTTTGTCTTCCATGAATACTAATATGGAATGTCTCGTTTCCAGTAAAAAAAGTCCCCAGTTCTCTACATTCACGATACAATACACAGCAGCTATAATAAGCTGCTATTTTACGCAGGTATTCTGTGAGAGCGTGGTCCTCCCCCGATCGAGCTGACCCATTCGTACTACAACCATAGTATAGTTGCAAATTGGCTCTACCGCGTGTAAATACATATATTTTACAAAAATTCGTACTGTATTTCACACGCTGAGAGACAAGGACTTGAGACTGGTAAGATCCTTCGCCGTCCTTGATCTTATGACCATTTTTTGTAACATAAATAGGGAGAGGCATATTTTGAACAGTGGACAGTGGACAGTAAGTAACACATGATAATAAGTGGATGATGTGATCCATACCCATGGATCCGAATCTACATCTATCTTCGATCAAGAATCTAAATGCAGATACGTTGTCACGCCTGAGGACTGAGATGATATGCCTTGTTATCGGTAAAAAAGTTCCTTCATCCTCGCCACTTATCGTACAAAACCCAGCAGTATTATTCTGCTATTTCATGGTGGTGATCTGTGTAAGCATGGTCCTTTCTGGTAGAGTGGACTTATTTAATCAGTAGCTAAAATATATTACAACGTGACTCTACCTAAAGATAGTTAATTATCTGGATATAGATATCATTTTCTGGCTAGAAGTCAGTCTGTGTCGATACCTGGACTCTTTTCCTTATTCTTGCTATGCGAGGAGCAGTGAACTGCTGTTTCCGGTCTGAAGAGTAGAGAGCTGGTATAATTACAGGCTTAAAGGCATTCTAGGTAACAACGTGTACTTTTTACGTGGTAGAGCCATACTGCAGTTATATTAGTAATAGTATAGTTGTAGCACGAATGCGTCGACTCGACCGGGGAGGGACCACGCTCTCACAGAATACCAGCGTCAAATAGTAGCTTAATGCTGCTGTGTTTCGTATGGTGAGTGTAGAGAACCGGAGAACCTTTTTACTGGAAACGAGGCATTCCTCTTAAGTCCTCATGGGTGACAACGCATCTGCATTTTGATTCGTAATCGAGGATAGATGTAGATGTCTATGGGCCACAGTAACGACTTACCATCAGGTGCATTGTGTGCTCGTTTGTCAGCCTATCGTATAAAAAAAAACAAAGCATCTGTAACCTTCCTTGGCCTTTACTTGAAGTTGGCTGCTGGTTTCCACGGACCGCAGTAGACACTTACCATCTGGTAGACTATCCATTTGTCTGCCATTACATATGTAAAAAAAACATAACCAAAAAACCTGCTCACTACTGATAGAGGTTAACTTTATTTTTGATTCATATCTATATTTACTTAACGTATGTATTTCAATAGAGTGATAAGAGTGCTTCAAATTGTATCACGCACTGACGTAATGGAATTGCACTTTACAAATTGATTACACGAATATAGTTCATGACTAATTTGCAGTTACAATATCGTGGGAATAATGTGGCCTTCCTGGCACCAAGATAAGGAGTTTCAGTCAATATTTTGTTTCCAATAAAACATAAATACACGTTTATAAATTTTGAAAAAAAAAGAACGTATAAACCTCTTCATTTTTTTAGTAGAACCACGTAGCTGTATTACGGTTGTAATTGAGGATAGATGTAGATGTCTATGGGCCACAGCACTTAACATCAACTGAACTGTGTACTCGTTTGTTACTTTTTCCTGTTAAAAAAAAACCTGCGTTTCAGTTGTTAATGAAGGAAAATATATTTATAGGCCTCAATGTGCACTCATTATCAGGAAAAATATACGCTCCTCATACATCTTTACTTGTATAAATGAAAACAAACTTTCAACAACATGCATCAGCCGCTCCCAAACCGCCTTGTAAAAATTCTAAGTCCGTATGACTAACATACTCGTAATGCCATTAGCCCTAATGAGACATAATGGACGAAGATAATGTAGAAGGAGTGTGATAATGCTCGATAATGGAATTTCACAGCTGTGTGTATTATTGCGGTTGTAACATGTGTCGAACTGTCTCCCTGAGCTTAACTCTGTTTAAAATGGTTGGCGAAATACAGAAATAATGAGAATTTGGAATAAGGTGAAATTGTTTGTTAAGTGTCATAATCGTTGAAAAGTTGCTGTAAAATTACAAGTTTATCGATGTATATAGCTTTGATATGGTTGTAGCACGAATGGGTCGGCTCGACCGGGGAAGGACCACGCTCTTACAGAATACCAGAGTAAAATAGTAGCTTAATGCTGCTGTGTTTCGTATGGTATGGTTTATTGGAAACGAGGCATTGCATCTTAGTCATCAAGGGTGACAACGCATCTGCATTTTGATTCTTAATTGAGGTTAAATGTAGATGTATATGGGCCACAGCATCCACTGACCATCAGGTGGACTGTGTGCTAGTTTGTCACCCTTATCCTATAAATATGTATAAATACAAAACAACACCTCAGTGCTGTATTCTTTAATTTTTTATATATTTCTACTTCTAATTTTCCTTCTATATTTCTACTACTTGGTTATATAGTATATAGTAATTTTGAAAAAAGAACATTAATTTCTACACTTATCTAACAAATTAATTTTCCCCGCTATGAAATCTGTCAAATATTTCACCTCATTTATAGGTGAGTGGCGCCGCCCTGGTGGCAGAAAAAGTCGTGAACTAAAATCAAAAATCAGTGATCCATCTTTTTTTAATAGAATAACGTGACAAACGAGCATACAGTCTACCTGATAGTAAGTGGATGATGTGGCTCATAAACATCTACATTTCACCTCGAATAAGAATCAAAATGCAATTGCGTTGTCGCCCCTGAGAACTAAGATGGAGTGCCTCAATTCCAGTAAAACGGTTCTCCGGTTCTCTACACTCACCATACGAAATACAGCAGCCTTATGCTGATATTTTACTCTGGTGTTCTGTGAGAGCGTGGAGAGCCGACCCATTCGTGCTGCAACCATAATATACCTGTAGCGTGGCTCTAATTGGTATAAATTATAATATAAACTAATTTCAAATATATTATTTCGCTTGTAAATTATAATATATATTTGGAATTTACTCATTAATATCTCGCAGTGATAATATACACCTGTGAAAATTACCCAGAGTCTTACAAAACCCACGGGACGAGAGAGATCCTACCACACTGCAATTTTATATCCAGTTAGTGGCTGAGTAAAGGAATCTACCTCCACATATTTCTCACCACATTCTATATGTGTCGTAAAGAATGACAGAAGGGAACGAAACAGGAAATTGACAGCAACATCTTTCTGATAAAATAAAAACATAAACAAACATAAACACTCACGCCTGTCACCCAGAGGGGTAGGCAGAGACTACGGACTTCCATTTGGCACGATCCTGACATACCTCTTTCGCCTCTTTTACATCCATATATCTACGCATACATGCTCGTCGGTTAAGGGTACTTCTAACGTGGCCCATTTTCAAAATATCGCCAATTTGGTCGATAAACTTTTTCCTAGGGCGTCCCTTCCCGACTCGGCCGTTCACATCTGCCATATAAATTTGCTTTGTCACTCTTTCCTCATTCATTCTTTCCACATGACCAAACCACCGAAGCATTCCTTTCTTAATCCTGGTCACAACATCATCTTGCATACCACATTTATCTCTTATCACGCAATTTCTCACCCTGTCATTCAGATTCAACCCTAGCATATTCCTTAAAGACCGCATTTCTACAGCATTTATTCTACTTTCGTGCTTCTTCTGCCACACCCAGCTTTCACTACCATACATTAAAGTAGGGACTAACACAGCATTATGAATTACCATACGTGCCTGTTTTTACACATTCTGGTTCTTCATAATAGAGTGTAGTGCCCCATTCACTCTATTCCCTGCATTTACTCGTCGTTCTATATCCCTATCATATCTACCATCCCTGCTAAATACACATCCCAAATACACAAACTCATCCACTTGCTTAATTAACTCTCCTTCTATTCTTATTTCACATACCGTTTTGCTTTCTTCTCTTTCAAAAACCATCACTTTCGTCTTACATGCGTTCACTTTCATTCCCCTTTCTTTTAATTCCCAGTTCATTAATGTAACCATCATTTGCAACTAAGCCGCCGATGACGCAAATATGACTTGATCATCGGCATACAAAAGGCATTTGACGGTTAACTCGCCCATTCTTAACCCACATTCTTCATCTTTCAAAGTTTGCAAACAACCGTCCATAAATAGGTTGAACAGCCAAGGGGAAGCTACACAGCCCTGTCTGACACCTTTTTGGATGCCAAACCAGTCCGAGTAGACCCCATTGATCCTGACACAAGTACTAGAGTCCCTATAAATAGACCTTAATGCCTGTATCAAACCATCGCTCAACCCATATGAGTTCAGTGTTTTCCATAACACATTCCTGTCCACTCTGTCATAAGCCTTTTCCAAGTCCATGAATGCACAAAAAACTTTCTGGTTTTTGGCCAAAAACTTCTCCGCAATCATGCGCATGGAAAAGACTTGATCTGTACACCCCATTCCCTTTCTAAAACCCGCTTGCACATCCCAAATTTTTCCATCAGTTTCTTTCATAACTCTTTCAATTAACACCTTAGCATACAGTTTACCCACAATACTAAGCAAGCTGATACCGCGGTAGTTTTTGCAGTCCTGCTGTGACCCTTTTCCTTTATACATTGGTACTATAACTGCTTTACACCAGTCATCCGGTACCCGTTTTAATTCCCAACATAAATTAAACAAGGTGTACAGCAGGCCTGCCACCACTCCCTCTCCAGCCCTTAGCATCTCGAGTGATACTCTATCATATCCAGCTGCCTTACCTGCTTTCATGCTTTTCATTGCTTTCATTATTTCATCTACACTTATCTCTATACCCCTTTCCACTTCTTTCGGAATTTCTAGTTCATTTAATTCAGACAACTCTTCACCCATAAATACGCTTTCAAAGTATTCCTTCCATCTGTTTAAATTCGAAACTTCATCATTCAGAATACATCCATTCTCGTCTCTTATAGCATTTATTATAGGCTGTTTTGTATTTCCCCTGGCAGTTCTTACGAGTTTCCAGAACATTTTTATGTTAGCCTGGAAATTATCAGATATCCTTCTATCATTCTTATCCGTTCTTTCTTTCTTTTTCCTTTCAACAACTTCTTTTATTCTCTTATTTAGACGTCTAAATTCTGCCTTTTTTCTTTCAATCTCATCATTCATACCAGAAGAATAATCTCATCATTCATACCAGCTTTGGTTGCTAGTAAATCTAACCATGCTTTCTTCTTTGATTCAACTTCCACCCGTACCTCATCATCCCACCATAACGTATTACTTTTCCTTTCATTTGTTCTCTTACTTACACCACATACTTCGGTGGCGGTATCCACCAAACCTTTCTTAATATTATCCCACACAGTATTCAAGTCTAAATCATTCATACACAACTCATTCAAACATCTAATATTTTCTCTCAATCTACATTTATTCTTCTCTTTCACATCTTCATCTTGTAACTTCTCTATTCTTATACGCTGTAACGCGGTGGTAGACACAGACGACCGATGGCGCCAACGCCTGAATAGACCATTAATTCGGCATAAAACCAAATAATGATCCGTTCCTACGTTAGAACCCCGGTAAACCCTTGTATCTACTCTGATAAAATATTTTTTTAATTTTATTTATTAAGCATAATTTTGTTACATTATCCAGTACAATACTAGCATATAAACCTCTAGGGGTTTATCTACGCTAGAGATTCGTCTTATGTAAACAAAGATGTATCAATATTATGTCACAATATTCTAGCAGAAGTAACTACTACATTAAGTATGGTTGATTTAACAAATACGATTTACGTTTACTTTTGAACAGTTTTGATTTACCGTATGTTTTTTGTAATTCTTTCGGCAATTTATTAATAAAAGTAGGTACAAGATGGGCAGACTTTCTTGCTCCATAGAAATTAAAAAATAGTGATTAAAAAATTAAATAATTAATAACCAAGTCGCGCAGCATAGCAACTATGATAAACATTCCCTTATGCGACAGTATTAGGAGAGGCTTATAATTTAAATTAATAAATGCAAAATATACAAAATTTCACAATTACTTTTTTGTCTGTTATATTTTAAATACATCACCCACACACTAGTATTTTCTCCTGTTTTTGTGAAGGCATTTTAAATACATAAATTGCACAAGGACAGATATCCAGACCCGGAACAATTACTAGTAGGTCATAACAATACTTGATACGTGCGGGATTCAAATCCGTGGAATTTAACGCCGTCCTTTACTGCTAAACCAATGATCCACGGAGCCGTCATTTTTAACATACATACAGGAAAACATACAATCGAATGTAGTAAATAAAAGATAGAAGGTAGAAACCAAAATGTTGTTCTCATTCAAGAACATAAAATAATAAGAAGATAAAAGTCCTACATAATATTTCACGGCCATTTAAGGCTATTTACGAGGGCCAGTTACTCATCACCGACAACAAATAGTCGTCGGGAATTCTACTCTTAACGTGATTCAATATTTAGGTCAGCAGTTCAATGACAATTTCTGTGAAGTGCCTTACAAATTATTACATGTATCTTTTCCGTGACGCGATGTTCGTAGAAACAACACGCGTATTTTGTAACTGTTTTGTACGCGAAATAAATCACACTATTTAGACATGGTTAGAGTGAAAAACGACTTCAAAGAACTGAACAATTTAAATAATTTCCAAATCGCTACGACGAAGTGTATCTAATTAAAGGCCTCAACTTCAGAAGTTATTATGTGGACGAAATATTTTTAATTCTTTTCGACTATTTTATTATTCTTATACGTGGTGGAGCCATGCTGCAGCTATATTATGGTTGTAGCACGCATGGGTCGGTTCAATCGGGGAAGGACAACGCTCTCACAGAATACCAGCGTAAATATCAGCTTAATACTACTGTGTTTCGTATAGTGAGTGTAGAGATCCGGAGACCCTTTTTTACTGGAAGCGAGGCATTCCATCTTAGCCCTCAGGGGTGACAACGCATTTGCGTTTTGATTCTTAATCAAGAATAAATGTAGATGTCTATGGGCCACAGTATCCACTTACCATCAGGTGGACTGTGTGCTCGTTTGTCACCCTTACTCTATAAAAAAAATTGCAGTCGGTGTAACACTTAATACGGAACTAACAAAATACTAATAGCAGAGACACGTGCAGTTTTGAATTAGACGATCTAAAAATGTTAATTCTATAATCGTCATTGATGAAGTTTCCCCGAATTTCGACGACAACGAAGTCGCAGAAATAAAAGAAAAAGTGAAAAGCCCGTGGAGTGTCGGTTGAGTTTTCCGGATCGTAATGTGAGGACGTCGGGATACATGATGCAAAGATATTTTTTATCTATTCCTACTAAATTACTCCTTGGGACTCAAACGTGGGTTAACAAATTACGGGTTTGGATCCCGCACGGAACAAATGTTTGTATGGTATACAAATAATTGTTCCGGGTATGAATGTTTTTACTTGTAAAATTTATATATATATATATATATATATATATATATATATATATATATATATATATATATATATATATATATATATATATATATATATATATAGCTATTATTAACTTTAAATTATTTGGAAGACAATTATTTATTTTACGTGGTAAAGCCACGCTGCAGCTATACTATGGTTGTAGAACAAATATGTCGGCTCGACCGAGGTAGGAACACATATTCACAGAATCCTTGCGTAAAGTCGCAGCTTAATACTGCTGTGTTTTGTGCGGTGAGTGTAGAGAACCGGAGACTCCTTTTTAACTGGAAAAGAGGCATTCCAGTGCTCAGGGGTGGCAACGTAAGAATACGTAAGAATCAAAATAAAGACACTTAATTAAGTACTTACTTACTTACTTACTTATCGTCACGCACAATCCCTAACGGGGTAGCCAGAGAGAACAGATCGCCAAGTGTCACGATCCTTACATACCTCTTTCGCTTCTTTCAGGTTCATTAACTTCTTCATACATGCACGTCTAGGTATCCGAGTACTCTTGACCCTCCCCTCTTCGAGCAATTTGCTCACATGGTCTTCGAAAGTTAGTCTCGGTCTACCTCGACACCTTTTAATATTTACTTTCGCTCTATATATTTTCTTCACCATTCGGTCTTCACTCATTCGTTCAACGTGTCCAAACCATTGGAGTACGCCCCTATCAATTTTTGTGATAAGGTCATCTTTCAATCCTGCCATATTGCGAATCTTAATTAAGTAAAAATGTAGATGTCTATGGGCCACAGCATCCATTTACCATCAGGAAGACTGTATGCCCATTTGTCACCCCTGTTCCATTAAAAAAAATTGAAAGCCAAACTTTCAACATATTTCTACTATTTTCGGTCAATGATGGAAACATATTTAAGCATGTGTATGTGTTTAAGAACGCCTTTAGCTACTTACGGTAAACTGCTTCTTTGTTAGTTTTTTAGTTAAATTAGAGTGACAAACGAGCACGCAATTCACCTGATAGCAATTGGATGCTGTGGCTCATAAACATCTTCATCTATCTTTGATTAACATTCAAAATACAGATGCGTTGCCCCCCCCCCCCCACTAAACCTGAGATGGAATACCTCGTTATCAGTAGAAAGGGTCTCCGTTTCTCTACTATCACCATACGAAACACAACAGCATTAAGCTGATATTACTGTTCGCTAGTATTCTGGAAGAGAATGGTATTTTATTTTGTCGTGTAAGTATTACATAATATTTAAGAATGTATAACGCTTCCACAATACAGGACAAATTCTTAGTGAAGCGACAGCTGGACACAGGCTTGCTCCCACTTTTAGTTGCGTTTTAGGGCAAGAAAGTTCTCGCCGTCATATGTTTCCGAAATATTTCTTTTGATTTCCCACACATTCAGGTTTCCTTACGATATTTTCCTTCACGATGAGCAAGTGGTAAATCAGGCGGCGGGTTTCGAACCCAGATTGCTAGACTACTACTATGAAATTCACGGCGTGCGCTAAAAATCTAAGGGGGCAAACGAGCATGCGGCTCACCTGATGTTAAGTGACTACCGCCGCCCATGATCAACCGCAACACCAGGAGAATTGCGGGTGCGTTGCCGGCCCTTTAGAAAGGAGTAAGCTCTTTTCTTGAAGGTCCCCAGGTCGTATCGGTCCGGAAAAATCGCCGGTGGTAAACTATTCCACAGAGAGGTTGTACGTGGAAGAAAACTCCTTGTGAAACGTACAGTGGTGGACCGCCAAGCATCCAGATGGTGTGGATGGTATCGGGAGGCATACCATTTTTAATATCTATTAAAAATGGTATGCCTGCGGTCTGTCGCTAGGCAACCAAAGTTCAATATTTAAAAATGTTTTCCTCAATTGTCATTAATATCTTTCCTCAAATACTACACAAGCAATTTTATTAACTGGTCACACAATTACAACGAAATGTAACGAGGTGAGTAGTGAATGAATCCGAATGACGTGAAATTTGTGTATAAAAATAACTCGAAGCAACAATTCAGTGATTAATACCCACTGGCATCTTCATTTTATTTAGCATTTACCACTTGCCAACGGGCGGGCTGTAAATTCGTTTGCTGCTCAAGTTTTATCAAAGAATCAATAAATTCAGGAAGCTCAGGAACGGACGGTAATTTATGACAATCTATGGAGAAAGACCTGGTTCATTTACACTGTAATAAAACTCAACACTACGTCTGTCTGAACACCTATCACGCAAAAACCTGTGAACCGATTTGGATGGGACTTTCACTGGCAGATAGCTGATGTTATGGGGAGCGAATTAGGCTACTTTTTATTTTATGGCGAAATCCCGGGGAAGAGCTAGTGATATATATTTTACAAAGCCTTGAAGGCTTTAAACATCGTAAAATATAGAATATTACTAGTTACATATAGCTTGGAACGGTTCTTTATGACAATCTATGAAGAAGGACCCAGTTCGATAGATTTGAGGACATTAAATACCTTAAAATAGAGAATGTGGCCTCCCTCGTACAACTTTTAATCCCCGTCCATGAATAGCGTCTGAGCTACCAGCTGCCATGGCTCAATTTTAAAATTATTAAAAACTTATTTATGACTCTTATTCCGCAAAACTATCAGATATCCGCCGCCATTTTATACATTCCTGTATTGTTCGCGGCTGTATCTCATCTAGTCAACGTTACACACCTGTTACCGCCTTGTCTGGTCTTGTTGGCGCTGGACGTATTTAGTTAATCTATTTCTGTTTTCAATCTAATACTAGAATTTGTCGACTAGGCAATAAACATTCCATGTAAAATATAATAGGCGATAAATGATTTACATTGCAGATTGACAATACAAATAATTCAGTCCTAAGAACTTGCATAATGTATTCTGCTCCTTAAATATATTGTTTTATTTAAAACTGGCTGGTAATGCGCCAAGCATTGCTGCCACAAAAGAAATAATTCTGAAAATATCGATTTAATGAATGATATATCATAACTTTTAAAAAAAATTCTCAGTACGATACACGCCCCATTTAATGTAAGTTAATTGTACTATGCTCATAACCTTCGCGCAAGTCAAGCAATAAGTTGACAAAGTTTTACCGCAATCCGATGAACAACCAAACATTAATAGGCGTAATAAATAATAATAACCAAACATTACAACTATATTAGATATAAATTTCAGAGTATAATTCGCTCATATATTATGGGTATGTTATATCGTCCAGAGGATGTCGTAAGAGGCGACAGAGGGTATCTGAAACGGGAAAAGGCCAGCAGGACCTTCCTAAAAACAACTCAATTAATCCTCCACAGTACAATGGTAATAGTAATGGGGTGATAGATTCCCTAACACCACCACCACCTTCGTTAACATTACCTATATTAATATAAATAAACAGATAATTTATTTATATTAGCGTAGGGTCACTGCTAGGCCTCACCATAGATTGCCCCATAAGAGAATTTGCCATGGTTGCAACGCTTCGTTGGCAGAAATATGCTGCTACCCGTTTCCTCTTTCAGTTTCCCTCTGTTGTCTGCCACACGGAACGATATAGTGTAGTGAAATTTATACATTGCCACTACACAGTAATAACTTAATCCTTTTATCCTTAATTACCTATGTAATTTTGACTCAATTCCCATTGTTGTATATTTTTGTACACACATAGATCAGTTACTTTAAGGTAAATATTTAAGGCTTTCAATTTTGTTTATCAAACAAACAAGCTACAAATCTATATTATACAATAATAGTGATCAAAGCAAACCGAAATTACATTTATATTTGCAAATATATCGAAAGTTTACAAAATACCTTTAATGTTTACAATCGACAAACAAAATTTTGAGTAGATTTAAATGCGAAGATCTCTGAGTATACATAGACAACCTCTTAACCCTTCGTTTGATACGAAGATATCTGTCAATATTTGGTTTCACTTAAAATGTGTTAACTTATATCTCCCTATATCCACAATATAAATAATCGCAGTAAAGCCATCCTGCAGCTATATTATGTTTGTAGCACAAATTCGACCCCTTCTTCGATCGGGTAAGGACTCGCTCTCAAAGAATACCAGCCCAAAATGGTAGCTTAATGCTGCTGGGTTTCGTATAGTAAGTTTAGAAAACCGGAGACCCTTTTTACTCATAGTCCACAAGGGTGAGGGAGAGATTTTTTAATTAATGTTTTTTAAAAATGTTCCTTTATAAAAGATATGGAAAGTAAATTTGTGCTGTCGCCCATAATGCTGAAGACCAAGAAAGAGTGTCTCGTTACTAGTGTGAAAGGGTTTCCGGTTCTCTACACTCACTCTACGAAATATAGCAGCATTATATTGTTATTTCGCGATGCAAACTTAAAGCAGCCCATACACCTACAAATAATAAATAAATACTAGCTTGCCAGTCAGAAGTTGTTCTGCCCTTTTTATCGACCTTTGTCATGTCTTATTAAAATCCTTAAATACACAAAAAATTGTGGTTCACTCGTGGGCAAAAAAACTATTCTATTTCTCAAGTTGGACCAAACTGCACACGGTGTGCAAATTTGGTTAAAATCGGTTAAGTAGCTTAGGAGTCCATCGCGGACAAACAACGTGGCACGTTATTTATATATATTAAGATGTGCTTTATTAAATTACGAATAATATGTTAAAAACATAAACAATATACTAGACAGGTACTCCTAGTAAGTTTATAAGAAAACCTGGGTCGGGAGTTCCAGCTCATCCTTATCTATAACAGTCTTAAATATGAAAACGTTTAATTATTACTAGTTAATTATTAATTTATATAGCAATCATCAATATTGATATTTACACATTATTGCAAATGTGTGGGTAGTATTGAAATAACATTGATGATTGCGCAATGATTGAACACAAATTTAAACGAGCTTAAATTTGATTGCCCAATGTACTTATATATTCATTGTACCGTATAGGGTCAATATTGTGTAATATTTTTTAGCAGCAATCATTTAGCAGTCAGACATTTTGTATAATTATAATATAATATAAAATATTGAAACAAATTTCTTTTAAATTGCTTTAATTAATTAATATTGATATATAATTACATTAAATCAACAATTTGAACGTGTGGGCACAGCGTTTGTTTCAATTAAGTTGTACAATATTAATGTTTTGCAATTATATTGTAGGCGTATGGGCTCTACCATGAATTAAACTCGTTCGTTATTTCATGCAATGCCGTTTTCAGATAAAGCCATAGAAAGCTATGTATCTGAGATTTTTTTTCCTAAACCTATGAAGTTCACTAACACATAACGAAACATCACGACAGACAAACTACATATCACATTACATCCTCTCGTAAGTAAGATAGTCTCTGCCCCACAATGGGTTAGAAGACATGCAATTCAAGAGTTATACATGCTATACGTGGTAGAGCCACGCTGCAGCTATGATATGGTTGCAACACGAATGGGTCGGCTCGACCGGGGAGGAACACGCTCTCACAGAATACCAGCGTAAAATAGCAGCTTAATACTGCTGTGTTTCGTATGGTGAGTGTAGAGATCCGGAAACCTTTTTTTATTGATAACGAGGCATACCATCTTAGTCCTCAGAAGTAACAATGTACTTTGATTCTTTTTCGAGGATAAATGTAGATGACTATGGACCACAGCATCCACTTACCATCAGGTGAACTGTGTGCTCGTTTGTCACCCTGATTTTATAAAAATACATAAATAGGTAACACTGTGCACAATTACAGTGACCTTTCCATAGTTTGAATTTTAGATGGTAATTAGGGTGCCCGTGATTGTCACGAAGCTTGAATTGAATCGATGTGAAGAATAAGAGCTTAAAAACTTCTTAGGATCGTAGCTCCGTGTCAGCAAAAGATTTAGTTAGCTTTTGCTAACACGGGAGCTTCCGATTTCCTAAATTGTATTAGCAGTTTTTTTTTACCAGTATACACAACAATTGTTTTTTTTATTGTTTATGAATTATTATCTCCACCTTTTTTTCTTGGTGATACAGCGGTGTTTTATATACAAAAATTGCTCATTAACAGACATCCCGATGCGGAGTGTTCAATTGCTTACAGATCATACAAACACTTGTTCTGTGCGGGTTTCAAACCCGTGACCCCGCAGCGCCGCAACCTGCCGCTGCCACTAAGCTAACGAGTTGGTTAATAAATGTGGCAATAAAGTTATTTTTATTAATTTATTTAAACCGTTCTAATAGACTGTTTATCTGAAAAAAAGGTCATCCACTTTACGGAACAAATGTGAAGTTCCATAATTGAAATATTACCGATATTTCAATTTAAAAAACCATCAAGTAGTTTTAAAACTAAAAGAAAACAGATAAAATATCTACAAATACCTAAAATGCTAATGCAAAGCCTTCCTTTGACTTTGCTTCAATATGTTAATTTGAGTAACTCCTCATTTAAATTTTGCATACTCGTTAACCTACAACCTTGACCTCAGACCTTGACCTTAGTTTTGTTTATTACTATTTTTAAAACGTTTAAATAATAACTTCGAAATAAACCAATGTTACAGTGCCCCCAACTTATTTATTCTGGTGGACAAAATTGGAACTAAGGCCGCCATTTTATATATTATGACATATCGTTATAAGCTATTATTTATTCTGTGCTGTGAGGGAGAGTGCTTTGTTTGATTTTATTGTGAAAAATGTGTTATGTTTGATTTCATTGAGAAAAGTGCGAGTAAATATATATATATATATATATATATATATATGTATGTAGTCACCTATATCCTCTGTAATTCTCTGAAGTGAAAGTAGTAAGCTGTCTGCTAGCGACTCTGTCAGCTGAACATTAAAGTTGGTGGCACTATACTCAAATAACATCTCCATTTTTTTTTGGGTTTTTCATCACGACATAGGACATAATAACATCATGTTTGGTTTAAAAAGAAACTTAATTATCTTATATATTTTACTCTGATAACATAGTACATTTCGTACATCATTTATTAGACGTCTTCATGGCACAGTAGTTTACGTTAGAGTTGGGGCAATGAGGGCCGCTAGTTTGAATCCCGCACGAAACAAGTATATGTATGGCCTGCAAATAATTGTTCTGGATGTTGGCTACTGTACAGTTTATTTATTTAAACTGCCTCTATAATACGGGAGAAAATCCTTGACAACGTTCTTTGAATTAAAAAAAAATAATGATGTTTACGCGAACACCCCACATTCTATGAAACTTGTTTTAAGGACCATACATTATTGTAAACAGCAACCATGTTCACAGTAGTTGGGACGTCGAACTCGATCATCTCAGTCCCCCCATGACCACTGGTGCTGTAAAGTACTCTAAGCGTCGAGAATATAAGTTAAGTCAATAAAACTCGATTAAATTCGTAAAAACTAGTTTCATTAAAAATAAGTACTACATAAAATTATTTCAGTGTGACGGCGTGGTATTTTACATACATAAGAAACTTAACTACAAAATATCGGAACCTTGCATTAGAAATGCCTCTTGTCTTGTGCTTACCCTAACTGATACAGTTCTAATAGGTATATATCGTACACCTTCAATACGAAACACTGACGACTTCACCACATCTCTTCAAACCTTACTCCGCCGTTATAAAAGTTATCAAAACATTATTTTAACCGGTGACATAAACATATCAAATTCGGTTCCATAGACACTAACTGCCCCAATTATTTAACCTCACTTGCTTACCATGGATTTCTTCCTGCTCATAGGCTTCCAACTCGTGACAAAATGTGCTATGATCATATGATGCTAAAAACAGTACACCCAACGAAATCTCTCGTACTCACTAATGCCCCCACTGATCATTCCACTGTTCTCCTAAACCTTATGTATAAGCCTGTGCGCCGCAATGTTTCGAAAACTAAGGTTTCCGTAAATTATATAACAACTCTTGATGAAGTAAAGTCCAAGCTTATAAAAATACTAGACATACATGACCCAACACTGGCTGCTGATGCTTTGGTTAGTATAATTTCAGTAGCAATGAAAAATAATCAAACGATAACCACAATTCCCGTTAGAAAACGCTGTATTCAGCCATGGATAACACCTGGAGTATTACGATGTCTTCGAAATCGAGATAAATTACATTATAAAGTTAAAAAAAAATCCTGATAATCACATTTTAAAAATAACTTATATACGCTACAGAAATTACTGTCATAAGCTTGTCCGGAAGCTTAAAAATAATTATGAAAGGAGGAAATTGGATAATGCAAAAAATAACCCCAAAATGCTGTGGAAAAATATTAAATCAATTTGCTATGTTAATAAAGATAATACTGACGACACACATAAACTTACAACTATAGCGTCCTCCCCTGTAGAATCTGCAAATTTTATTAATGATCACTTTTCTAGTATAGGCAAAAACCTGGCTGAAAATTTAAAAAACTCTGCCCCTCCTATAGTAAATAATAACATGACTAAAATGCCAACTCCAATGAATTCTTTTGTTCTACTAGATACCGACCCGTTGGAAATAAATTCGGTCATAAGCGATCTCTCTAATGAGTCTGCTCCAGGATGGGATAACATTCCAACATCATTTATTAAAATGGCCAGACACACCCTTACACCTATAATTTGCCATATCTGCAATCTCTGTTTTAAAAGTGGCCGATTTCCCATAACATTTAAAAGGGCATTAGTAACCCCTATACATAAAAGTGGAAGTAAAGATGATGTGGACAACTACAGACCAATTTCTGTGCTAACAGTTCTATCAAAAATACTAGAGAAACTAATAAATAATAGATTGAAAAAATATCTCATAAATAACGACCTACTCTCTAAACACCAATTTGGTTTTAGAAATGGAATTTCTACTCAGGATGCTGTGTTAGCTTTAACTGAAGAAATAAGTAAGCAACTGGACTCTGGTAACAAATGTCTTGGAGTCTTTTTGGATTTGGCCAAGGCGTTCGACACCGTTTCTATTCCTATTCTGTTAGACAAGCTATATAAATATGGTATAAGAGGCCTGCCTCACGCCCTTCTAACAGACTATCTTACCGAACGTCAGCAACAGCTCAAGCTTGGTGAATATCTTAGCCGTTCATCAAATATCTCTTATGGTGTCCCTCAAGGTAGCGTCCTCGGACCTACTCTGTTTTTAATCTATGTCAACGATCTATGCAAGTTAAGCCTACAAAATTGTCAAATATACACCTACGCAGATGACACTGCTCTCATTTTTAACGCAAAATCATGGGAAAAACTAAGGATTATTGCTGACTCAGGAATATACCATATATCTAACTGGCTAAGATCGAACCTTCTGACCCTTAACATTAACAAAACTAAATTCATACCTTTTACTATACGGAAAAATACACAACCAAATTCTAAATTTAACCTAACAGTTCATACCTGCCATAAGCCATATTTAGATAGCTATAATAATTTCTCATGTGATAAAATCACTAAGACTAGTACCATCAAATATCTCGGTGTAACTATTGATCAGCACCTTACCTGGAGTCAACACATTGAAAACATTGCTGACAGGATAAGGAAACTAACATGGGTATTTAAAAAACTCAGGTGTGTTACAAATAAAACAACTCTTATAACCACCTACAAAGCTCTAGCGCAATCGGTAATGAGTTATTGCATACCTGTTTGGGATGGTGCAGCAAAAACACATCTAATAAGACTAGAAAGAGCTCAAAGAGCTCTAATTAAGGTGATGTTCTTGAAACCGTTTCGATTTTCAACTTCTGAACTACATAAGTCTTACAAATTGCTTACTACTCGCCAGATGTATATATTGAATTGTATTTTAAAAAAGCATCGACATTTACCTTTCATACCTCATCAGACACCAAAACGTAGGAGTGCCAAAATTTGCAATATACCACAAAATAAAACAAAGTTTAAACAAAAGCAATACGTATACCAATCTATATCTATTTACAACAAATTCAACAGCAGATTGAATATTTACCCCTTGACGTGGACTAAAGTTAAACGTGTAGTGACTCAATTTTTATTAACACTAAACTACGACGAAACTGAACAATTTATTACATAACTTTTATATTTCGAACAGCCACACCAATTGTTAAAGCACACCACAAAACACACACACACACACACACACACACACACACGCACACACACACACACACACACACACACATACACACACACACATACACACACAAGCAAACGCGTGCATGCTTTGCATGCATGCTTATCATGTAATTATTATTATATTCCAAATTTCATTTACATTCTAATGCTAGACCTTGCCTTGCTTTTTGTTATTTATTGATTAACATTGTATTGTCTTGGTGGATGAGCGGGGTACCCAGTAATACAGGTTCTCAACCTAGTACAGGGGCCCTTGCGACTGGTTTAAAATGTATCATTGTAAATCAATAAATCATTTTTTCATTTTCATTTTCATAGTAAAAAACTTATAAGTTGTAAATACTTTGTACTACTTTTTGGTTTTCAGTTCCAATTTTTATTATGTCTATTTATGACAATACTTCCTATTAACTTGTTCATGCTTAAAAATTATGTATTTATTTTAATAAAATAAAGAAAATATAAAGTTTAAAATCTAAACGTCTAATAAGAATGGTACGATTTTAAAGCACTATTGATATTTTAGTTGTAATTATAATATATGCCCTTTTTAACATAGCCTTACTTCTATTAGGTTACTATAAAATCCTTTAATAGTGACACCTTACAATACAGTCGTTGTTTCGGTATCGCTACCGTGTAATCCTTTGATAGTGACAACCTATATCGCAGTCGTTGTATAGTTGTAGTACGAATGGGTCAGCTCGGCCTGGGCAGGACCACACTTCACAGAATACCAGCGTAAAATATCAGCGTAATGCAGCTGTGTTGCATATGGTAAGTGTAGAGAACCGGAGACCCCTTTTACAGGAATCGAAGCATTGGATCTTAGTCCTCAGGGGTGGTGATCCTCAGTTGAGGATAATGTGGATATCTATGGGCCACAGCATCCACGTACACTTACGTTGGACTGTGTGCTCCTTTGTCACCCAATGCTATAAAAATGTCAGAATGAAAAATGAAAAATTATTTTAGATTTTCTTGTGGACAACATCGACTAGATAATAGGCCCTTACATATGAAATTGGCGTTTGGTACGGGAGGCATATAAAGTCAATTTTTTTTGTAAAATATATTTAATTAATCAAAGTATGCACTGTTATCTATGGACTTTTGCCATCTCGTTGGTAGTTCATTGATCCCTTTACTAAAAAAAACCATGGGGGCGAGTATCAACAAACTCTTTGAAGACGTTTTGGACTGCCGCAAGGGAGTTGAATTTTTTTCCTAATAAGAAGTTGTCCAAATTCCGAAAAAAAAATGGTAATTTTTGGGAGCAAGGTGGATGTCGAAGACATTTCAATTGTAGCTCATCTAACTTAGTGATTGTTTGTTGTGCAGTGTGTGGTCTTGCGTTGTTGTGAAGTAGCAGTGGCCTAGAGCGATTGACCAATCTCGATTGTTCAGCAGCTAGCTGTTCCTTCATGGTTTGCAGTCGCTGACAAAAGATATCTGCCGTAATCGTTTAGCCATATTTTAAAACGTTGTAGTGAACGACACCGGTGCTAGTCCACGAAACACTCATAAGTAACTTTTTCTGGGTCAATTTTCGTTTAGGGCAGGATTTGGCTTGGTCTCCAGAGTTCAGCCATTGCGACGAGCGCTTCCGATTATCGTACAGTATCCATTTTTCATCACAAGTAATGATTTTATTTAAAATCCCTTAATTTTTGTGTCGGTTGAGCAAAATAACACAGCAGTCGACGCGTGTTTGCAAGTTCGATTCACTTTATTCATGAGGTACCCATCGTTCAAGTTTTTTTACTTTCCTGATTTGCTTCAAGTGGTCTAATACAGTTTTATCACTTACCCCGAAGCCTGCAGCTATCTCTCAAGTGCTTTATGATGGATCCGCTTCCACAATAGCCTTTAATTCTTCATTTTCCACTTTGGTCTCCGGCGGTCCATAGAGTTGGTTCTGAAGGTCGAAATTTCCGGAACGAAAACGTTGAAACCAAAAAAGTACCGTGCTTTCTTTTGCGACACCAGCGCCATACACATCATTAATCCTTCGAGCTGTTTCTGCAGCACTGGTTCCACGGTAGAACTCGTACTCGTAAATATACCGATATTTCATGTTTTACATGCTGCGGTAATAAGCGACGGCAAAGAAAAAAATAATGAGGAAAAAACAAATAATTGACTGTTTTTAGAACTCGAATATACCAGCTAAATGAATTCATAAATTTGAATTTGGAATTCTTAACCAAAGAAAAAACCAACTTAGCGTTTTGTCCAATTTGATCTGAAATATCTTCTATTTCAAATCAAATTGGACAAAACGCTAATTTCATATGTAAGGATCCAATTCATACACTCTTAATTTGGTCATCTTTAATATATCGCCATTTTGACCGATAAAATTCCTTTTCGGAAGTCCATTTCCAATTCTGCTTTTTCTGCTATTTCCTTATTCATTCTTTCTACGAGTCCAAAGAGCATTAAAAAACAATACTTAAAACTACAAAATACTCTATACTAATAAAAAAAATTATGGTATGTGTCTGTAATATCCAAATAACTGCTGCTTATCATAGGTATCTTTTTTTATAGGATAGGGTGAAAAACGGGCACACAGTCCACCTGTGTGCCTAGTGCGAGTTTTTTTACGCGTTCGATAGCGGTAAAGTTAACTACGATTTGTATGGAATAAAAAAGCGCCAACTAGTGACAATAATTTGAAACACAATTCCTAAGTGCGAGTATACTATGTGGTCGATATCGATCATTGAACATTGACTAACATTCGGCAGTGAGAACGTTAACGCTCGTTATTGGTTGTTTGAAGTATATTGCGAGTGCGAGCGACACTTTTGATCGTTCGAGATGTAACTTATGTAAACTTCACGGCGTCGCTATCGAAAATGTTTTCACTTGGATTTTTACAGTGAGATGGAAGAGTGGGAATAATGGTTGAAGAGTTAATTTTATTTCGTTTTATGTGAACGATGTATAATTATGGCAGGACGTTTCTTTTCGCTTGGAGGATGTTTGCAGCCGCTAAGGCAAAAATAAGTAATAATTATAGATGACTACTATTCTTTGATTATATAGACAATCCCATCATAATCAAAGCTGCTATTATAACGCCAGTGTTAAAGCAAGAGCTTGTGCATATTTTCGTCCGTTGTTACATCCCGACGACAGGCAATTTAAGGATAGATATAGCATTTTCCACTAAAATATTCAAGTTTTGTGTAAATAGCGCTTGATAAGTCTAATATCTACTATCTCTATTCAATAATTAAATTAATTTCTTCTAAATTTTTTATACAGACCATTTGATTGCTTGCATTAGACGATGCTTTGCCGAGGCCTCCATGCCGAAAATCCAATAAATTCTAGTCCGCGAAACCTAGTTACAAAACACACGTATCAAACTTCAATTTACATCTAAATAACTTAAATTCCATTTACTGCTCCAAAAATTTCGCTATAAAAGCATATTAAAACGAATACATCTTTATGTTTTTTGCTTTTAATTTAAACGTTATATTATTAACAATCACGGACAAGTTACTCGTTCATATCTAATTCATAATCTCATTAAATTTACACAAACTATCGAGTGTCGAAACCTTGATCAAATTACGAAACATAAACAAAAAGGGTTATAAAGATATAATAACCACAAATATGAAAGACAGATGCTAATATTAAGACCACTAAATAAAAATGTCATTCTGAATTTGGTTAGTTTATCTCACGGAACGAACATGCTACCAACATAAGATAAGGAATAACCGCCATTCACAGTCAGCAAACGCGAATCGAAAGGTTAGCTTCGATTGTAACTCACACTCGCTCGTCTTCGCTTGTCGATACCGACGACGTTAACTCGGTTAGCGCGATGGTGAAGTCATTCGATTAATTTTGTGGAACTCGCACTAGGCACTCTGATGGTAAGTGGTTGCAGCGGCCCATAGACATCTACATCTACCCCCGATTATAAATCAAAATGCAGATGCGTTGTCACCCGTGAGCACTAAGATGGAATGCCTCGTTTCCAGTAAAAAGGGTCCCCGGTTCCCTACACCAGCAGCATTAAGCTACTATTTTACGCTGGAATTCCGTGTAAAAGCAAACTATAACATGCTAAAACAATAGAACATGTCCCGGGCGGGTACTTATGGAGACAGCGACGGCCATAACCGCTGGTCTTGCTGAACGGAAGGACAAAATGCGTTGGGCGCCCCTGACACCTACTCTCTGCACTCCTCATCTGATAGCCAGAGAAATAGTCTTGTTTTGTTAAGTGAGTTTACAAAGACAACATTATACATAATTTGTTAAATACGTAATTTAAAATACATATAATAATTACACTATCTTGTTAAGATTATCTGTAAAGGTAGATTTAGGTGTAGAAAAAATTGAATAAATAAATTTTGTTATCTAAATGTATTCCCATGGCCGTTTACATTTAATTTTATTTAACAAAATCATTTTGAAAATGTCGATTATATATTTTTTTACGTTACATAATATTATTAATATATAATAATAATTGTAATATCGTATATTAATATATACGATATTACAATTATTATTTTTAATTTCACGAACGCACATCGCGATAAAACTAATGATACCAGCCACACCATTTGGTTGCTTGGCAGTCCACCACTGCGTTTTAATACGAGTTTTCTTCATCTTTGTGGCGGCACTATCGTCGCGCCGCAAGCGAAACACAACGAAGTCTAAATCACGCTATCGATATTCCGAATCATAAACAGTATAATCAGAACATCTTCGAACTATCACACGGGGCGTCGGCCGCTACCCGGGCAAAACACCTTGCCCGACGCGAGATCTCCCCTTTTCCTACTTCGGCCACAGTGGTGACTAACCAACGTAATCTGAACACGCAACCAACAACCTTCAGAAACTTCAAGCTTCATCATCGTCATAGAATACCCGACCCGTTCGCTCCCGAGCAGATATCGTCTGCAGTCTTCATATCCTGCAAGCCATGTAGCTTTACAAGGTTCATTGCAGCACTGGAATAATAATGCTTCCTGTTCCTTCAAGCTACACTCTGCGCTACAGTGTTCGGCATGGCTCTGAGCCGTACTGCTTTATGGCACTCTCGCAGATTACTTGCCTTCTTCTCGACTCACCGCAGACTACAAGGCAATCTACTGGCAAATGCACATTCTTCAGCAACGAGGCTGCACTATCGACCTCCGGTCTGAGCAGGGGGGTAGTGTGGCGGCGCTGCCGTCGCGCCGCAAGCGAAACACAACGAAGCCTAAATCACGCTATCGAAATTCCGAATCATAAACAGTATATATATAGAACATCTCCTAACTATCACACTGCGCCCTCCTTTCTGCCAAAGAGGGTCGCGTTCGTATACGGCTTAGAGATCTCTCTTTAGATCGGTTAGCCAATCCATAAAGGCGGTGTTTAGTTGGTAAAAGTCTCCACATAACCACGCAGCCAGCTGCGTGGTATGCTATGAGCATTCACCGCCTCCCTCCCCGCTTTCCGGAGGGTTGCCCATATTTGCTTCGGGCGCAAAAAAAACAACTATCACACGGAGAGTTGGCCGCTCCCCGGGCAGATCACCTTGCCCGGCGGGAGATCTCCCCTTTTCCTTCCACGGCCACATCTTCTTCGTACGACCTCTTTGTGAAATCGTTTATCACCGGTAATTTTTCAGGACCGATACGACTTAGGGACCTTCAAGAAAAATACATACTCTTTTCTAAAAGGCCAATAACGTACCTGCAATTCTCCTGGTGTTGCAGTTGTTCATGGGCGGCGGTAGTCACTATCAGGTGAGCCTCACGCTCGTTTGATCCCTCTTCTTAAAAAAAAAACATCAAAAATATAATAATAAATAAAAAATACTTACTACTACAAGTAACAATCCGATTCAAAAACGCTAAACTTCTTTTCCAAAGCCAATATTTTTTTCAACGCCATTATTAGCACACCAAATATTTGACATTGAGGCCGGCGTTAAAAATTTACGTTCACACATAATTTACATGGTTATTTATTCGGAAGATGTCGGAATTTTACTATTCCTCTTAAGTTAGTACATCATAAACAAATCTACATAGAGATCAAAGTAGATTGATATTTTATATACGGTGTATTTTAATATTTTTAAATTGTAAAATAATTTTGCAAACTTAAATAAAATATTTTTAAATTAACAGCGCTAACGTTACTACTACTGGCATCTGCGTGTGTGTATTTTTTTTATATTGTAAGCCAGCGCTTGACCATTAATAACTACTCCAATTATTAGATTTTTTTAAGGTCTTACTGGCAATACTTAAATTTTTCCGAAAAATGCTACTCCCTAAAATCCACCGCGGATATGCTATAAGTCTGACGTAGGTGGCTTTTGAGCGACGTTTTTTTATTTGCACGTTTCGATGATTTATTATAGGTACTACAGGTATTATATTAGCAATATTTTTACTTAAGAATGTTCTTACATAAATACACTTATCATAATATCCCTATGTGAATATTGACTTAAATAATAAGAGTATTTTCATACGGTAGTAACATTACCACTGAAGCTTTATTGAGAGGTTCTATAGGCAGCTGTACACATCATCATTGGAGCCACATGCGAGTCTGAGTTGCGATCCGAGAGCTACTCTTAATCGACACTATTTCGTGATATTCCAGACGTCAGTCTGAGTGAGATTAGAATTGCTCACCAACACTTTGAAAACGGCTAATTCCCGGGTGAGGATGGAATTACTCGTACAGCTTCTGAAAGCGGATGGAAAACGGGTGCTTGAAGTCCTTCAGAAACTCTTGAATTCCGTCCTCCATGCAGGCACTACTCCGGAGTCTTGTAGTGTAAGTACGGTGGCCTTGTTCTTTTAGAAAAGTGACACCTCTCTTGAAGAACAACAGATCGATTTCCCTTCTGAGTCACGAGAGTTATTACGAATCGTTTCACACGCAGACTCGACGACTTCCAGCCTCTCGAACAAGCTGGTTTCCGAAAAGACTTTAGTACCATAGAATACTATACATGCCCTTCGGCAAATTGTACAGAAGACTGAGGAGTACATTCTGCCACTCTATCTTGCTTATGTGGACTATGAGAAAGCCTTTAATTTTGTCGAAATTGTGGCAGTGCTGCAGTCACTTCACTCAGTCACTTGACTGTCAGTATAATGAAGTGCTGAAGTATTTGTACAGTAGAGCTACGGTGGCTATACGAGTACAAAACTTATCCAAATGCAGAGAGTTGGAAGGCAGGGTGACGTTATATCCCCGAAACTCTTCACCGCTGCATCGAAGACGTTTTCAAGCTACTGGACTGGAAATAATACAATATTACCATCAATGGCGAGTACAACACTCACCTTCGATTTTCCGACGCTATAGTTCTTATGGCAGAATGGAGCTGGAGGACCAAGCACTACGCTCAATCACTTCAATAGTGCCTCCCAAAGGCTAGGTCTAAGATGAACAAGGACAAAACAAAGATCATGTGTAACGCCCATGACACACTGATACCGGTAGTTGTTGGGAGCACTAAGCTTGAAGTTGCTGAATAGTATGTCTTTTTGGAAAAAACAGTCCGACTAAGTAAGTCTAACTTCGACCGAGAGGTGAATCGAGGGATTGACCTCGGCTAGGCAGCGTACGTGAGATTACAATTATTGATACACAATCATTGATATATATATATATATATATATATATATATATATATATATATATATATATATATATATATATAGATTACATGAGAGTCAAGTATGCCTCAAAACTTCAAAACGATATTGTACAACCAGTGCGTGTTGACAGTGATTATTTATGAATCTGAGACGTGATCCTTCACTGGTGGCCGTATGAGGAGGCTCAAGGTCACTCGGCGAGCTATGGGGAGGGCTTTTCTCGGTATTTCTCTGCGTGTTAAACTTAGAAATGAGGATACCCGCAAAAAAACTAGAGAAACCGACATGGCCTAACAGATTAGTAAGCTGACGTGGCAATGTGCCTGCCATATAGCTCAAAGTACCGACAACCGATGAAGAAAGTAGGTTTTCAAGTGGCAGCCTCATACCAGTAGGCGAAATGTAGGATGAAACCTCACTAGATGGATTGACGACCTGATTTATAATACATGCAGAAAATCGATGGACATGATCAAAATCGTGATTTGTGACGTTCCTTGGGGGACACCTATGCTCAGCAGTAGACTTGTGAAGGGCTGTAATGCTGATGATTCGCAACGGCGCACATATATAAAAGAAAACTGAATATTTTTGTAGTAGTCTTTAGGCAAGTAGTTTAACTATCTAAAAACAATATGAAATATGGAAAAATAATCAAAATTAACAGTCGCGAGGCTATTGAAATCAAAAAACATCCTAATTTCAATAGAGAAGATGGCTGGGTGCTACCATCTGCTTGGGATCCTATAATAAATAAAATTAAATCCCAACCCAAGCATACAACTGCAAGACTTCATGATACCATAAGTTCATACTGTGCAGATCGGAACAAAAGTTAAATTTTAATCTATGGTAACCGCGGTTAACTATGACATCTGGACGTTAAACATCTCAGTCTTTCCCGTGACCATGGGTGCTGTAAAGCTCTCGAAACGTCGGGAATTAAAAAGTTAAATATACGCGATAAATTCCGTAAAAACTAGTATTATTGCAAAAATGTTAATAATCGATCCTGTCAGTCCTCGCATCCTTTTTGTGTAATATTGTAAACCAATACCTTTTTTAATATATTTTAGAGTTTATGAGGTGAAGCTCAAAGCCGTTCTTTATCAGTATTTCTAAAAAATCTTAAATCCAGATCAGTCCTGGTATTACACTCTATCTGTTCGTAAAGTTTCAACACCATCGGCTCAGTCCTTCCAAAGACATACAGACAGGTACACAATTTTTTAAAACAATTATTCATTTATTCATAGCATGCAAATAAAGCCTTGATTTTATTATTATATATAGAGTTTAGACGTTGTAGAGCCATGCTGCAGCTATATTATGGTTGTAGCACGAATGGATCGAATTGACCGGGAAAGGACCACGCTCTCACAGAATACCAGCCATAAAATAACAGCTTAATACTTCTGTGTTTCATATGGTGAATGTAGAGATCTGGAGACCCTTTTTTGCTGGAAACGAGGCATTCCATCCTAGTCATCAGGGGTGACAACGCATTTGCATTTTGATTTTTAATCGAGGATAAAAATGTAGACGTCTGTGGTCCACAGCATCCACTTACAATCAGGTGGACTGTGTGCTCGTTGGTTACCATTTTTCTATACAAAAAAAAATTATTTTGAAATTACAGATGAAAATTTCAATTTTATTACTATATGTATGGATCAAAGTAGACCATGAATAAAAAGGTAGGCAATAATGTATAAAGAGATGCCAATTATACGAGGATATATTACGTTCGGTCGTAAAAAACGTCGACTCCAAAAATATCCATGATATTAGAAACGATTGTTCATCCAGTCCCTGCGTATTTGACAGAATTGTTGTAAATGTCATATATCAATCGTGAGGTGAACGTGGGTGTTGATTGTGCCAACATTAATTTCGCAACATTTTCGCGCAAAACATCTTATACTTTTAATATTTTTAATAATATGATTCGTTGTTCGGTGAGATTTGCCACTTCTACAAGCGTGTGTCCACAAAATTTTTTTGAATTTTGCTTTTGTTTTTATAGTGTTTTAATGTTTTTTTACTGGCCCTATCTATAATTAATTTGTTACTATTACCTTAATATTAACGGCCTGAAAAAAAGTTATTAACAATTATGAACTTCGCCTGAATTTAAAAAATGTATTTTTTTAAATAACACTAGCAACCTGTCCCGGTTTTGTCTGGGTGGTATCTAATAATGCAGAGTCATTTTGATTTAAAATAAAATACTTTCAAAAGAACATCGATTACTACCAAGGATGATTGGATGATCGCGAGGCTATTAAAATTATAAAACATCCTAATTTCAATAGAGAAGATGGCTGGGTGCTACCATATCTTTGGGATCCCCTTAAACCCAAATATACTGCAGCAAGACTTCAAGCACGTTCTGCTTAAAAAATTAATATTTAAAAAAATATACCTACGCATATATGAAATACTCAAACTCTTAATCGAATGGAATTTAAAATACTTTATATTAATCGAGATAAAAAGAAATTTGACGTTCAAGTTCAATCAATATATTCTTTACGACTAAAGTCTTTAAACGACACAAAATGAAATATATAATATATATATAAAGTACAATAGGCGGGCTTATCGCACTGGAAGCGATTTTCTCCAGATAACCAAATAATTTTTTTTTTAGGAAAAAAACTGTTATTTGCAACGAATTACAAATAGAGAAGGTGTACATAAATTTGACAATTAATTAAAACAAAAATATAAATATATATATATATATATATATATATATATATATATATATATATATATATATATATACACACAAGATTAGGTTGAGGTTGATGACAGGTAGAATAGACACCATAAAGGGAAATATTACAGTTCCATGTAATAAGTTTTGAGTAGATTTTTGAAGAAAAAAAGGGACTGAGCAGTTCGAATATAAAGGCAAGAAGTTTCACAAGCGTACAGTTGTCACTGAAAATGATTTATTGAAGACGGAGGATGATTGTACTGGAATACAAAGCGAAAGATTGTTAGTGAAACGTAGATGAGGATCTTTAAAGGAGGAAATGAGTTTAATGCGATCTTTTAGGTAAGGTTGAGAGAAGGGACTGAACAGTATGCTGAATAAGCAGAAAGGATATGGGTATTCGTACGAAGGCGAAACGTCAGCCACTTGAGACGTTTACGAAATTCTGAAATGTGATCATATATACGGAGTCCAAATATAATTCGTAAGCATACATTTTGAATTTGCTCATCATCATCATTATCATTACAGCCCTTCACAAGTCCACTGCTGTACATAGGCCTCCCCCAAGTAACGCCACAAAGCACGGTCCTGAGCAACCTGCATCCATCGACTTCCTGCATGTCTCACCAGGTCGTCACTCCATCCAGTGGGGGGTCGCCCTACACTACGCCTACCGATACGAGGCTGCCATTCGAGAACCTTTCCTCCCCATCGGTTATCGGTTCGCTATATGGCCGGCCCATTGCCACTTCAGCTTACTAATCCGTTGGGCTATGTCGGTCACTCTGGTTTTACTGCGGATATCCTCATTTCTGAGTCTATCACGCAGAGAAACTCCGAGCATAGCCCTCTCCACAGCTCGCTGAGCGACCTTGAGCGTCCTCATACGGCCAGCAGTGAAGGACCACGTCTCAGATCCGTAAGTCATGAATTTGCTCAAGTTTATTTAATTGCACTTCGGTAATGCCCAGATAGCTAAAATCAGCAAAGTCAAGAATGGTGATAAGTAAGGATTGAGCAAGCGCAACTTTATTGTCGGGAGAAAATTTCAAAGTCTCCGCAGAGCTAAGCGCTGCAAACATTTTCCTAATGACTTCATTAACTTGTCTAACTTGTTAAACAAAAGTTGATATATATTCCTAAATTCTTAACTTTATCACTATAAGGGATGTGAATAAGTGTTTCTTTTTTTATAGGATAGGGTGACAAACGAGCACACAGTCCACCTGATGTTAAGCGGTTACTGCAGCCCGTAGATATCTACATCTATCCTCAATTACGAATGAAAATGCAGATGCGTTGTCACCCATGAAGACTAAGATGGAATGGCTAGTTTCCATTAAAAACGGTCTCCGGTTCTCTACACTCACCCTACGAAACACAGCAGCGTTAACCCGCTATTTTACGCTGGTATTCCGTGAGAGCGTGGTCCTTTCCCGGTTGAGCCGATCCATTCGTGCTACAACTAAACTAGATAATATATATATATATATATATATATATATATATATATATATATATATATATATATATATATATATATGTATATATATATATTAGCTGAAGCATGGCTCTACCACGTATTCCAGCTATACAGTGGTTAATATCACATCTTTATGAAAAGTGACATGTGTTTCGTTATGAGCTATTTTTTATCTAGTCCAATTTTATTTTTTATTACGTTCGGGAGAAACTACAAACGTACTATAAATTATCCTTCAGTCTCTTATAATCATACTGGTCAGTTTCTAAATTTGCAATTAAGTTATTTTGCCAAAAACCCACCGTTTAAATCTCTATTTTTGAAATTAAATTTTCACAGAATAATGCGTGACCAACCGCACTGAAATTAAAATGGTTTAGTGCCTTTTAACATCACTCCGCGAAAGCTTTAGAAATTTATTTAAAACATTATTTTATGTTATACTGTATGCATATAAATACCGCTTATTTGCATATGGTAAATTTTATATCTTTAATCATGGCAATTATAAAAAAATGCTAACATCTACTAAAACACAATAAAAAAGGCAAGTAGATTTAGATTTTATGACAGTATCGCAAATGTAACAAATTCTACCAAAATATAAGGGAGGCCCGTGTAATTTTAAATTGGATGATCTTTACGTGATTTTACATACAGTTAAAATTTTGCCAAACAGCTTATATTAAGTAAATCTAATTGAAATTATCACTTTTAGCAGTAATAATGTCCTCCGGACGAAATTTTTGTCACAGTGGCAAGTCTCAATGACGCTGTAATGTTATCCGACTCGAGCGGAGAGAGATCAGGCGCAGGACCACCACCGGCTTCACGTGCTTTCTGACGCACGAGGTTTGAACCGCCAACCTCCTCACTCCAGTCTGCTACTAAGAATTTCTTTCCAAAAAGCTCAATAAATGATTTCAATTCGAACTTGAAACCTCCAAATCAGTAGTCACGTTTACAACGACCATCAAAGAGGCAGTTGATTTCACTCAATTATAACTAACACTACAAAAAGGCCTTTGATATAACCTTTTACACGTGGTAGAACCTATAATTACACATTCCATCTTAGTCCTCAGGGGTGACAACGCAACTGCATTTTGTATCTCCGGGATCCGGGATTAATTTAGATGTATTTAGGCGGTAGTATCCACTTACCATCAGGTTGACTATCTGCTCCTTTGTCGCCTCTTAATTTATATCATTTTTTTTTAAATATCACCGCTGACAAATCATATTATAATTTTATGGGGCTACACCAGTGGTTTAGCTAATATCATTGTCGTTTTCACAGAAAAGAAAAACTAAACGGAATTTTTAATCTCACATTAATCTTTGAATAAGCTCTATTAGGGTTCACTAGCTTTTAACCGTGTAAATTATAAAAAAGTAAAAAGTAAAATTACAGCCTATATACGTCCCACAGCTGGGCACAGGCCTCCCCTCATATCTGAGAGGGTTTTAGGGCAAGAAAGTGTCCGCCGCGCTGCCCCAATGCGTGTTGGCAGACTTCACATGTTTTCGAAATATTTTGTTTCTTATTCCACAGACATGCAGGTTTCCTCACTATGTTTTCCTTCACTGCCGAGCACGTGGTAAATCAGCACTTATAATTGCAATTAACAATTTCATTGGTGCCGGCGTGGATCGAACCCGGGTTACTCGCGTTCTGTTATATTTACAGCGAGCGTTAACCATCTGAGCCACCACGGCTTAATTATAAGCCGACGATTTTTATTTTATACCCATAATTATGATTTAAGTTACTTATCTGTCTAGTAAGTAAAATGAGTATCACTTATTAGGTCTAAGTCTTTCGTTCTTTATATATTATAAAAGCAGCTAATCCCCGCTGAGCAATTCGACCGCAGCGGCAGTTTATTACGTTTGTTGATGACATCTGGATTATATACTAAGCTAATAAAAGTTATTAATTGCTTATATGACCCAAATAAAAGAAGTTATATCACAAACTAACGAAATAGGTTGTAAAATCCGGAAAATTAAACTATAAATAATTAACTCACCCTAATAAATAAAGTATTTGATACAACAATTAAGAGCAGACTAGGAGAAAAATGTATCATTGGGAAAATGTATTAGTATTTGCGAACTACACATGCCTTGAAATAAATATTGGTATCGTTTTCGCCTTGAGAAACGAGCTTACTCCTTTTTAAAATACCGGCATGCCGGCAACGCACCTGCAATTCACTTGTGTTGCAATTATTCCCGAACCGTGAGCGGCCGTTGATACTTTCCATCAGGTGAGACGCAGGATGGTTTGTCTCCAATTCCATAAAAAAATATTTTCATATAAAGTCCGCGGTATACATACTATTTACGAAGAACGAAATTAAGTGTTAACAAAAAGTAAAGTCGTTTTGTTGCTCCTCCGCGCAAATCATTCGCGCATCTTACACTGAATAATGGTTGAATTAATTTATTAGTTAAAAGGTACTAGTTAAAAGAAATAACTGTTTCGGCAATGTCAACTTAATACCTTTACTAAGTTGAAATTGTTAAGTAAATGTTAGTTTCAACGAATTGAAAGATTTCTTATCTTCAACATAAATAAATACCATCACCCTAATCGAAAAATGGTCTCAGCTTCATAAGCAGTAAATATATGTAGCGTATAGAAACTAACACGATAAAGATAACCAATTTTTATTCCGTCACGCAAGTTTCCTGACGATATTTTCACTCATCATCGAACACCTGGTAAATCAGTACTTACAATAAACAATTTCATTGGTGCTTTTTTACAGGATAAGGGTGACATGAACACACATTCAACCTGATGGTAATTTGAAGCTGTGGTCCATAGATATCTACATTTATCCTCGATTAAGAATCAAAACGTAGGTGCGTTGTTACCAAGATGGAATGCCTCGTTTCTGGTAAAATAGGGTCTCTGGATCTTTATACTTACCGTACAAAACACAGCAGTATTAAGCTGCTATTTTACGCTGGTATTGTATGCTTGCGGTGATCGACTTACCACTGAGCTACCACGACTCTCACAAAATAGCAACGTTAAATAGCAGTACAATACTACTATAATTCATTTGAGGAGTTCCGGAAACCGGTGACCCCTCTCATAGGTTGTGAGGTATTGAATATGAGGTCTCTGGTAGTTACACATATATATTCATTTTAGTCGAGAATAGATGTTCCTATAGAGAACTTACTACGCTTGTTTTTAGGTGAACTATGTGCTGTTTACCTCTTTTATTTCTATAAACAGTTGTAGAGTTATGATATAATATAAATGTCTTTTACTTTTAAAAATAATCCGAACTTAAAACGTAGCCCGTGATAGTGTGTTGCCAGTAGTAAAAAAAAACATGATCCTATTCAGCTACCCTATATTCGCTTCAAAGGCTTCACAAGCTCAAAGGGAAAGGTCCGGCCTTAATTTATGGAACCAAAAAAGAGATAACAAATAAAAATGCTCAAATTACAAACTCATATCGTAGTTCTATTTCACTTTTAAAATGTTTCGTAAAAATGATTTTATAATTTTAATATATCTACACGGGAAATCCCAGCCATTCTTGATGAGTGACTTCGTCTCGTTTCTGACAAAGTTTTGGAGCAAGGATGAGTAAGTGATACTCTAATGCATATTAGGGGACTTAACTTGGCCTCGAAGTAAATATTTCTAATAACGGTGGCTTCAGTATATCCAGTAACTATAAAATGAATTTGAACAAATGCCTTGCGTGTGTTAAACCTTTTGTAACGAAGACTAAAAGTGTTGCACTTAGGTGGAATAGTACATTAAAAATGCATGTTAATTTCCTGGCACGTTAACATCCGCTGTTTAAATAAAATTTTATTTAAATAGCGTAACTTATAACATCAACACGTTTGTTGTTTTGAACTATTCTAAGTCAGTGATGATGATAAGTGGTGATGCAGCTGAAGATGGAATTATATTGACTTAACAAAAGCCTGTTCGCTCTTGCCTTCAAGACACCCACATTAAATTCACTATACTATCTCGTATCTCTATCCCCTATCCCTTATCAAAATCTAGCTGCAAATCCGTTCTTACTAAATATCTAAAAACTTTAGACTATGAAGCGACTGAAAATCTATTAAAGTTGCCTATATAATTAATAGTAATCTCGTTCAATCACGAAATCTTAATACTTTCTTGTCCTCATTTTGGTTTAAAATGCAATTATATGTTAATCCTAACTCACGCACACACAGTTACGTGCACAATCACTAACACACATTTACTCACACATACACACACACTCCCACACACAAACTCGCACACACGGAGACACGCACGCGCACGAGCTCACACGCATTCCACTAACTCTATATATATGTGGGACGGAACGTAAAGGAATGAAGTGACAGAATGAATGTGTGATAAAGATAGCAAGATGACAGTATGAAAGTGAGTGAAAGAGCAAGTATTTAACATGAGTGAACAATGAGCGAGTGACTGAATGAGAAGTAAGAATGAGGGGAAGCTAGATTTTAAAGACTGGGACTAGCAAACGGGAAGCCATTGTGACAAGACGATATAGCTGTGAAGAGAGAGATTAAACCTTCAAGTCAAACACCACGCTGTGTTTCATTTTAAACAAAACAAAGACCACATATATAGTACTGGGTTTTTCAACAAGAACTTTGTTTTCTAAAACAAAATAAAACAAAGAGTTTAGATGAAGATGATTCAAATTTTTATTGTATTACGAAGAGAAAAGTTTGGCAATTATGAATGAAAAATGATATCTGGCAAATGTCCACCACGACCACGCTGACAGATGTCGATTCTTTCATCAAAGTTTTTAATCACTTTTTGGCAAAATGGCGGGTCTATTTCGTTAATCACGTCACGGATTTTTGAGTTTTAAGGCCGCGATCGATTCGATTTGCTCCGTATAGACTCTTTCCTTAACACAGCCCCACAAAAAATAATCCAGTGGTGTTAAATCACACGATCTGGCTGGCCATTTAACAGCTGAATTTCGTGAAATTATGCGATCGGGAAATTTGGTTTGCAATAAATTGATCGTTTCGTTGGCTGTGTGACATGTGGCACCGTCCTGTTGAAACCACATGTTTGTGATATCGATGTCATCAATAATAGGCCAAAATTGAGATGTTAACATCACGTGGTTAATAAGCACTTCATCATCATTACAGACTTTTACAGTCCACTGCTGAACATAGGTCTCTCTCAAGGAATGCCACAAAGCACGGTCCTGAGACATCTGCATCTATCTACTTTCTGCATATCGTACCAAATAAATTAATCAAAACTTATAGTCGATTATTATAATCGATCATTAATATATGTAATATTTCAAAGAATAAGTAGAGCGTATAATAATAAACAGCGTTACTGATTAAAAAAGCGAATAATTAAAAACGTACGTATAAGATAATCACGTGCGAGCTTTTTCATTACGACAAGCATCAGCATGTCGTTCTCGTGTTACTACTTCTAACAGTCTCTGTCTACATTTTGAATGTTTAATTATGAAGTATTATAGTCCCAATTTATATTTTTTATAAAAATGTGGGTGCAGGAAAATGTTTTGCAGAATAGAGGCCTTTTACATACATAAATAATAAAAAAACACATGACTTGGAACAAATATTTGTAGGCCTTACAAATCTTGTATCGAATAGGATTCAAATCAACATCCTACATGGTTGCAGCCTTTATTTTCCTGGAGAAAATCCTCATGGATGCCTTCCACTGCTGGGCAACGAGAAGGTATGCCGGACTCTTACCGGATAAAAACTCACGGTGTTTCCTTTCCACCGCAGTGGAAGCAGTTCACCGTCACCTCGCGTCTGATCTTACACATATAATCACCGAAGCATCTGTGCCCGGTAGTTCTCAGTATCTGTGTAAGTTTGAGGTGAGACTTCCAACTCGTCTTACATCCAAGCTTCGAAGACCGGCAGGATTGCGTTCATATCGTCCCTCAAGTTGAGTGCAGCATGTGATCAAAGCATTTTGCCGTTCCTGCGGTTAAGAGGCCCCTGACGATGCGCCAATGCCCTCCTGATTGCGTCCCAGGGTAGAGATTTAAAGGCGTTTACGATATCATGACTTATCGCCAACGCCACGCCACCGTGGGATATTGCTTGTTTCGACAGGGAACGGACGCGCATAATCATATCTACAATAGAAGGCTCCCGTCGGCACCCAAATTGGCTCTCAGCCAAATTGGGACCGATGCGTACCAGATGCCTATCGAGCCGAGTGACAACTATCCTCTCGAATAATTTAATAATCTCGTCCAACGTGTCACAACACAGACAGCCGGGAAACAGCTGCCAAAGCCTGTTCCCTTAAGCAGCCAGACATAGCACTAGGGCCCGGCCCGATATTCCGATGGGCCCCGGTACTGTGTTCCGCAATTTTAGGCGGCTAACGGCTGGGTTCAGCTCTTTGACAGTCATTCCAATTTCATCCTGCCACTCTCATGACGACAATGTGACTGCTTCCTCTGCCAGTCGCCAGCTCGACAGCATTTGCAGTGCAGGAGAAGTTGCCTACGATCCACGATGGACTACTCCTGCCATCGTGCACATGTGCTTACGGACCCCTGATTTATTAATTGGAGGTTCAGTCCAGCCACCCCATCACTGATTCTCCCTTCGCATCACCTCTAGATTTGCCCCAAGCCCTGGTGTGAGCGTTAAAATCTCCTAGAACGATCAACGAACGAGGTTGACATTCCCGAACACAGTTCGCCCGTGCCCGAACACACCTCGTCTAGGTACGCCTCGTAGTCGGCAAGGGACCTATTGGGATGACATAGCAACCCTTTATGGCCAGGGGGCCCCGTTGCACTGCAATAAAGCCCTACCCCTTTTCAAACATGGTTGCAGCCTAGCGCTTCCTAGCTGTCAAAATGTACTGGATTTTAATTTTTTTAAATTGTTGTGCCTTGTATATTTGAACATGTGTCCAAGGTTTTTAATTTTATAATTAGTTAAGAAAAAAAATTATGAAACTAAATAACTTGCTTTATATTATAGGCCAGTCCACAATTATTATTTTAATAGTACCAGTGATTCGCCTCGACTTGGATTTCGGTCCAATTGTGCATCTAAACCATTCTCGAATCAAAGTAACCACAAAATTTTATCAAAATCGGTCCAGTCGTAAACTATACCCCACATACAGAAGTTTTATATATATATATATATAAATACGGTGTAACAGGCGAACGGAATAGAAGCCCATGGCACTGATATTTTACATTTTTTTCCGTTAACATGAAATTGATCTATCAATAAATACTAATTCTCCTATAGCGGGTTCAAATCCAGCACAGAAGAATATATATATATATATATATATACATATATATATATATATATATATATATATATATATATATATATATATATATATATATATATATATGGCCTGCATAGTTGTTCCAGGATGTTTGTCCTTGTGCAAGTTATATATGTAAATTCACGATATGAAAAAATCTTAATGTGGTAGGGGGAAACGTGTTTAAAAAAAAACGACTACAAATTTTTAAATTTACTATAGGCTTCCTTCCATAATATGTTATTATTCATCCGAAAATTCACAAAACGTGAAATTTAAAATGAATTTACCATTCTATCACATTAAACGTAGAATATTTAATGTATTGAACAAAATATTAATTCATAAAATTGTTCAAAACGAAATAAAATTACGAATAAAAGAACTGGCTAGTGAGAAAGAGAGAAAGAAAATGTGCGCGCGGCCTGCTCTCTCATGCTTATATCCCCCATCCAACTCCCGTTCACCTCACCCGATCACACTTTTCGTAGCGTTTTCGTCACCAGTTCGCCAGCTTACCCCAAGTTAAGCGTGCGTAAAGAAGTTTTACTTCAAAATAGTAATTCTTCTCGGTTATTCTAAGGATGCAGAAATATTAAGTTTTAATAATAAATCTCTCGTGACCATTTGATTAGTCCAGGTGGCTCGTAATTTATAAAGCCATAATGCGTGACTTTAACACCGCAGTATATTGTCGGAACTATCCACTTAAAACCAGCTGAATTTCGTAATTAAATGTGATACGCCAGCATCGATTTATGGCCGGCGAGTATCGAAATGAACATAGAAATTCTAACGTTTTTAATTAAACCATTAACAGTCTTCCAGTTCAGTTAAATTATTTTTGTCTGTACAACGAGTACATACTCATTAAATATTTAAGTCGACTACCTTGTTGATCTAGTAAACGTTAACGCAACTTCTGCTCATTCGATTCCGAGTTCAAATTCCAGTTTTGGTCAAAATCATTTATTGGAGCTTGTTATCAAGAAATTCTCAATTGCAGCACGGAGTCAGGAATTTGACGATACGTCCAAGGTAAATAAGATGGCTATTCCGTAATCTATTAGATACCTTCTAGTGTTTCCCATATTCGCATGTAATCACATATACGGAAAGAATTGTCATGCTGAATTTTCTTTGGACTATAACCACACGGCAAGGCACGGCATATGAACAATAATATACAATGTACTAGTAGACTCTGTGAGAGTATTGTGATAAGTCAACAGATAACAGCCTTAAATATTTTTAAAAGTAAAAACTGACTAAAAAGAATAAACAATGTAATAGTAGACTCTGTGAGAGCATTGTGGTATGTCAACAGATAACATCCTTAAACATTTTTAAAAGTAAAAACTGACTAAAAAAAATATACAATGTAATAGTAGACTCTATGAGAGCATTGGGATAAGTCAACGGATAACAGCCTTAAACATTTTTTAAAAGTTAAAACTGACTAAAAAGATAATACAATGTAATAGTAGACTCTGTGAGAGCATTGTGATAAGTCAACAAATAACAGCCTTAAATGTTTTTAAAAGTAAAAACTGACTAAAAAGAATATACAATGTAATAGTAGACTCTGTGAGAGCATTTTGATATGTCAACAGATAACAGCCTTAAACATTTTTAAAAGTAAAAACTGACTAAAAAGAATATACAATGTAATAGTAGACTCTGTGAGAGCATTGTGATTTGTCAACAGATAAGAGCCTTAAACATTTTTAAAAGTAAAAACTGACTAAAAAGAATATACAATGTAATAGTAGACTCTGTGAGAGCATTGTGATAAGTCAACAGATAACAGCCTTAAATGTTTTTAAAAGTAAAAACTGACTAAAAAGAATATACAATGTAATAGCAGACTCTGTGAGAGCATTTTGATATGTCAACAGATAACAGCCTTAAACATTTTTAAAAGTAGAAACTGACTAAAAAGATAATACAATGTAATAGTAGACTCTGTGAGAGCATTGTGATAAGTCAACAGATAACAGCCTTAAACATTTTTAAAACTAAAAACTGACTAAAAAGAATATACAATGTAATAGTAGACTCTGTGAGAGTATTGTGATATGTCAACAGATAAGAGCCTTAAACATTTTTAAAAGTAAAAACTGACTAAAAAGAATATACAATGTAATAGTAGACTCTGTGAGAGCATTGTGATATGTCAACAGATAAGAGCCTTAAACATTTTTAAAAGTAAAAACTGACTAAAAAAATATACAATGTAATAGTAGACTCTGTGAGAGCATTGTGATAAGTCTCAACAGATACCAGCCTTAAACATTTTTAAAAATAAAAACTGACTAAAAAGAAGAGAATCATCGAAATCGGTTAAACTGGAAATCGGAACCACTTTACCATGTTTTTGGTAAAGAATTATTCGCCCAAATGACCTGAACGCCGTGTACTGACGGTGTAAGAATATCCACTACTCCATATCGTTCCGTGAGTGTCGTAAGACACGACGGAGGGAAACAAATCAAGATATGGGTAGCAGCGTCTTCCTAATAACGGCTCCTAATCATTAAAAAAAACTGCGGTTAAAATCCCCCCTATTAGGCAATGTATGGGGCCTGGGTTCAGCAGTGGTAATGGTGATGATGTGCCTTTGCAAATTATGAAGAATTAAGAGTGATTAAGAGTTTTGTTTTCCTTTGGATTTTGCTTTAACCCCATCATCAGATCTTGAGCAAATTTATATAAGACCACTCCTGAGGTACCCCATTTCTAACAAAATAAGAATCATTGAACTTCTGAATATTCGGTCGAATTATGAACCTCCTTTTTTTAAATCGGCTTTTAATATAAGAACAGTGCGGCGGTCTCTTCCCTGCTAAAACAAATCTCACAAATGAAGCTCATGCTAAGTAGTAGGCTTTGTACTAAGTAGTACTCATGTTCTTTCAAGTATCTAGTTAGTAGGTACCAACCGCTGTCGAAAATGTATGGCCTCCAATTTGCATGCGTATTATACCAGTGTGTATAAAGAAGAAGTTGGTAGCTTATTTTCATTTTTCAACCAGGTAGAGCGATGCTGTAGCTATATTATGGTTGTAGCACGAATAGGTCACCTTGACCGCGGTAAGACCATGCACTCACGGTATACCAGCGTAAAATTACAAGCTTAATAACCTTAGACCAATCAGCATTTTACCTACACTCTCCAAGATATTGGAGAGGGTAGTACGTTCACAGTTAACAAGATATTTAGAAGATAATAATATTTTACCAGAAACACAATCCGGGTTTCGTCGAGGGTATAGTACGGAAACAGCTCTGCTGCACGTCACGGATGATATAACTGCAGCTTCTGATAAAGGTGAGGGTAGTATACTGGTGCTATTGGATTTTACTAGAGCTTTCGACTGCATAAACCATGATATACTTCTGGCGAAACTGTCATACTACGCAGTATAGGAGGCAACGTGTAAATGGTTTTACTCATTCTTGTCAAATAGAAGTCAATATGTTGATATTAACACTGACCAAGGGGAAGTAATACAATCAAGTGTAAGAAGAACGTCCCGAGGCACTCCGCAAGGATCTATCTTAAGCCCTATTCTATTCATACTGTTTACAGCGGATATTAGCAAAGTATTAAAACATAGTAAAATACATCTGTATGCCGACGATACTCAAATTTATCATTCTTTCAAGCCAGAACAGACGGAAAATGCAGTTATGCAGTTAAATGAAGATTTGTCGGCAATCTCCCAATGGGCAAACAAAAATGGTCTAACCCTTAATCCTTTAAAATCAAAATATATGGTGCTAGGAAGTAAAACACAATGTAAAAAAATATTAAGTAAGAAACCGGAAATACTCATCAACAAAAAAAAGGTACTCAGAGTGGATCACACTAATAACCTTGGTCTTACCCTCGATAGCCAACTGCGATTTAATGAACATGTAAATATTAAAGTACGTAATGCTTTTTATCGTTTAAAGGTTTTATATGGCATAAGAAAATACTTAACAGTAACGATCAGGAAGACCTTAGTTGAGTCGTTAGTGTTATCACATTTTAATTACTGTGATACCGTCTATGGCCCACGACTGTATGCAAAAACAAAAAAGGCAATTCAACGCGTGCAAAACGCATGTACTCGTTTTTGCTTTAACGTCCCAAAAAGAGCTCACATTACTCCATATATTAATGAAAATAATATTTTAAAAATGGACGCACGTAGGAAACTCCACTTGGTTTGCTTAGTTCACAAAATTATTAGTAACAAAAGTCCACTGTGTTTATACAATAAATTAGATTGGAGTAAGAATGCCCATGAAGTAAATACACGTAAAAGAGTCTCAAACATGCTGAATATTCCATGCCATAAGACTAAAAACTTCAAAGGATGTTTTAAATATTCGGCCGCAAAAATATGGAATGATTTGCCACCACCCTTAAAAGAAAATTTTAATATTAATTCTTCAGCATTTAAAAAAAAGGTTAAAAAGGAGTTATTACACGAACAGAAATCTTTTTAGGCCGAATAACTGTATGTTTATTCTGTAATAAGTATTTTTATCTAACACATATTGACTGTATAGAGGTTTACCAACAATACATAATTAAGTACGATGTGCGTGCGACCAAAATATACCCAAAACAGCAGGTACTGGCTGAAAAACAGTGCTGAGCATAATGCCCAGCGAATACTGAGCCTGTGCCCGTTGCCTCACATTATAATCGTATACTGAGTAATATTAGTTAATCTGTTAATTGTGAATGTTTTTTATTTTCTTTATTTTAAGTCTAATCTTTTTTATGTGTATACTTACTTTGTAAACTTTTCATTTGTAAACTTATTATTGTGTGGCAATAAATATTTATTATTATTATTATTATTATTATTATTATTATTATTATTATTATTATTATTATTATTAATGCTGCTATTTTTCGTATGGTGAGTGTAGAGAATTGGAGACCCTTTTAACTAGAAATGAGGCACTCCGTCTTAATTCTCAGAGGTGAAAACGCGTCTACATTTTTATTCTTAACATTAAGCTATTATGTACTACGTAATAGAGGCGACACTGCATTTAGTTCCGCTGACCCATTCAATTGCGGCGTTATCGTCGAACTTTACTCATTCACTCGCTAGGCGCTGGTGAGTTGACCCGTGTTGGTTGATAAAATTTAAAAAAAACTCTTGATAAAATGTGCCATGGTGTGTTTTTAGCTAGTGCACAAATAATTCAAGAAATGTTAGTCAGGTCATCATAGTCAACTGGTGAATAAAAAACCTACTTAATAAAAAAGTGTTATAAATTAATAATAAAACTGTGGCCGTGGAAGGAAAAGGGGAGATCTCACGCCGGGCAAGGTGTTCTGCCCGGGGAGCGGCCAACATTCCGTGTGATAGTTCGGAGATGTTCTATATATACTGTTTATGATTCGGAATTTTGATAGCGTGATTTAAGCTTCGGTGTGTTTTTGCTTGTGGCGCGACGACAGGCGCCGCCACATCACCCCTTGCTCAGACCGGAAGTCGATAGTGCAGCCTCATTGCCGACGAATGTGCAAGTGCCAGGAGATTGCCATGTAGTCTGCGGTGAGTCGAGAAGAAGGCAAGTAATCTGCGAGAGTGCTGTGAAGCAGAGGCGAGCAGTAAGGCTCAGAGCCGTGCCAAACACTGTATAGCGCAGAGAGTAGCTTGAAGGAACATGAAGCATTATTATTCCAGTGCTGCGATGAACCTTGTGAAGCTAGCTGACTTGCAGGATATGAAGACTACAGACGATATCTGCTCGGGATCGAATGGGTGGGGTATTCTATGACGAAGCTCGAATTTTCCGAAGGTTGTTGGTTGCGTATTCAGATCACGTCGGGTGGTCACCAGTTTGGCGGTGGAAGGAAAAAAGGAGATCTCCCGCCGGGCTAGGTGTTTTGCCCGGGGAGCGGCCAACACTCCGTGTGATAGTTTGGAGATTTTCATATATACTGTTTATGATTCGGAATTTTGATAGCGTGATTTAAGCTTCGGTGTGTTTTTGCTTGTGGCGCGACGACAGGCGCCGCCACAAAACAAATCATTCCTACGGCGCCATATCGTGTCATGGAATATAAATTATGAAATTAATTTGTTCAGATGCGACATTTCTGTAGTTACTTAAGATAGGACGATTATATCAAACACATTTTTTTTGTAGAAACAAATATAAGTAATCACAACTAGGCTAAATTTCTTTTATTAAAATTTGCTCATTATTCCTTTATTTTATTTTTAAGTTTACACGTTAAAATCAAAGTGGAATGAATATGTCTATTTTTAACTCTCATGTGCTCAGTATTTATTACGACTTTTATTCTTATCTAAATATATATTTGTAATTACATACATTTAGTATCTTTTTTATATTTGACATAGTTACCTTTTAAAATATTCCAATAAAAATATCATTAAAATATAATTTAGATATAATATAATGTAATATTATATATGAGAAATTTCTTAAAAAACTAACACTAACACTTAAACAATCTGTTAATGCATAATGAACATTGTACCTACGTTTATTCTATGATAAAAAACCAACCGCACATGTGCCACACTGCTCTTTACTGCGCGTGCGCGACGACATGAGAAGCACACATTTCTTTTTTTGAAATAGCTGTTCTAGTACGTAAGTACTATAGATTATATTCCTATTACTTCAATGATCATTAATCGAGAATAAATGTCACACAGCACCCACTTACCATCAGGTGGACTATGTGCTCGTTTGTCACCATTATTCTATAAAAAAAAACTCTTCAATTAGGAATCCTAATATAATATTGTAGAGATAATCTTTCCATTGACCTCTAGACTATTATGACTATAGGATTGTCTCAACCTTTATACACGAGCCATCCCACTTTAATCACTATGCGAGTTAAACAGTACATTACTATTTCAAAACCAACTTCACATGTTTTTATCTTTATTATATGCCCCTTCACAGAAAATGATGCAAATGGCGGAATTAATGCCTGTAAGTATTCTCTGCCAGTCAACTCATTGAATAGTGGGCTTCGATGTAGGTGTAGTAATCACGGAGCATCTCAGTAAACACTAAATTGAATGGAGTCTAAAAATAAATTACTTTTATGTAAAGTACTCTAAGAAATTAAAGATGGTCAGTGCCCTGCAGTGAGACGTATAAAGGTTAGTTCTTAAGCTTCTTTTTATTAATTAATTAGTCTATAAAATTTACATAGCTAAACATAAGGCTCTCCCACAGATTGCCCTTATAGAATTTGTTGTTTGTTTTTTTCCTAATTCATATCTGATTCAGTTTCCTTTAGTCGTTTCTCACGTTAATCACGGTATGATATTATGGAATAGTGAATTCTCTAACCTCTACATCTAATTACTGTACCATACCGTTATCGCTTATTAAATTCCACTGCTGAACATATCCCCCCCCCCCACAGATTGTCTCATATTGCCACGCTTGGCAAGCGGGCTGGCAACCAGTTTTTTGGTTTTAGTCATTATTATGAAGACGTTACTGAACATCTCCTGATTTGATTCCCTCACCTCTTACGACACCCACGAGTTGATAATAGAGATTTTTTTTAATGAAAAGTACATCAGTCGATACTGTAACACTCTTCATCCGCATTGTTTTTTAGAAATTGGAACTTTATAGGTGTTACTATTTTTTATGAATATTTTTATATGTGTAAACAAATATATATATATATATATATATATATATATATATATATATATATATATATATATATATATATATATATATATATATATATATATATATATTATAAAAATGAGTAATACCTGTATTATTCAACCTGTAGGACAAAAATCAATTATTGAGTAATTTACAATTGTACTACATTAAAAGTAAAATCCCTTAGAGTAAACTTCAAGCTGTTTCGAAAATAACATCTCCGCCAGTCTAAGCTATCTGTGCCTCAATTTAAAATTATAATCAATAATTGAATAATTAAAATAAATCCTAAACAAAAATAAAATCCACTCACAAAATTATCTGGTTGTCTTGTTGAAAGATCGGTAGCTCAAATTCTAAATCCCGATGTCTTGTCCAGTTGGGTCATTTTTTTAAATTTATAAATGAGTATAAGGTTCAAAAACTTACGGCCTATTTAAAAGAGCTGCAATATGTAACACAATAGACGAACTTAACATTTATTCATTCATTAAAGCCTAAGTTCACTACTGGACATAGGCCTCCACGTAGAGTATCTCATTAGAATGAAATTGGGATAGTTACTACGCTTAGGTTGACGAAGTTTTTATTTTATTTTCTAATTGTCAAATAGGAAGACGCTCATGTCATTAGTGCACTTGGCAGTCTTCCAACGCAGAGTTTACTTCACCTGAGGATGCCTAGCGTAGAGGCAAAATACGTGTCGCATTATCGACGGTATTGTGTGTCTTTCCTAATGTAGTGGTGTTGGGAGTAGTGATGCTGGGATTATTGGTGACGCGAATAATGCACACAGTTGAGGGAGGGTGGTAGGTGCTCTTCAAACTGAGTAAGACACGTCGTTTTATTTTATTACTCTGATCTTAGCTTATTTATTTTTTAACATAACTGATTCTGATATATCTGATGACATGGCTACGGAAGTACTAGGAATATTAGCAGCAACGTACGGTGGTTTTGTCCGGTAGAGTTCTTCGTCTCTGTATATTTGGCAATAGAGCTAAATTAACTTCTGAAAAGGTCGATATTCTCGCCAAGGTGGATCCAAAGCTTCATCGTCAGTATCCGATTCACTAGTATCTTGAATATCTTCGTTACTAGGACAGAAATCGGAATCCTGTTTTAAATCGTCACTACTGTAATTCATTGTCACAACATTACAAAGTCTCTTTCATCTGTTATTTACTATATAATGGATTTCCGCAAAGTAACTCCTGATTCTATTAGCCATTGTTTCCAACTGTCACCTCTTACTTATTCGTTTTTAACCACAGTTTTTATTATATGGAGTTGTTATCAGGAAGATTCTGTTGCCATCACCTGTTGCAGTTTCGCTCTGTCGCGTCTTACGACATCCACAGGACGATAGCGGGTAGTGGGATATACTTACAGCGCTACTTCTACTTATAGTGACAAAATAAGGAAGTAGGTGTTGCCAGGATTAATGCGCCTTGTTACTGACTTTGACTTGATTTTGACTCCTAATGTCGGCCGTCATGTAATACTATGTTTTTTTTATTTATTTACACTTACATGCACAAAGTAGTATATATAGCGTACTTAATGCCATTGCATGTCAATGCCATGCCATTCTTTCTTGTTATCTGAAAATACGAGTATAAACCTTTACTGTTGCACTTTGTGGAATGTTTGTTTCTTTTTTTGCCGTTATTGTTTGGACTGCAATTGGTGTGTTTTAAAGCATTATTACTCGCTTTATTGGACAGTAATACGTTTAAATTTTGATAAATGTTTTTTTTTAAATGAAATATTGAAGTGAATAACGATAAGAGGCTACTGTAGTATACACAAACAACTGAAACTAACTTCAAACAAAGATAAAGCGGTGCAAGCACTGCTGATTGGCGGCAGAAACAACTACGAATGCTGAGGAGGTATCACGGCGACAGGCAACGCTGTTTCCCAAAAGATTATAAAAATGAAGCACCCGATACCCGAGTGTATGCGCAAGCAGGGGTGTATTCTCATCTGTGTAATCCGACACGACCGGAGAGAGATCAGACGCGGAACAAACGGCTTTACGTGCTTTCTGATACACAAAAGTGTAACATATCCAACTTCCTAACTCCGGAGAACTACTAAGAAATCACATAAAAATCTTAAACTGATTTTGATCGAACCTGGGATTAGAAGCCGGGGCCTCTTAATCATAAATCGTGCTTACGAGTACTAGATCAACGAGACAGTCTGATTTATAGAAATATAAGGAAAGACTACGTTCAGCAGCGATTTTAATAGGTTATAAAGACGCCAAGGATCTTGATGCGAGAATTTTTTCATCCTGGGCAGGTATTCTCCTTTTATCTATTTTGATGTAAACTAATAGCGTTTGCACTGCTGTATTCCGCTCTGACATGTATAGTCAGTAGAATTACCGATTGCACCGTGTTAGTTCTTAGACGTGACAGCTGCTACTACTACGTGGTAGAGCCACGCTGCAACTGTATTATAGTTGTAGCCGAATGGGTCGGCTCAACTGGGATAGAACCACGCTCTCGCAGAATATCAACGTAAAATAGCAGCATAATACTGTAGTGATTCGTATGGTGAGTATAGAGAACCGGAGAGCCTTGAAACGAGGCATTTCATCTTAGTCCGTACGGGTGACAACGCATTTGTACTTTGATTATTAATCGACGATAAATGTAGATGTCAATGGACCACAGCATCCACTTACCATCAGGTGGACTGTGTGCTCGTTTGTCAGCCTATTTTATATAAAAAATTGGCTGCCTCCAACCCTGCAATCCATCCCTGGAACTTCCCGCTAATTTCAAATGCAAAGCGCTCCAAATTTCACCAAATTATGACGTTGAATAAGAAATATCGGAGTAATTTAAAAAAACAAATTTATCAAAACTTTTCGTTTACGATATCTCACGAACGAATCATCTGCTTTTAACCACATCGGTGGCAATCGACGTGGTTTTCCAAGGTTAAAAGCTGATTAGTTTTTGGAATCGATCGATAAAGCCGTTTAAAAATTATTCCAAAAAACTTTTTTTTTAATTTTTATTTCAGAGATTTCTCGAAATCTACCAGTCCGAAATAGTTAAAATTCATAGGAAATCTAAGTTTAATAAATCACTTTGGAAATCCGTTTAGTTCATTTTAATCGGTCAAGCCGTTCAAAAATTATAAGAGGTTTACATACATCCACACATACACACACACACAATATATGTGTACAACAATACATACATAAACCATCAAAAAATTGCTAGGGTGGCTTCCTGTGACCCCAAAAGTGAAGATATGATGAAAACTCGATTTTTGAAAAACGGTGTAAAAACAATTACTTCCCGATTTTTGATTTTTTTCATATTTTTGTACTTACTGTAAATTTGTTTGTTGTCTCTGAGGACAAAGATAGAATTCTTCGCGTATGTAATAATTCCTTTCACACTGAAACACACCAGCATTTGGCGTTCGTAATAGCATTTGTATTCAATCAAGCTGTATGTTACTGCATATTTTCCACCCCCGGGACACATCCCTCACAAAGTAGATTCGTAACGCAGAAGCAAGACAGCTTTTACAAACTAACAAATTAATTTACAGTTTCTAGATACAGAAAAAGAAAAGAAAATAATCTTAATATATATTAAGATTATTTTCTTTTTCTTTTTTTATAATTTCGCTTACGGAGCTAGAATTGAGCAGTCGTGGCTATCAGCAATACAAGTGTTTAAATATTTTCAATAGAACTGTGACCTAGATAAACCATTGAAAAATTTCTGTTGAGTTGTGATTTCACGAATAACAAATTATAATGAAAAACATTTGATATAAAACATGTCTAATACATACGAAAATAGTCCTTTCAATCGGAGCACCATTACATCTCGGAGTCCACCCAGCACGCCTCAACCACCACACCAGGATGCTGCAGACCCCATCGAATTTTTAGCCACCAGTGACATAAAGAATTGGATGACCTCAATCGAGCAGTGTCTAAATGAAGTTTGCCATATTGCACAGGAAGGAAAACTGAACTCTGAACAAAAGCTGAGAATCAATTCCCTATCGCGCAAGGTCGGTAATGCAGCCTCTCAGATGGCATTTTACTACCAATCTTTGAAGTAAAAGGCTATTTTAATGCACACCTCTCTTGAAGCACTAAGAGAAAAACAAGACCTAATGGAATGCCTAAATGATTTTAGAAAATCACTCAAGGAAACGATTCAAGAAAGCTGTGCCAAACCACCTACAGAAAAAATGTAGAAAAAAGAACTTGCCGGGAAACAATCGACACGTGTGGACATTGTGGTGAATTAGGACATCAGTCAAATGCTTGCATTAAGAAAACTGATCCAGCAAAGTGTGCAACGTGCCTGAGTTTTAAAAAACCGAGCGACCATAAAACAGGTGACCCCGAATGCCCGGCTAGGAAGATGGCTGAAAATAGGTATATTAATTCCATAGATTATAATGAGGGCGCCTAAGAGCGCCACCTTTTACCTTAATTCTTTTTGCCCTAATTTATAAGTTACTAATAACTTTAAGTTTAGTTTATATGTATATATATATATATATATATATATATATATATATATATATATATATATATATATATATATATATATATATATATATATATATATATATATATTAAATATTGTTATTATTTCTGTTGAATAATATGGATAAGTTAAGTAATGAAATCGATGCTGTCAGTTTATCAGTGGCAAAAACATGTGAAATTGATATGTGCAAAGAATATCTCTTCAAACCTGCGAACTCTCTTACTATTTTAACACAGAACATTCGTAGTATAAATAAAAACATGGATAATTTCCATATCCTCCTTCGAAGATTGGACACTGACTGCGACATCATCATACTAACAGAATGGTGGCTATCTATGAGCCAAAGCAACCTCCCATTACTGCCAGGTTACAATAGTTTTAGTAGTAAAAATGTATATAACCAAAATGACGGTGTAGTAGTCTTTGCGAAAAAAAATACGAACATATCAGTCGAGGAGCCTTATATGCTAGATTGTAAAAGGTTATTGGTGAAAGTGGGTCATGAAACTGCTATCCTTGCTGTTTACAGACCTAGTGGTTTTAAGCAAATAGACAATTTTATCACGTCATTAGACATTACACTTGGGAAACTGTCGTCGTTCAAAAATATAGTGTTAACGGGTGATATGAATATTGATATTAACCCAGAAGGCAGTGAATGCGGAGCAAAAGACTACCTTAATATATGTGCATGCCAGGGCTTGCTTCCAGCACATTTGCTCCCTACACATATAAGTGGTTCTTGTTTAGATCACACTTTACTAAAAACTAGGTTACCATCAATAACCCTTGTCACCAGTCCTATAGTAACCGATCATAGTACCGTCATTCTGAACTTAAGCCTTAAAATATCGAAACCTAATTGTAAGTACTCCATTACTAAAATTAATACGAAAAACCTTGAACAAGCAATTCAAAACATTGACTTTAGCCCAGTTTATAAAACCGATGACGTAAATATCTCTTTGCCTTACTTAATAAATAACATACGAAATGCCATTGCTAGCAATACTTCGTATAGAACAGTAGCTAAAAAAAATAACTTAAAGCCTTGGATTACACCTGGCCTGATTAGGTGCATGAAACACAGGGACAAACTACACCTGATGGCAAAGTCCTCTTCAGATAATTCCATTTTACAAAATTCATATAAAAGATATAGGAATTTTTATAACAATTTATTAAAAAAGTTGAAGTATAATTATCTTACAAACTTACTAGAAGAGTCTGGTAGAGATAATAAAAAGATTTGGTGGCATGTAAAAGATATTGCATTTATTTCCAAACAGCATGAATCTTCGTCAGAATTATTACAAAATAATGACTCGCCGCTTATATCAGCAAATACAGTAAATAATTACTTTGTGAACGTTGGTAAAAATCTGGCTGAGCAGATAACAAACAACTCTAACAATAATCGTGAATACAGGGCCATTCACATTATTAGATACGGACCCTAGTGAGGTGGAAAGGATTATAATGGGACTGAAAGAAGCAAGCGCGGTTGGATGGGACGGATTACCCTCTAGTATATTAAAAAAATATAGACAAATTCTAGTACCACCATTAACCCATATTTTCAGAATTTTTCTCTCTGAAGGAATTTTCCCAGATTGTTTAAAAAAAGCAATTGTAGCTCCAGTATTCAAATCGGGGGACCAAAAAAAACGTTTCCAATTATCGGCCTATCTCGATACTCTCATCCACGTCTAAAATATTAGAAAAATTAATTAACAACAGATTAATGAATTATTTACAAAGTAAATCCATATTATCGAATATGCAATATGGTTTCAGGCCTAAAATGTTCACTGCTGATGCTGTGCAGGAAATGACCGATTACATCTCTCAAGAATTAGATAAAGGCAACCAATCAATTGGCATTTTCCTTGACCTTGCAAAAGCATTTGATACGGTTTCCTATCCTATTAAATAAGTTAGAGAGCATAGGTATTCGAGGTAAGCAGCTTCAACTTTTTAAGAATTATTTAGAAAATCGATATCAATGCATAAAAATCGATAAGGTTGTTAGCTCTGAACAAAAAAATACTCATTTTGGCGTGCCTCAAGGATGTGTATTAGGGCCAACCCTATTTTTGATTTATATAAATGACCTTTGCAATCTTGAACTTAACTCAGGTAAAATAATATCTTACGCAGATGATACCGTGCTATTTTTTTCCGCAAATACAGTTGACAAGGTTTATTCATATGCTCAGCAAGGTTTTGATAGAGTTAATAAATGGCTCCAACAAAACATATTAACACTGAATACGGACAAAACCAAATATATTCATTTTTCTATGCGCAGCTCAACCCAGCATATAACCATTCCAGAACTTTATGCACATCAATGTTACTCAGTCACAGAGTCTAAATGTTACTGCCCAGTTATTTCTAATACAAAAACTGTTAAGTACCTTGGAATTATTATAGATTCTACGTTTACATTTAAAAACCACATAAACCACCTATGCAATAGAGTTCGTAAACTAATGTTTGTTTTTAAAAAAATTCGTTCTTTTGCTGATAATAAGGTAGTAAAACAAGTATATTACGCATTATGTCAGTCAATACTCACCTATTGTATAACCTCTTGGGGTGGAGCAGCTAAAACTACACTACTACCACTGGAACGCGCTCAAAGAGCTGTATTAAAAGTTGCAACATTCCGTCCTATTCTATTTCCATCCCATCTCTTATACAAATCCTATAATGTCCTCTCAGTGCGCCAGTTATTTGTTATGAGCACGTTACTAAAACAGCACTTAAGATTGCCTTATAGAAGAGAGGTCACTGATAAAAGGCGCAAAGATAAAGTAATAGAAACTAACATTAGAATAAGGCATTATTTCATGCATAGATTTTTTACATTTCTCGGCCCTTTTTTGTATAATCAAGTCAATGCAATTTTGTATATATATATCCATTAAAAATAGCAGACTGTAAGAAGGTAATTCGAACATGGTTACAAAATTTGTCATACGATGATACAGATAAGTTGCTGATTGTTTTAAGTTAATTAATATCATAAGTAAATTAATGATAATGTATTTTACCCAAATAACCCTTATTAGTTAGTACGTTATTCATTTTATATAAGAAACAGAAAATATTTGTTAATGTATCTTTTAGCACATACACCTGAGATACAGGTTTATCCTAGTTAAGGTGCCTGTTATTGTAGACTATTTTTAAGTTAAGACTTATTGGAATAATTTGTACATTTTATCAAAATAAAATAAATTATAAATTAAATTATTATATAACTTACGTGTCACGTTGTTTGTCCGGACTCCTAAACTACTTAACCGATTTTAATCTAATTTGCACACCATGTTCAGTTCAGCCCAACTTGAGAGATAGGATGATCTTTTTGCCCATGAGTGACCCACAATTTTTTTGCGAATTTAAGGGTTTTATATAAGAGGACATGACAAAGGGTCGTCGAAAAGGGCAGAACAACGTCTGCCTGGCAAGCTAGTATTATATAATTCTTAATGTATTTTGGCCTATGTGGCCTTTTTTTCTGTAACCTTATATAGGCCATAATTCTATAAGTTACATGTTGTTTTATACGTGGTAGAGCCACGCTGCAGCTATATTATGGTTGTAACACGAAAGGGTCGGCTCAACCGAGGAAGGACCACGCTCACAACATAAAATAGCAGCTCAACGCTGCTGTGTTTCATATGGTGAGTGTAGAGAACCGGAGACCCGTTTTACAGGAATCAAGGCATTCCATCTTAGCCCTCGGGGGTTGCAACGCATATCACTCTAATTCTTTAAAAAAAAGACATAGTAATTTCATCATATTATAATCATCATTACAGTCCTTACATATTATCATCCATTCCAGCTTACTGTTTAACATGACCCTCCCCCTAGAAATGTCTTAACGGTTCATAGCCATTTGCAACCATTGATTTCCTCAGTAAGAGGTTGTGCAACTGGAGAACCTTTCTTACCCATCGGTTGTCGGTTCATCGCGGTTTATGGCCGGCCTATCCTCACTTCAGTTCACTGATTCATTGTGCTTTGTCGTATACTCTGGTTCTACTGCGGATATCCTTATTTCTTAGTCTATCACGCAGAAAAACTACCAACATATCCCACTCTATAGCTCACTGAGCGACCTTGAGCTTCCTGATACCATGGTGAACCATGTCTTAGACTGGAAAACTGGTTGTATACTTTGGTTTTCAAGTTTTGAGTAGCTATATTTAGCAGGAGGATGTGTTGTAACTGCCCAGCCGAGTTGGATCCGTTGATGGGCCTTTACATCAAAGTTGGGCAATTTTTCAATTTTAACTATATTACCTAATACATTAAATATTCCATAAAATAATTATAGGTGCTTTAAAATTAAACTTATACAGTGAACTTTATAAATCTTGTTTTAAGCCACCTCCGAGTCCTGAAGGACACCTTAAGTCATTAGTACAGAACATTTTTCTTAATAATTGTTTCGTATTTTCTCTTAAACTAATGGAAATTTCTGGCGCTCTTGTATTCGGTTACTTATTAACCCAATTTATTACCTAATCTAATAAAGTGCTAATTTTCCGCTTAGTTTCGATAATTTATGGAAAGGTCCTTAGTCAAGGACCATCGAAAGTAGGGTAGACAACCAACCTTGACTTATTAGAGATAGTAATTAAGATTAATTAATATACGGTACGATTTAAAATATATATCGCTATTTGTCGGAACTTTGGTACGGACCATTATCAAAACTTTAAACCTTGTAATTCTAACTAGCTGAATCCGGCAGGCGTTGTCATAGGTTGTGTTCAGCAACTTTTTTTATAAGCGCATGCAATCTAGTTTATTAATTGCCGCGAATGATTTAAAAAAAAGATATTAAATTTTGTTTGTTTCAATTTTTTTTGTAAAACATTCCCCGTTAAAAAATTCATACTTATACATGGTCATTTTTAATTTACTTAAGACCTTTTGGGAATATAATGGCCGATTTTAGCGAGATCACTCTTTACAGAATATAATACATTTACAAAAAAGCTACTCTTATGTTTTTATTGTCATATCTGACTCCTTTTAAGTTTCTGTTTTGTAGTACCTAAACAATTTCAGAATAAATAGTCACATAAAATTCCTTTTTTATTTTGCACTTGATATCAGTATCACATTTCGTGTTGAAATCAATATACATAATTAAATAAGCAAATAACATTAAAAAATCACAAATATTAAAATGAATAATAGTATCAATGATGTATAAACTTATAGATACGTTGTCCGCACTCTAAAATGGCAAGATGAAATGAAGCCAATTGGCCACATCGCGCTTAGTCACGCACCAACCTGTCGCGCGACGCTACGTTTGTTTTTAATTTATTATAACGTGATTCGTGTGTGTAAACCTGTGCAAAACATAAAGAAAACATACCGTCGTGTGTTTTCAGACGATGTACAAATTATACCCCAAAAGGTAAAGACAAAAATGTGTCATTTCATGCGTAAGTTCACAAGTTTCGTTTTATTCGACGACGTTGTCAAATGGCGGCCGGCGCATGCAGCTAGTAGTCAAGCAACAGGCATCCCGCCGTACGGTGTCATATAGTAGTAGTAGTAGTTCTAGTATTTTTTCCGTTTTTAAGTGCCGCGATGTTCGTTCATGACGTGTCTATATATAATACGTCATTGAACAGTATGACCTCCGCGACGCGACGCCCGCGCTCAGCTGATTGCGTCGCGAGTGCCTAATGCCTACTAAACTATTCACCAATCACCACTGTGCCTATGGCACCAGGGCGCCACTCCAAATGACAAATTTACATTAACTTTTCATATACTCCTTTTTTGCATAAAGCAATTTGATTAACTATTTGATTATTTTATGAATTTGTTTACGAATTTATAGACATTCTTTAATAGACATTTACGTAGTTTGTTACGATCACTGCTTGGAAGTAATGCTGCCTTCGGATGGCAACGCCGTCTCCGACGGTTAGCAACGCAACGCCTCAACGTCGCACATGCGGCAGCCGGCCAAGCCGAAGGTATATGACGTCAATACAGGTGTCATCAAAGGCGCCGCCTACCCTTTTCGGTTCGCAGCACGTGCAAATTAAATGTTGAGTATTATTGGCTATTTTTTATTTATTTAATGCAAGTTGTATTTAAAAAATGGATGCGGGTTAAAATAATTACAAATATTACAATAAAATATTTATAATGATTAAATACAGATATTAACAGTAATTGAATACAAATATTTAGGTACAAAGGTTAACTGTTCACCGACACGAGATAAAAGTTGAGTATTCATTTTGATTTGATCGAATGCCCAAATTATTTTTTCTTTCAACAAGTCGCGTGTTTCGAGTGTGCGACCAGTATACACTAATGTCTTTACATGCCCCCACAAATGGAAATCCATTGGTGTGATATCTGGCGATCTGGGAGGCCATGCACAAGGCCTGACACGTCTGATCCAGCGTCCAGGGTAATCTCTGTTTAAGTAATCCTTAACTTGACGAGCATAATGCGCCGGTGTCCGGCCAAGTGGGTAATAAATATTGTGTAAAGATGCAAGTTGTATATCCTCTAACAATTCTGGCAGCGTGTCGGTGTGAAAATTGTGATAGCTTTCACCGTTTAATCTTTCTTTGAAAACAGGCCCAGTAACAATGTATTAATAAGGCCTGCCCATACATTGACACTAAACCGGTTTTGAAAGCTATGAGGTCTTAGTTCACGTGGATTTTCATAGCACCACAAGTGTTCATTGTGCGTATTAAATAGCCCTATTCTGCCAAATGTTGCTTCATCAGTCCATAAAATGTTAGCTCGTTCAGCAGCTAGTAACCAATTACAAAATGTAACTCGCGCAGGTTTGTCAGCTTCGCTGAGTTCATGAGCACGGTGCAGGTGAAAAGGGTACCTCCCTTCATTGTGTATGACACTCCACGCGTAGGTAGTATTGTGACACATTGAAATGTCGGGCTGTCTAATAAGTGCTCGCTGCTGGATTTTCTTCAAAAAACTACAGTATGTCTTCCTGTTCACGTACTGTGCGCCGCGGTGGACGACCACGATCGATTGATACAGGCAAAAATTGCCCGTAATCTCGCAATCGCTGTGTAGCGCCTAGATTCGTGGTATAGCTCAGTGCACGTGAGTTGGGGAATCGCCTTGAATATTCACGGCAAGCTTCACAAACGTTATTATTGCAAATTGCTAAAATTCGCACCATTTCGTAATCCAGTATCGGTAAGCCATCGTAACAAGCTAACAAGGTAGCGTTCGCAATAATTTAATCTCACAACGAAAAGACAAACGTCGCGGGCGCATCAAAGACTACTGACGTCAGGGGTTACTAATTAGGTCAATTTTAAATGAATAAGCGCCGCCTGCTACACCCCTCACCGTTTTGAAGGTTCAATTAAATTTTTTTTTATTTTTGTATGAAAATAAAAATTGAATAAATATATTTTTTCTTACTGATGTTGCTGTTATGATGTAAGTAATATATTTCAAAAAGGTCATCAAATCGATTATATATATATATATATATATATATATATATATATATATATATATATATATATATATATATATATATATAATATGGAATAAAAGCTTGGAACTATTATATATACTGTTTTACTTTGGAACTTTGATAGCGCGATTTAGGCTTCGATGAGTTTCGCTTATAGCGCGACGACAGCGCCGCCTCACAATCACACATCTTTCTTCTTTCTTTCATCAGACCGTAAAGTTCGTTGCTGGACATTTACTTTAAAACCACGTTGTTGGTACATTACATTTTAGATTCATATGTCTAAAGATTCGTAAGCTAAAGTGGCATTAGGCCGGTCATAGAGCCCGAAAAACCGACAATCGATGGGGAAGAAAGGTTCTCGGTTAGTAACCTCGTACCGGCGAGCGAAGTGTTAGGGCGGTCCCCCATTAGATTTTTAACGACCTAGTTAGTTATGCAGGAAGTCGATAGATGCAGGAGGCTCAGGGCCGTCCTTTTTTTCCTTGGGAAAAGACTTTATTCAGTAGTGGACTTGTAAAGAGCTGTAATGATGATGATACGTGAGTGCGTATTTTTACAATCAGTTGAACAAAGTTTTGGCTTAGTTTTTACGTCATATGAAATGTACTTGCGAATCTGAGTCTGATGCTATTATAATACAAACTTAAATATACATGAAATTGTCTACCGTTACTTCATTTTGTTGATGAGAAAACTTTTCAAAAGGTCGTCTCTCCGTAGATATTGTGTATACTATTTAACATATTCGCACTTTTTTGTTAGAATAGGTACGAATGGCCATAATTAATGATTTCTTACGCGAACACTACACACTGATTAAAACTAGCAGTGTTAACCCGGAGTACCATCAGCTTTTTAATTTTTGTTTTTGATCCGATCTAGGCAGAATGAACTTACTGTTTTGAAGTCTTGCAGTGGTAAGTTTGTGCTTAGTTTTAATAATTAATTACCGGATCCCAAGCAGGTGGTAGTTCCCAGCCTCCTTCTCTATTGAAATTAAGATGTTTTTTTAATTTCGATAGTCTCACGTATCATCCTTCGTAGGAATCGATATTCTTTCGCGAAGATTTTTCTATCAAATCTGATGTAATGGTTGGGGCCATCTAGGATGTGATCACAATCTTCAAACTTCCCGGAACGTTGATGCATGTTGGTCACGTCAGCTATATGTTCTTTTACGCAGGTTCTAATTGATCTTTTTGTTTGACCTATATATAGGAGACCACATTCACAACCAAGCATGTACACTTCTGTATCTTGTAGAGGATTATGGCACTTGACGGATGGTCTTCGGCGGATTGTGGAATGTTCCAATAGAAGCTCGCTTCAAGATGTAGCAAATATTGTCTTTGACACCTCTGACATATGGTAATACAGCAGGCACACGCTCGACTGTGACCGCCTTCACTCGGTCACTGTGACGTAGACGCGAGATCCGAAGCTTGTTGTCGTGCAGAATCTGCTTGACGTGCTGAAGCTCGGCGGCCATGTGTTTGCTGTGACAGATCCCTCGTGTTCTCTGTAAAAAAAGATTTGCCCACATTTACTGAGATTCACCGTCTAAATATCGGTTTGTATGTGTCTTTTTTCTATACACAGTATGACCCATGGTGTTATTAGAATTTCGGATGACTACATGAAGGAAAGCTAAGGAATTATTTGCCTCTAACTCTATAGTAAATTGAATGTTAGATTTATGGAATTAAGATGTTCTAAAATGCAGTTACTATGTCTGATGGTAAAATTGTGAAAGTATCGTCTACGTACCGCTTGTAGAACCTTGGACTAACAGGTGTAGTAATGTGGCCATTCTGCTCGAAGTCTTCTATAAATATATCGAAGACAATGGGAGATAAAGGTGAGCCCATCGCAACACCATCTATTTGCTCGCTTGCATGTAAAACTCAGGATATTGCCCCTTTTCCATTCTACGACCAAATTCAACGTAAATATTATTTAATGTGGGCAAAACGAAATTGGTTATCGTCGATTTATAGCTCTCGTCGTTCAAAGTAATGGTCTCGCCTACGTCGTTTTCCAAAAAGTACGGACCAATGACGCCGCCGGCCCAAAACACAAAACAAACAGAATTTTTTGTAGATGAGGTGTAATCTTGTGAAACTCAAGTGGATTAGCATTGCTCCATATACGGCTATTTTGCTTATTAACATAACCATTAACCCTAAAATGTGACTCTTTACTTAAGATGATTTTTCGTCCAAAATTGGGGTCCTTTTCCAAACGCTCCGAAGCCCAGTTATCGAAGAAACGGCGTTGTTTGTGGTCATTAACTTTAAGCTTTTGGGTCAGTTGGATCCTATACGGGTTCGTCAGTTGGATCCTGTACGGACCGGTCAGGCTCAAGTCCTAACGCAAAATTCGCCAAGTTGAAGTTGGCGAAGGGCACAGTTCTTGCCCACATTATGAAATTGACTGCCTGGGGTTATCCTGCACACTTTCACGGACAACAGCAGTGTTCTTAGCTGATCTGACATTCCTTTGAAGTACTGGTGTTAAGTGTCACTAATTTTCTGTGTAACAAATACACATATATATATATATATTCTTTATTTGTGAGTCTGTATATTTTCTGTCCGTGATTATAATATACAGAACCCCTCCCGAAGATGACTTCGAAGGGTTTTTTTTTAATAATAAAACTTCATCAATCATAATCGAGACAGCTACCAAATGGTTTCAGATATCAAAGAGATTTTAATATATTCTATCGATATTCGCGCGATCCATCTTTAGACGAGTAAATATTATAAATGTCAGAGTGAACTATTCTTTACACGTTGTAAATAAATCCTTTGTTTTAAAAGTGCTTTTCTTGTTTCGCTATCCATTTTTAATCTTCTGTCCAAAAATTATCCAAACAAACCAATTTTAGAATGAGGTCGACATACGCGCACTCAGTCCACCTGAAGGTAAATGGAGCTGGCCCATTCGTGCTACAACCATAATAAAGCTGCAGCATGCCTCTACCACTTCTAAAATTTACCGACTTCCTGTCATATCGGGCCGTAAATCTTGTGGGGTCTGGTTGATTATATTGATTTACTTATATTATCTTACAAATCAATATAATAACATTAAATACCGGATGGATGGTGGATGCTGTGGTTCATAGACATTGCGTTGTCATCCTTGAGGACTAAGATGGAATGGCTCGTTAACAGCGAATGGTCTCCGGTTTTTTACACTCACCATATGACACACAGCAGCAAGAAGCTGCTATTTTATGCTGGTGTTCTGTAATAACTTGGTCCTACCCCTGTGGCTTCACAATCATTCGTGCTATAACCAAAATATAGTTGCAGCTTAGCTCTACCACGTCCGTACTCATAGACGTACGTGAACGTAATAACCAAATTAAATCGTCATCTATCGGTCACAGGAGCGTGTAAACTAATTAAGCGACAGTAACCTAAGACCATAAATTTGAAAAGTTGTGGGTTCGAACCCGCCATTCGACAAGCATATTAATCTTACTTGTAGTGAACAGAGGGAGTACCTATTAGTTATATTAATAATATCACTGATATTCGTCTTTAATTTAAAAATATGTACACATATAAACATACAATCCAAACAGAAACGTCAATAGCGAGTCATTGGTCTAAAAGAGGAAACGCCTACCGATGTTTTATTATAGAGTCTAGACGACATATTTACGAGGTTCTATTTCTTAAGCTCCTACAGTTACGTCTTGCTTAGTCACTTTATTCATGAAATAAGAGTTTTTGCTTGAATAGAAAAGCAATTTAAAAACAATAAAGGCTCTCAGACTCTAAAACTGATTTTAGTGAAACCATTTCCCTAATAAAGTTCGAACAAAGCACATTGAATTAAAACAATTGCTCAAACTATTGTGCAATTGGCTATATATTATTGGCTATTTCCGGAGCTGTTGACAAACATCCGTGAATACCATAAATAAAAATCACATTAAAATTATTCATTAAATTCATTTAATTAAATTGTGAATATTAATTCACAATTTTATTAAATGAATTTAAAATTTTCCACCGTGTTTTGGCCTCATAAAAACCGGGACTTTACAAAATGACGGAAAGAACTCATGACATCCTATTCGGCCACAACTGCTTCGCCAGAGTTAGATGCGGTAAGTGCCTAAGTGACAATGACACTGCTGACTGCACCCATACGTCCGAGACGGTTTAATTCTAGGAGCTGCGTTCTGTGGGACGAAGCGACACACCAATCGAACTACAGCAAGTTTAGTTTTAGTTTATTTACGTGGTAGAGCCATGTTGCAGCTATATTAATAGTATAGTTATAGCACGAATGGGACGGTTCGATCGGGGAAGGACCACGCTCTCACAGAATACCAGCGTAAAATAGTAGCTTAATGCTGCTGTGTTTCGTATGGTGAGCTTAGAGAACCGGAGACCCTCCTCACGGGTGACAACGCATCTGCATTCTGATTCGTAATCGAGTCGTAATCGATCGATGTAGATGTCTATGGGCCGCAGCAACCACTTATCATCAGGTGGACTGTGTACTCGTTTGTCACCCTATCCTATAAAAATGTGTAACAAAGCGCCACGCTAGATATAGCGCAGAGGTAAAAACCGTCGTTGTCGCATGGGTAATGCCATCGTCTCCTGCTCTCGGCAGCCTGCCCCTATACCTGCACCATCTTCAGAGTCGAAACCCACGGAAACTCAACGCTTTCCCAGGCTACCGCCAAGCCCGCCCCCATCGCATAGTTGCCGATGCCTCCGTACAAGATGCAAGCCCTTCCGCGCATCCTGCGACGAATACCAAAGTAGACCAAGCCATCGGCAATCGTCGCACCACGGTCAACGTCCTCTCTCCAGGCCCTTAAGTACAAGCCGCACTTCGGAGCTGTTCCACGTTCGCCGCCGGCTTCTCGTTGGTCTGCGGATTTATCGGTAACATTAACGTTACTGAATTATCTCCTTTCGCCAGTAAACTCCTCGGGGCCACCCCACAGGACAAATTCATCGACGCAGTCTGGTCCTTCCAGTGCGCTTAACCATCACACCATTTATATCATAATGTCAATATAAGTTAGGTACAAATAAATCACGCTCCTTGACTGTCGCGTTTTTAAACGTCAACGGCCTCAGAAACCAGAACGAAGAAAATCGCGGTTTTTCTTCGCAATCACAATGTCAACGTTAGGCTAGTGCAAGATATCTTCTTAGAGCCTAGCATGGGCGTCCAAAGATCATTAATTACATCTTAATTAGAAATGACAGGTTAAATGTTAGGTTGATATGCAGCTCTATATACCAACATACCATTATCATATCACATACTTGAATGGTCTCGAGCTCTTTGTCCGATGAAGCTGTTAAATCGACTGGCTAGCAGCCCTAACATCACAGAAAACAAAAACACTGATGGCATCCAACAAATGACAGCATAATAATCTAACAAGTGTCTTCTACTTTTCAGCCCGTATCAGTCCACTGTTAGATATGGACCTCCCGAATTAAAGGGAGAATATAAAAGTTAATTAAATTAAAGCTACAGTATATTAATCTTACTGCTGGGCACAGGCCTCCTCTTACTTCAGATAGGGTTTAAGGGGAAAGAAGTATCCATAACTGCCCCAATGTAAGTAGTCGGACTTCATATATTTTAGAAATATTTTCTTATTTCTCTAACATGTAGCCTTCCTAAAATATTTTCCTTCATCGCTGGGCACGTTGTAAATCAGGACTTATACGTTATAGTACGTTTCATTGATGTCGGCGGGGATCGTGCTCGGGTTGCCCGCGTATAACGACATTTACGGCGAGCGTTAGGCCCATAAGCGACCACGGCTTCAAAATCCAGAGTGGATATTGTATGAAAAGTCTTAATTGCCATGATAGCAGTATTGTACTAGTCTGCGTATTTTATTTCTGGATTAAAATAAATGATGATACCGCCGTCTATTATTCCGAGGTTCTAATAATAAACAAATATTTCGAAAACATTTGAAGACGACACGACTTCAATTCGACTGGTTTCTCTTTTATGTATGTTACGAGATATCTTCGTCAATTACGAGTATGAACAAATTTTATGATTTGTTTTGTTTTGATAAGTTATTTTTAGGGTTGGTTTCATAAATTTGCAGAAAACTTCTACCCCTGGTGAGGGAAAAAGGATGATAAAGAGTATGATCGTAATTATTGGGACGCTATTCTAGTTGCTTTGAGCTTGTGATATCCCTTAGTCACACTAAAGACTCACGCACACTCACTTACTCAAAAGGCTTAAAAAGGAGGCGGTCCAAATTTGTATGAAGCGTAGGCCTGGTTTTGTACGGGTAAGGAAATAAATTGAAATAATATATTACACCACTTTCAGTGGTAATAATATTTTATTCTTACCAAAACCTGCAACACTATTGGTGAATTGTTTTGACGTAAGTCGTCAACTGTCATGAGTTTATTGATGCCCAGTGATTCAAAATGTGATTCTGCAGATGTACGATACCAATGAAATCAAAATCTCACGTAAATCATTAAGTCCATGAAACAAAAAGGGTTGGGTTTACAATTCGGTCGCCTAAATTTGAAGATTCTGTCACTATGGGGAGGTAAAGGGGGTTTATCTGAAGCACCCCACGCGATTTTTGCTGCCGGAGCAGCGTCGAAGTATTTTTAATTATTTTTTTAAATATTGGTAAATGACTAATTAATAAATATTCTCACGTCTTTGACGTTTCATCTGTCAATGTCATTTCGATGTATAGTATTGAATCGATCTAGTGAATCGATATTTCACCCTAGAGAATCGCAATCGAATCTTTTTCTGTTTTAATAAGATTTATAAAACTATTTACAATTAGTTGAATGTACCCCAACTCGTAAAGAATGACAATTTTTCAATTCAATTATCTGCACTATATTGTATATTTTGATATTTTAAATATAAACTTTTGACGCAAATCAAAAAAGATCGATTTTTGCGAAACCGATCTTTAAGATTTCGATATTTTTTTTGAATAAATAAAAATGTGTAAAATTAATCGCTAGGCCGGTCATTTTGTTGACAGCTAGCTTTTCGTCATGCCGTTGCTTCCGAGTTTCAGAATTTTGGTGAATAGTGGAATATTTGTGGTGGAGAAATACTGCTAAATATCGCAAAGATCCTTTCTTACAAATGGTGGCAGCCATAAATTATGTTTATAAATTATAGTAAATATAAAAGTTAATATTATTTTGATGTTATATTGAGTGCAATAGCGAGCGAAGCGAGCCTGGGACGTGGGGCACCCCGACTCGAACAGGTTAGGTTAGTTAGTTCGGGGCTCCGTCGACCGGGCTTCCCTCGACTGCACCACATTAAGTGGCGTGGGGCTTCCGTCGCCCAACTCTCTCTCCCCATAAATCAGGTTAAAATTGTCATATAAATTACGAAACATAATCTCAAAATGAGATTGCTAAAAGTTTATAAAAAAAAAACTAAGCACGTCCGGCAGGAAGGGGAAGTAGGGGGTGACTCTACAACTTATTTTTAGCAAGTCATTTAGTTTGATTGAGCCGTGGTAGCTCAGATGTTTAACGCTCACTGTAAATATAACAGAACGCGAGTAACCCGGGTTCGATCCCCGCCGGCACCAATGAAATTGTTAATTGCAATTTTAAGTGCTGATTTACTACGTGCTCGGCGGTGAAGGAAAATATCGTAAGGAAACCTGCATGTTTAACAATTTAGAAAAAAAATATTTCGAAGTCATGTGAAGTTCGCCAATACGCCTTGGGGCAACGCGGTGGACACTTCCTTGTCCTAAAACCCTCTCAGAAATGAGGGGAGGCCTGTGCCCAGCAGTGGGACGTATAAAGGCTGTAACTTTAGTTGATTTATTCTCTTAATTTATTTTTAATAAAATCTCTGAATTTTTCTCTTTTTTACGGTATAGTGTACATAGATTGAAATGGACCGCTTTTTTCCTTAATAAAAAGTAAAAGTCGCTTTTAAAGAAAGTCTAAGCACCGACTTCCGAAGCTGTAATGTGAAAATTATTTTATCCTTTTTAGTTCCTCAAATAAAGTAAAGTAAAGTTACAGCCTATACACGTCCCACTGCTGGCTGCTGCTGAGAGGGTTTTCGGGCAAGGAAGCGTCCGCCGCGCTGACTGATTGCGTGTTGGCCAACTTCAAATGTTTTCGAAATATTTTTTTTATTATTTCTCAGACATGCAGGTTTCCTAACGATGTTTTTCTCCACCGCTGAGCACGTAATAAATCAGCAATTTCAATTAACAATTTGATTGGTGCCGACGGGAATCGAACTTTAATCGCTCTGATTGAATTCGAACTAATTGCTCGCGTACTGTGAAATTTAGTGTGCGCTAAGCCCCTGAGCTATTACACGACTTAGTTCCTTAACCACTTAACACTAAACTTTTTGTGCCCTAGGTGTGTGTTTCCTTCAATTTTTTTTTATAGAAGAGGGGGCAAACGAGCATGCGGCTCACCTGATGTTAAGTGACTACCGCCGCCCATGATCAACCGCAACACCAGGAGAATTGCGGGTGCGTTGCCGGCCCTTTAGAAAGGAGTAAGCTCTTTTCTTGAAGGTCCCCAGGTCGTATCGGTCCGGAAAAATCGCCGGTGGTTAACTATTCCACAGAGAGGTTGTACGTGGAAGAAAACACCTAGTGGAACGTACAGTGGTGGACTGCCAAGCATCCAGATGGTGTGGATGGTATCGGGACGTTTGCCGTGTAGTGCGTTCACGAAATTTGGCGGCTGGGATTAATCCGAACAATTCCTCAGAGCACTCCCCGTGATAGATGCGATAAAATACGCAAAGAGATGCAACATCTCTTCGCAGCGCCAGTGAATCGAGCCGATCGGAAAGCACTCGGTCGTCGACGATTCGAGCCGCTCTGCGCTGGATGGAAGGAGCTGGTACTGGGGAGCCCCAGCCCAGAGATGGGAACAGTATTCCATGTGCGGCCGAACCTGCGCCTTGTAAAGTTGCAGGCGGTGTGCCGGCATGAAATACTGTCCCGCTCTGCTGAGCACGCCAAGCTTTTATATTATATTATTTTTAAGACCCTGCCCGTTCTAAAACGAATCTGACTGTAACCCAATGTATTTAAAGAAATGTCTTATTTTCTTGTGTACTGTATGTATTGTTATAAATAGCCCATTTTTTTTCTTTCTTCTTTAAGAACGAGTGGTTCACATTCATCTCATTTTCGTAAAAAATACCGCTGCTACGCTGGGATATTTTCTTTTTTCTTCTGTAATTTTGAGGCTTTTATGTGCCTTTATTTGCGCATAGATAAAGTAGGTGGTAAAGCTCTTTTTCTGGCAGTAATTCCTTCTGTGTAGATATCATCCTCTTACCTCTATCTCCAGGCAAATATCACTGGTGTTTTCCAATGTGATCTGCCTATAATTAATTATACTGGCTTTCTACACCCTATAGGGAGCCATTATATTAACAGGCAGCTCAATGCTGCTGTGTTTCGTATATTATAAAATATACGAAACACAGCAGCATTGAGCTGCTATTTTACACCGATACTCTTTGAGAGCGTGGTCCTTCCCCGGTCGAGAATACCCATTATTGCTACGACTATAATATAGCTGCAACAAGATTTTATCATGAATGATGTTTTAATAACATAGCTTTGTATATCTATTTTTTAGATATTTATTTAAAACGCAGCTTGAAAGCGCTGTAATTGTTTCATAAACAGTGAAACGCGCGTAAAGCAGCGCCATGTAATGGAAAATAAAATTTCTGTTGAGGGAAAAGGGTTTTTCACAAAATTCATTTTAATTCTTTGAAAGTGCAGTTAAAGAGATTGGGTAGGCAGAAGCTATGCGTTTAACATAGAATTGACACTATATGGCCGCGGAAATGAATCAGGCAGTGTTTATATAGCCTACAAATAATGGTTTTTAGGGTTCCGTAGTCAACTAGGAACCCTTATAGTTTCGCCATGTCTGTCTGTCCGTCTGTCCGTCCTCGCTTAATCTCTGTGACCGTTTGCACTAGAAAGCTGAAATTTGGTACCAATATGTGTATCAATCACGCCGACAAAGTGGTGAAATAAAAATTGAAAAAAAAATTGTTTTATTAGGGTAGCCCCCCTATATGTAAAGTGGGAAGTGATTTTTTTTTAATTTCAACCCTAATATATATATATATATATATATATATATATATATATATATATATATATATATATATATATATATATATATATATATATATATATATATTGTTGGAAAGGTATTTAAAAATGAATAGGGATTTACTAAAATCATTTTTTGATAACGTCAATAATTTCGGAAATAATCGCTCCAAAAGTAAAAAACAATGTGCCACCCCCCCCCCCCTCTAACTTTTGAACCATAAGTTTAGAAAATATGAAAAAAATCTGAAAAGTAGAACTTTATAAGGACTTTCTAGGAAAATCATTTTGAACTTGGATGGAAACAACAGTACCTACTACCGGGAGCAGTTGCAGGAGCGCGGAGCGCTGCTGGAGCGAACGTAATGGATACCCACCTTTAAACTCATAAGTGGGAACACTTATTGTGACAGACAGAAAACTACGGAACCCTACACTGAGCGTGGCCCGACACGCTTTTGGCCGGTTTTTTTTTGTATACAATTGGGTGACCAACGAGCACACAGTCTACCTGATGGTAAGTGGTTGCTGTGGCCCATAGACATCTACATTTAACCTCGCTTAAGAATCAATTTGTAGATACGTTGTCACCCTTGAGGACTAAGATGGAATGCCTCGTTTCCAGTAAAAAGCGTCGGATATGATTATAGTCAAGCAATGGCTTGTGATAATTAAAAAAAACGTGGTTTTTAACCATCTTGAGATGATATGCTTAACAGTGAACTTTATATCGTAAATAATAATGAATAATATACTTAAAGCACCAAATAAATAATGTAACAAATGCCTAAATAATTATTTTCTATACAAAACATATTTAAGATCAACTAGCAGAAATTAGGTCTGTATATCTATCGTCTAGACTCTAGACTACATAACTACTAAAACGCGGCGAACCGTTTTACGGTAGTAAATTACATTGTTATAGTTGTAATAACTTAATAATAGCTACTTTTTATGTCTTTTCCCATGTGTCGCTTTCAAATTGCGATATCATGATCATCATTACACCGTATCAAAATTCTTCTACTTAGCCATAGGTCTTCTACATATATTGAGTCATAGGGACTTGATGACAAAGACGGAATGCCTTTTATCTTTTTTTATAAACAATAATAATAATATCCTCCAGACCGAATTTCGGTCACGGCGGCCAGCCTTAATGAAGACTAGCCATCGGGACAGAACCGGATTATAGCATCCGAGTGTTTGCCCAAGCACAGATGCATTCTCCATTCCCGCACTCTCATAATCCGATGGGACGATAAATCGACACGACTGGAGAGACAGATCAGGCGCAGAACCAACGGCTTCGCGTACTTTCCAGGGGCGAGACACCGCCAACTTTCTGACTCCAGGTAGCTACTGAGAATTTCTGAACAGAAAAACTCAGTAACTGATTTTTTTCGGTCGACCCGGAATTCGAGCCCGTGAACTCATTACCAGCAGTCACGCTTACATTATAACCAGAGCAACGAAGCAGTTTTCCTATATACTCGTCGTATTCCTATATACTTTTCTTGGTAAATTCTTAACGTTTTATAAATAATTTTCATATTTTCAGTCCCTTATTTACGTAAATTCATTAATAAAAACATTAATTCATCTATAACTCGGATGAAAATTGGCTTTTCCGTTTGAATTTTCTTTTAAAATAGTGTAACTAACTGCTCCACGTATTCATAAATAGTTTTCTCTGTAAATTTTCGCCGCTAAAATATTGATTTCTACATAATTCGGTTTCCTATAGTCGTAATTTCATAAAATTTTTAAAATTTTTCAAATCTTTGTTTCTTTCGCTCTTTTTGCTTCTATTAGGTCCATCCCATGTAGAAATAGCCGTCTGCACTCAAATCTTATAAATAAAACACACGGAATTGGAAAAAATCGACCAATGCGCACGCAGTCCACCGTGATAGCTGTGGCCCAAAGAATTTTATATTTCCTTGGCAGTCGGTCTACCGCTGCTGCTCATCCCCTAGTCTGTTTCCTTTATCACCTCTTACAACACCTGCGAGACGATATCAGGTAGTGGAAGACAACCATTTTATATCTATACCAGATGATTATGATGAATATTATAATGATATTCTGGTTTGTAACAGAAAGCAGCAACTCGAAGCGACATTAAGAGATCGGAACCAAACAAAAAGAACCAAAATCAAAACATCGGTCAACCATATGCTCAATATTTTATGTTAAATAAAATAAAGATGAAAAACGAGCATACAGTCCATCTGATGTAAGTGGTTACTGCAGCCCATAGATACCTACATCAATCCTCGATCACGAATTAAAATGCAGATGCATTGTCACCCGTAAGAACAAAGTTGGACCGATGATTTCTTAAATTTACGCGAACACTACACGGCGACTTCCCGGAGCGTCGGTGCTTCACGTCAGTCACTGCAGTCTGCGAACATGTTCAAGATCGTCCCCACCATTACATTCGATTTGATAAACCACAAATTCTCGCAAAAGAACACCGATTCCTACCAAGGATGATACGCGAGGCTATTGAAATTAAAAAACATCCAAATTTCAATAGAGAAGATGGATGGGCGCTGCCGCCTGCTTGGGATCCTATAATTAACAAAATTAAACCCGAACCTAAGCATACCACTGCAAGACTTCATGATATTATAAGCTCGTTTTACGTAAATCGGACCAAAAATTAATATTCAAAAACTGAAGGTAGCCGGACTAACTATGACATTGGGACGTCAAACATCTCAGCCCCCCCCCCCCCCCCCGTGACCATGGGTGCTGTAAAGCACCCGAAACGTCGGGTATTAAAAATAAGTAAAGGTAGTGAAATAAACGCAATAAAATCCGTAAATTTAGTTTTATTCAAAGTTGGAATGCCTCTCTTCCAGTAAAACGGGTCCCCGGTTCTCTACACTCACCATACGAAACACAGCAGCGTTAAGCTGCTATTTTACGTTGGTATTCTGTGAGAGCGTGGTCCTTCCCCGGTCGAGCTGTAAGTGGAGCAGGAATCAGCATATAGACGTCATCATCGATCCTTGATTAATAATCAAAATGAAGATGCGTTGTCACCCCTGAAGACTAATATTAAATGCCTCGTGAAAAGGATCTCCGTTTCTCTATGCACACCATACGAAGCACAACATTTCACATATTCGGACGAAATATTTCGCTTCGTTTCCGCAGCGTACGTACACCAACGGAATGAAGGCAAGGCAAGGAATGGCAAAATTACCAACAACAGTATGCCGTATTATTGGCACCAAGCTCCCACGTCTGGACGTGCTACTAGACAAAGTAGCGCTATTCCAGCCTGTAGAATAAGAATTGAGAATAGTATCGCAAAAGCCCTCCGGAGTTAAAGACTTCCTCGGGCAGTACATAGGGCAATGGAGTACGATACTTTGTCATCTAGTCGCGCGGATGACGACTACACAATACCACATGAGGATAAGAAGGGGAGGGGTGGGACTGTTTGAGTCCAATCTGGTTCTTCCTCTCTCTAAGCCCTCTCAGTACTTTAATGGGGGGCTCCAGGAGGGAATTTCAACTTCGAAAAGGAGGTATAAAAGTGACTCATCTTTTCTATATGGAGGACTTCTAATTATTCGCCTCCAGTCGCTCCCATCTTGTGGAATTGCTAAACATCACTTGTATTTTTTGCAATTCTAAGATAGTGGAGCTGGAAACGGACAAGTGTGCGGATCTCCATGTGTGTGGGAGGGGTATGGGCTTATCTATGCTCATCAACATAAGGACCCTTTCCGAAGCTGAAACATACCGATGCCTGGGTATGTTACAAAGTATAGGTTTTGATGAGGCCGACATGAAACAATCAGTTTGCGATCTGTTTTATGCACTCTTAACCAAAGTGTTTAACAGTGCCTTTTGTTGGGCGTGAATAAGATAAGCATTTATCGGCGGGGTCATGCCTGTCCTCATGAATATACCTTTGGCATACTTGGGTGGACTCAAACTGAACTCCCTGGATAGTTCGCACTACCATGACGTGCCATAGAATGCATCATCCGAGATTGTCGGTAATGAGGCTGTACTTGCCGCGGAAGAATGGTGGGCGTGGCTATTGAAACGCTCGCACCATGCATAATAGCGAAGTGTGCAGCTTCCGCAACTAATTACTGATCGAATGATCTATTCTATAAGAATGTTATTTCTTGTGATAAAGGGCTTACCCTCTATCTATCCATTACTCACTGCTGAAATAATGTACCTGCACGTATGGCCGAGCCACGAAATGGTGCCGGGCTTGGGCGTCTCCCGTTAATTGGCGATAGCAAAATGGTTGATAGCAAAAAGAGGAACCGGCCGCTGCCTGGAGGTCGACAGGGCGCGTCTGATGCTGGACGCGACAGCATGCCGAGCCAGCCGAGCGTGAAGGGCTGCACGATGACCTCGTAGCCCCTCGCATCCATCATACCCACCAGATGACTTGGTGTCGGCAGGGTTCTCCCGGACTCAAAGCAAATGGCACACGCCTGTGGTGGAGTACGCCGCATGCGTTGGACGAAGAAAATGAACTCGAACGCATTGCGAGCGTGTTTTGGGGCGAAAGGAGGAGAAGCTTTTTTATAGAATAAGGGTGACAAACGAACACACGGTCCACCTGATGGTAAGTGGATGCTGTGGCTCATAGACATCTACATTTAACCTCGATCAAGAATCAAAATGCAGATACTTTATAACTAAGATGGGATGCCTCGTTTCCAGTAAAACGGGTCTCCGGTTCTCTACACTCACCATATGAAACACAGAGAAACGGGTCTCCGGTTCTCTACACTCACCATACGAAACACAGAGGCATTAAGCTGCTATTTTAAATGAAAATAGTGGCATCGTATTTACAACAAAAAAATAAAAAGAGCTCCTAACTAATAAATGTTACCATAATGGTAATGAATATTTTTAGATAATACATAAATATATAGGTTATACAAAATAATCACTCATTTAAATTTAATTATATTTCAATAAACCACATGACATTTTTATAATTAGTTAAATACGCTTCATCTCTCCTAGCCCCTAAATTGCATACACAACAGTGTCCTTAACACTGGTTGTTACATTCAAGATATATTCTTATTTATATTTTTCACTAACGTTTAGGTATAATTCTTACAATTAAAAATAGTGCAATTTGAAAGGAAAACATTTCATCTTACGTAAAATATTTCAAATAAATGTTTTTTCTTACTGGCAAGCACTCTTTAACTTGCAGCGAGCAACCTTTTTTGAACTACACCCACAACGACCACTAGTAACGGTCAACTTCTTCGTGAACACAAGCATTAACGCTTTTGACGGTACACGTTACGTACGCGCTCCATCACTGGCAGCAGACAAGATCTCATTTCCCTGCTTCAACGAATACTAAGGCATTTTTCTGTACCTGACCTGTGGAAAAAGAAAAATAGTGGACACATTTGTCCAAAATCCACATCACACCGGGCCGGACCGGCTCAAAGGTTACCAAGGTGAGTGTTTGCCAGGTCTTATGTGTAGATAACACTGGTCTTACATTATTTTATAACATATTATTATGTACATTATGGTTTAGCACAAAGACTATATAACCACTTGACTGCGCATACCATGCCCCGACGCTCGAAAACTATTAGTATTTTGTCGCCTATGCATCGCCTATGGTACTATTAACCATTTTAGTATTGTCCAAGTGTTAGACCTGTGTGTACGCTAAATTAATGCAATTTTTTATAACTTTTATCCAATTATAATGCATCAAAATGCCTTCATGCGCGGTGAAGTGGTGTGGGAAACATTCCAGGAGAGATTTCCAAAAAGAATGGAGTAACTTTTCATTGCTAAGTTTACTTATATATTTTTTAAAATATGAAAATTATTGTTGATTAATTCAGATTATGAGCCACCGCAGGGGTCTATCTAAAACGGTGGCCGGGTAAAATAACGACATGGTTGAGTCGCGCGTTGATGTCTTTTGGAAAAGTCTCGTTCTATTATTAGACAATTCTAATGCTTCTATCTCTTTCTTTCCCTTTGTACGTTTATCGTAAACATTAGTACTTACTGTTACCTTTAATAGCTGAAAGTCGATATCGAAAATAATAAAATTAAAATTAATAAAAAGATTATTCAATTCACTCACTGTGAAAAAATACTTATCTACTTTTAACCGTCTTCAGAAAAAGAGGAGGTTATCAGTTTGTCGGTATTTTTTCCTAGTTAAAGTTTATAGTTACCTAGTTAAATTACTGTTAATATATTACTGTACACTCCTCGACATTTTATGATAAATCCATTGCTGTTCTTTGAGTAAGACTCTGGAACTCCTTACCCTAGTCCATTAAAAGTGCTCAATCTTTAAATGTGTTCAAGAAACAAATTAAGGAACACTATTTGTCTCTTTAACTCCTCTCTCTTCCTCCTCTTAGTTATGGTCACTAATATACCTTAAGTATGTTGTCACTTTATAGTATATAAGTTGTATTTTTTTGTCTAATTTAGTGCACCCTACCCGTTAATCTTATTTTTATTAATTTCCTCTTCTGGGTCGTCTGGAAGAGACTGCTATGTAGCAATAAGACCGCCTTTTGTTTTTCCCTCATTGTTTGTTCATTATTTGTTATATTTATGTTTTGTTGGTGTACAATAAAGAGTATTGTATTGTATTGTATTGTTAAATTAGTTCGATTGGTGTACCAAATCAGAACGGCTTACAATTGCAAAAGGACACTTTTACGTGGTGGAGCCGTGCTGCAGTTATATTAGTAGTATAGTTGTAGCACGAATGGGTCGGCTCGACCGGGGAGGGACCACGCTCTCACAGAATACCAGCGTCAAATAGTAGCTTTATGCTGCTGTGTTTCGTATGGTGAGTGTAGAGAACCGGAGACCCTTTTTACTGGAAACGAGGCATTCCATCTTAGTCCTCACGGGTGACTACGCATCTGCATCTTGATTCGTAATCGAGGACAGATGTCTATGGGCCACAGCAACCATTTACCATCAGGTGGACTGTGTGCTAGTATGTCACCGTATCCTATAAAAAAAAACTAAAGACAAGTTATTGTACGGATCTACTACAATAATAGATATTTGTCGTCGTTGTAAAATTTTTAATAAGAGGGCGATCAATGAGAGTGGTTCAAAAGTGCTGTCTCCAAAATATAATACTAATTATTTTACGAGAATGGTTTTAAAATCTCTGATTAGGTATTATTGATTCCCGTATATTCATTTTCATCAATTTGAAATAGAATCAACAAATCATTTAATTGAATTAGCAAGATGCATAATTTACAAATATGTAGACGCTTGTTTATATTTTTTTTACAAAGAACAATCAGGACCCTTAAACTTTAATTCGAAATAAATATAACAAATTAATTCACTTCAAAAATCAATAATAATAAAATAAATAAATATTTTCGTTGTAACTGATTGATTTTGATTAAATATTATTTTTATGATTTTAATTGAGTATTTTTCATAATGATAAAATCCATTTTATCGATAACGAATATTTTCCTTTATTAAGAAGAGCAACCCTAAAGATAGCCATAACAACGCAACTTGACCATTCGCAGCCACGCGTTCTTCCTCGTCCCCCGGCCCGCAGTAGTGAGTCGTGTGTTTAGAAGAAATCTGCCTATACGCTCTCTAGTGGTTATATTCTCTATGGTTTAGCAATAAATGTTTTAGTTTGAGTTTATTTTACGCTGGTGTACTGTGAGACCGTGGTACTTCCCCGGTCGAGTCGACCCATTCGTGCTACAACTATAATATAGCTGAAGCGTGGCTCTACCACGTATAGATAGCTGTTATATATATATATATATATATATATATATATATATATATATATATATATCATAAATATTTTAATAAAACGTAGGGACTCTCCATGCTACCGTCTACGGCACATCTCACATGATGTACAGAACACAGATTAAAAAACTCACTCGCATAAAGTTGACCGTCCAAACTTGCTTGGAGCCGGCTGAAAATCAGCGCTGCAATCTTATTACCCGCGACTTATGCTGAGACGATCCGTTTCGCTACTTTTATAATTATAATATAATTATTTTGTATATATAGAATGATATTCATTTTAAGGAAATAGAATAAACTATTTCCTTTTTTTCTTTTTGTTTGTTTTATAAAAATTCACTTGTTTTAATTTTAATTGTCATTTGTCATGTGTGTAGATGTTAGTAACTGAATAAATGTCTTTATGTCTATGTCTTATGTCTTTATGTCTATCCTTAGCCAACAAGCAAGGGCAATACCCGGCATAACAATGCATTGCCGATCGAGAGACCGTATGGAAAAGAAGGAACTCTACCGGAGGTTCGGCAGGGCCCTACCTGAGTCTTTTGTAGATACAGTTGCCTCCCTCCACTGGCTATGTGTCGTTAATCTCTTTGGGGAAACCGAAGGTTTTGTCTGTGCGATACAGGATCAGGTTATTAAGACCAACAACTAACGGAGATACATCCTAAGGGATGACACCGTCGACGTCTGTCGATCTTGTCGCCATCCCGGTGAGCCACTTAGGCATGTCATCTCCGGTTGTTGAGCGCATTCTAACTCTGAGTATTTGCACAGACACAACCTAGTAGCCGGGATTCTACACCAGGAATTTGGTCTTAAATACGGTCTCATGGATCAGGAATAGCCTTATTACCAATTTTTTTATGCCGGAAGTCGTGCTTGTAAATGACCGCGCCAGGTTCTACCGGGCCATCATCACAGACAGCATTATTCTTGCGAATAAGCCTGATATTGTGCTGATGGACCGGGCACAATCAAAGATATTTTTGGTCAACGCTACCATTCCGTATGATGAGAATCTAGTAAAAGCCGAAGCAGATAAGAAAACAAAATATCAGGACCTGGCTCACGAGGTGACCGACATGTAGGGTGGTCATATCATATCATAAACACTCACGCCTGTCACCCAGAGGGGTAGGCAGAGACTATAGACTTCCATTAGGCACGATCCTGACACACCTCTCTCGCCTTCTTCACATCCATACACCTACGCATACATGCTCGTCGGTTAAGGGTACTCCTAATTTGGCCCGTTTTCAATAAATCGCCAATTTGGTCAATATTCATTCCTTTCTCAACAATCTTCAATCCTGGTCACAACATCATCTTGCAAACCACACTCTTCTCTTATTACACAATTTCTTAACCTGTCATTCAGATTCAGCCCTAACATACTCCTTAACGACCGCATTTCTACTGCGTTCATTCTACTCTCGTGCTTCTTCTGCTACACCCAACTTTCACTACCAAACGTTAAAGTAGGGACCAACACAGCATTGTGAATTGCCATACGTGCCTTTTTCGACATATTTTGACTCTTCACAATAGAGTGTAGGGCCCCATTTATTCTATTTCCTGCATTCATGTAGGGTGGTCTGCCGACCAAAATTATTCCTATAGTCGTTTCCGCGAGCGGGCTAATCCTGGTCATACTCTTTGGTTATCTGAGGTAACTGGGACTCCATGACGGACCACGCCGGGCTCAAATGCAGAAGTCGACGCTCCTCGGTACCGCCCGTATTGTCCGCCGGTTTCTTTCTCTTGCCTCTAGCACTCCGCCGTATGGTCTCCTCTGCTAGGGGCTCCCATCTAGTTGGGCTTTTACTTATTTATGTATTATTTATCATTTCATTTTATATATTTATTCAGCCTAACCAGATTAGAATACTCTGTAAATACCCCAAATTATAATAAAAACTTTGTATTCACTCCTTTATAACATTAGAAACATAACATATTATACAAACGTCGTCTTCCACCCTGAAAAAACTAGTTAACATTTGTGTTGTGTGTAGAAGGTCATTGCGCAACAATAATAGTGGAACAGACCAGCTTTAATAATGCAACCACGTTTTACGTGGTAGAGCCACGCTACAGTTATATTATAGTTGTAGCACGAATGGGTCGGCTCAACCGGGGCAGTACCACGCTCTCACGGAATACCATCCTGAAATGGAAGTGTAATGCTGCTGTGTTTCGTATGGTAATTGTAGAGAACCTAAGAAACTTTTTAATTGAATCGAGGAATTTCATCTTAGTTCTCAGGGGTGACAACGCATTTGCATTTTGATGCTTAATTGAGGATAAATGTGGATGCCTATGGGGCACAGCATCATGCTATAAAAAAACAAAATTCCACCACAGGACAGGCTGACTCACTAATATCTTGGGTATTATATTCCCTCATTATAAAATTAGACTTCAGTTTCTGTTAAGAATATTTAGGAGCCATAGTAGTTCAGTCGTAAACGCACGTTCGTAATTTCAATATATGAAACCCGGTTTCGATAACCATCGGCACCAATAAAATTGCTTATAGCTTTTTAGTACTGATTACATTATCTGTGGTAAAGGGAAACAGAGTAAAAAAATCTGGATGTCTTAGAAACTAAAAAAAAATATTTCAAAGACATGTAAAATTCGCCACCACTCATTGGGGTGCACAGCGCATACAGCCCTTAAGAAATAAAAACCCTGAGGCGTTCCTTTATGTATAAAGACTGTAACTTAACTTTTACTTTACTTTTCTTTTACTTTGTTTTACTAATATCTTATAACTTTTTGTGTATATCATATTTTAAACCTACGCTAAATATAAATAAAGTTTATTGATTCTTGTAAACAACAGGCCTCGATTTTTCACGCCGTAAACGTTCACGCTCTGCGTAGCATATCATGCCACACACATTGTTCAATGAGGAATCTCTTTGATGTATTCTGTTCCACATTAATATCAGATCATTTGGTTTGTTAGAGTGAAGGGAAAATTAATTATGTGTTTGCAAACAGTAACTTCTTACTTTGACTCATAGTTCATCAACGACATATTCCCTTATTAATGGACGAAGTGTTCTTAATACAGTAAAGTTTTATTTTCCTTCTTTTTCATTACAGCCCTTCACAAGTCCACTGCTTAATATAGGGCTCCCCCAAGGTATGCCACAAAGCACGGTCCTGAGCTACCACTGGTCGTCACTCCATCTAGTGGGGGGTCGCCCCACACTACATCTACCGTTACGAGGCTGCCACTCGAGAACCTTTCTTCCCGATCGGTTATCAGTTTTTCGACCTATATTGCCGGCCCATTGCCACTTCAGCTTACTAATCCGTTGGGCTATGTCGGTCACTCTGGTTTTACTGTGGATATCCTCATTCTGAGTCTATCACGCAGAGAAACTCCGAGCATAGCCCTCTCTATAGCTTAGACCTTGAGCATCCTCATACGGCCAGCAGTGAAGGATCACGTCTCAGATCTGTAGGTCATCACTGGCAACACGCACTGGTTGTACAATCTAGTTTTCAGAGATTGAGGTATACCTGACGAGAAGATGTGTCGTAATTTCCCGAACGCTGCCCAGCTGAGTTGAATCCGTCGATTGACCTCTCGGTCGAAGTTGGACTTGCCTAGTCTACTCGTCAACAACTTCGAGCATAGTGCTCTCAACAACTACCGGCATAAGTGTGAAATGGACATTAAACATGATCTTTATTTTGTCCATGTTCATCTTTAGACCTATCCGTTGGGAGACACTATTGAGGTCATTGAGCATAGCGCTTAGGTCCTCCAGCGATTCTGCCATAAGTACTATATCGTCGGCAAATCGAAGGTGAGTGATGTACTCGCCATTGATGTTAATGCCGTATCCTTTCTAGTCCAGTAGCTTGAAAACGTCTTCCAATGCAGTGGTGAAGAGTTTCGGGGATATAACGTCACCCTGTCTTACACCTCTCTGCAGTTGGATAGGTTTCGAACTCTGGTTCTGTACTCGGATAGCCATCGTAGCCCTACTGTACAAACACTTCAGCACTTCCAACTCGGGACTGTAGCACCGCCCAAATTTCGACGGAATCAAAGGTTTTCTCATATTCTCCTAGACTCGTAATGACTCCCGAAAACAGCACATAGAAGCGGCTCAAAAGGGAAATCGGTCTGTAGTTCTTCAAGAGAGCGTTGTCGCCTTTCTTAAAGAACAAGACCACCGCACTTAGAACAAGATAGAAGCACTTTTATTTAATATTCATAAATTAGTAAATCGATCCAATGATGTGTTTTTTATTATTTACGTGATAACGTCTAATAAATCGGTGAACGGCGGCTGCACACACGAAAAAGGATGACTCATTGTAACGTTACGCTCATTATAACATTACCATTGGAGCGAGAGTACTGCACGAGCGAGCGAAAGGCACGATCGGCTTGAGCGTTCGAGCAGTTATCTCTCTTCGACAAAGTATGCAAACATTTCATCATTATTTTGTTATGACGTTGTCACGTTAAACTATCGTCCGTAAACTGACTTTACAGACAACCAATCATTTTTAAATAAAATTAAAGTGACATATGAACTCAGTCCATTTAATGCTAATTGGCTACTGCACTCCGTAGACACCTGGAGCCGACTTCAAACAAAGAAGGCTACGGGTGCATTGTCTCCCCTGAGGACCAAGATAGAAAGTCTAATAGTCTGTATTTATACTCGCTCTCCGTAGTGCAAGCCAGCCAGGAGAACTCCCAGACCTCCTATATAAAAGGAGTCCTACTACTTAGTAATACTACTACTATTTGGTAATTTGACTCATATGTTTATCTACATTGGTTGCTTCTTTCATTAGTAGGTTTCAAGGCGTACCCAGTAATAATGTCCTACAGACCGAATTTCGGTCATTGCGGCCTGCCTAAACGGAGACTTATGAGTGTACACTTGGGCAGTGTAATCCCGTCCTGCGCTGATGACTAGTCTCCTTTGAGGCAGGCCGCTGTGACCGAAATTCGGTCTGAAGGACATTTTTTAACTTTATAGTAATTTTTTTTCGCTTAATTATTCGCTGAACGGGGTAATTCGATTAACAGGGGTATAGTTTTCATGCTTGATAGGCAGGTGCACTTTCTATTCCCCCACTCCCATTATCTGATGAGACGATAAACCGGACAACCGGAGAAAGATCAGGCGCAGGTTCAGCGGCTTTACGTGCTTTCCGAGGCACGGGGTTGAGACACGGCCATCTTCCTGAGTCCAGGCAGCCACTGAGAATTTGTTGACGAAAAAACTCAATAATTAATTTTTTGGCACGACCCGGGATTCGAACCCAGGACCCCATGATCGGCAGTCGCGCCACTATAACCGCTAGACCAACGAGGCGTATCTAGTAATATAGTAGTGGCGGTATAAGAATATTGCCTACTCCATATCGTTCCGTGGGTGTCGTAAGAAGCGACGCAAAAAACAAACCAGGCATTTTACTAATCACAAATGAAAAAATATAAAAAGTGCGATTGCCAACCCGCCTACAAAGTCTTGCAACCATCCAAATATGATGGAATTCAATGTTCAACGGTGAACTTTTGTTGGACTATAACGGCGAGTTGAGAGTCCGTTGTCATACTGTGGTATCGAAAGAGAATCTATTTATATGTGATAGAACCTCAATGCAGCATATTATTATGATAAGCTGAGGCACCGACTGCATAACAGCGATGTTGCCGTGGCAACGCTGCCACAGAATCATGCTGAGTCGGATAACTTTTTGTTGCTATAACTACTAACAATGAATTTGTGTTAATTGATTTTTTCTGCTTCATTTACTGCTTTAATTACTTTGTACGTTGGGCTGTGTGTGATAAGCAAATCATCCGTTCCCAATCCAACTGGAAAAAGATACGCCCTAAGATGTCTACAGGCGCAGTTACAGTTACCATCGGGTGGACCGTATGCTTGTTTAATTTCAAAATTGTTCTTTAAAAAAGCACTTTTAGAAAATTTAGAAAGCTACGCCATCGCTTTAACGTTTTAGTGATGGATCTGTAGACACTTTTTACTTCTAACACTAATTGTGTGAATTACTGCACCGGTAGTGGCAACGCACCTCCATTTTTATTCTTAATCGAGCCACTTACTTTCTTTAAGAAATATAAAGTGTCCCTTTAGGTATAAATAGATGGACGTCTTATGAAAACCTTCAAATTTCAAAACATAAAGGGTAAAAAGCCTGCCGTAAATGTCGTATATATTGATATTCACTTTGGAATATACATATCGTAATTTATTTGTACCTCGGCGTCAATTTCCGGCTGCTGTCAAATATTGACAACTGAGAAACTGAGAACATTGAATTCACGCGTCAGTCGTCAGCTACTCTAACCTAATTTCAGTGGTATCTGAAAATAATTTTCATATAATAATATCCACCAGACCGAATTTTAGTCATGGTGGCGAGACTCAACGGAGACTAGCCATCTGCATTATACTACCCCAATGTATTCGCAATCTCTGTACCCTCACTCCCATAGTGCGATGGGACGGGACCCGTCCATCTATCTATCCCTACATTATAGCCTATGAAAGTCCAATGCTGCCTATCTTCCATTTCATTTCCCTCTTACAACACCCTCGGGATGATAATATGGGTAAGTGGATCTTTTTTATAGGATAGGGTGGCAAAAGAGCACACAGTTTACCTGATGGTAAGTGGTTGCTGTGGCACATAGACATCCACATCTATCCCCGAAGATGAATCAAAATGCAGTTGCGTTGTCACCCGTGGGAGTTAGATGGGATACCTCGTTTCCAGTAAAAAGGGTCTCCGGTTCTATACACTCACCATACGAAACACAACAGCATTCAACTACTATTTTACGCTAGTATTCTGTGAGAGCGTGGTCCTTCCCCGGTCGAGCCGACCCATTCGTGCTACAACCAAAATATAGCTACAGCGTGGCTCTACCACATATGATTATTATTATATTATAATTATAACGAAAATAAAATTATTGTGGACCTACATTTATAAATGTTTGTTTTTTTACATATAAAAAGTAATTTCGGAGTGTCACATTACGTTATGTGACACTCCGGCCTCGTAAATCTGTCCAATGTCTATTGAGCACAAAATGTAGGCGTTTTAGAGAGGAATATTCTAGAAATTAAAAATCAGAGTACCATTTACCTGGGAAGGGTCCGAATTTTAAGCCTGAGTTACTGAGAATTAAATGAAAAATATATGATAGATAAACAAAAAGAACTTAGCATTAAAAGCGATGACGGCTACCCAATTTTGCAGATTGTTTGTGTGCTTATAGAGGCTTTTATGCTGACTGCCTCGTTTATGTAGTGGTCTTTAACATGACTACTGATCGTGTGGTCCGCTTTCGAGTCAATCATGGAAAAATCATTATTTGAGCAACCCGGAGTTAGAAAGTCGGTAGCGACACACTACAGTCCTCCGGAGGCAAGTAAAGCCGTTGCTACCGGTCGTGTCGGATTGACATCCTGTCGGTCTTTGAGAATGAGGAAATAGAGAGTGCACCTATGATTACGCATACACTCTGGCACTATAATTCTGTCCTATACAGATGGCTATTATTCATTGAAAATGGCCGCCGTAACTAAAATTCGTTTATTTTTTTTTATTTTTTTTATGTGCACACATCAAGATACAGAAGCAGTCTTATAGTAATTTCGTACAAAGATTCTACTTATTCCATAATTAGCTGAAATATCTTCCAGTAGACCCATAAAGGAAATTATATTGAAATTGCAAACTTAGTGCATACATTAGTACTACTAAAAATAAATAATATACACAATGTTACGTGAATTATATAAAATAAAACAATAAATAAAAATGAAATAAATCAATACATAATAATAATAACAATAAATACGATAGTTACATATGATATATATAAACTTTTTTTCTAGTATAAGTGGTGGGTTTGGCGTATTGGTTTTTAACCACCAAACTGCTGGTTCAAATGTATTAAATAATGTTATGCGGTGCGGCTATTAAATTAAATAGAGTAGTGGACTGTATATGAGAGCGGTGATTGGAATTAATTTATTCGTGATACTGCAAATGCCCTAAGTTCGGGATATAGGAAGGAAGTGAAGGAATGCATGTGCACCCACCTGGACTTCCGCTGATCTGCCTCGTGTCTCGATGGCTGCCGGCTTTCTTCACACTTATCAACTTCACAGATAATCTTCGCAGATAATCACGAAATATAGCGTTATTGCAAATGTCTATACTTTTTACTATATGAGAAACTACTACTATTCGAGAGATATCGTTGTCGAAAGAATTCTCGAAAACTTTTTTTTTTTTTTCAAAACAACTTCAAAATATTCGTCATATAATTTTTTTGTTGTAACTGTTTTTGTTAAGCTCAAAAAATGCTTCGATTGGCGCAAACCGCATCAAAATTAAAAAAGCTCGAATAGCTAAAAACGTCGTAACAGGTGAAATTTGAAACGCTTTGCATTTTAAATTAAAAAATGCAGGGTGGCCTATAGGGTCAAAACGTATTTTTAATATACCCATGTATATATACTCTAGAATTATTTTTATTTTCATTGGAATATTAGTTTTAAATTCAACATACATACGAGTATTATATAATAAATACAAACATAACATCGTTTAAATTTATTACCCAAAATGAACGGGGACCGTCGAGGTATGCTTCTGCTTAATATATGGACCCAAATAAGTGGTTCTTCTCATGCAGATTTCAGTCCCAAGCAGTTGAGTTATTTGTTAAACCTTTACATTTTCCCTCCAAATGAAAACCCTTTCATATATATGGCAATATTTAATATCATCATATTCATATAGGTCCTCTAAATGATAAGTAAAACATTATTAACACCTAGACCTCACAAGATACAGTCTTTGTCAGCAGTGCAAACCATCGACCACGGGCTTAAATGTGGATGATGATAATTCGATTGACTCAGGAAACCCAAACTGTAGTCATTTGGAGAAAAAAAATTTATAGTCGACTTTTCCTTTTTTTTTTAAATTGGCTAAAGATACAATAAAATAAGATCGCAGTTAATAAAAATTGATATAAAATATCAATTCTTATTAATTTAACTTAAATTAATAATAAGAATTGTTATAAATATATATATATATATATGAAATTTATTTTATTTAAATTTTTTGCACAGCCTACGTATTTATAATTATTATTAGCTTAAATTATTAAGAATCGATATTTGCTGCGCACATATAACTTAGTGCTAAATGTATAGAAAAGCATCTCTTTGATAGTTTACGACTCTTTTGATGCATATTTATTTATTAAGTTCTTTAGGAATCTTTTTTTCAAATAACCTTTAAAAAAAGTAAGAGTCAACTTTAAAGAACTAAAAATAATAAAATCACTTCACATTCTGAAGTCTAAGGAAGTTTTAATCAATGTAATAAATTGAAGCCCCTTTGAAGTCGGCTCTTACTTTTCAAGAAAAGTTATATTTTCTTTGAATTGATTAAGGATTATTACCATCTCAATGATGTCTAAATAGTTAAATTAAAACTTTATGGCTTCTTTAGCCGTCCTTAAGAGTGGAATTTTTCTCCAAATTTCAATAGCTCCATAAGTAAAATATTATTAAATAAATGGAAAGAATACCTATTTATTAAGAAGAATCTTCGATATCGGTTTATAATTGACTGGGATGTCGCGTAATATACTCGTACATACAAAAAATAAAAACATAGTCACATCGTAAACATGCTGTTTTTTTTTTAATTTAGCTAAAAATAATATATATATACCACACTCTTAATCTCATCGATGTTAGACGGGAGATGAAGCTGCAGTCGTCAGCAGATTCGACAGCAGATCAGCAGATCTGTCTGTTCATTTGCGTGTATGGCAACTGAACAGACAGATCTCCAAATGCATGCGGCAGGACTTACGCAACTTCAATACAGCTCGTATTGAAGAAGCGATTGAGCGGAACCAGGGCTCCAAAGTCTTTGCCAAAGATCTGTCTGCCGGAAAGAGCCAACTGTCAAAGGACACTGAGTGTGGTGGCATCGTTTCTGGGACACCTGAGATTTTGAGTGAGATTGAGAGGTTCTATGGGCATCATCATTTCTAGTTCTATGGACATCATCGTTGGAACCACACGCAAGTGTGAGTAACGATCCAAGAGTAAGTCTTATAAGACATTATTCCGATGACATCCCGGACGTCAGTCTGAGTGAGATTAGAATGGCTCTCCAGCACCTTAAAAACGGCAAGTCCCCGGGTGAGGATGAAATTACCGCGGAGCTTCTAAAAGCGGGCGGAACACCGGTACTTAAAGTCCTTCAGAAGCTCTTTAATTCCGTCCTCCATGGTGGCACTACTGCGGAGGCGTGGAGCAGAAGTGCGGTGGTCTTGTTCTTCAAGAAAGGTGACAATGCTCTCTTGAAGAACTACAGACCGATATCCCTTCTGAGACGCGTCTACGTGCTGTTTTCGAGAGTCATTACGTACTCGCACGCAGACTCGACGACTTCACGCCACCCGAACAAGCCGGTTTCCGAAAAGGCTTTAGCACCATAGACCATACACATACCCTTCGGCAAATTTTACAGAAGACCAAAGAGTAAAATCTGCCACTTTGCCACCTGGCGTATTGGACTATGAGAAAGCCTTTGATTCCGTCGAAATTTGGGCGGTGCTACAGTCTCTTCAGCGGTGCCAAGTTGACCTTCTGTATATCGAAGTGCTGAACTGTTTGTACACTAGGGCTACGATGGCTATCCAAGTACAGAACCAGAGTACGAAACCTATCCAACTGCAGAGAGGTGTAAGACAGGGTGATGTTATATCCCCGAAACTCTTCACCGCTACGTTGGAAGAAGTTTTCAAGCTACTGGACTGGAAAGGATACGGTATTCACATCAATGGCGAATACATCACTCACTTTCGATTTGCCGACGATATACTCCTTATGGCAGAATCGCTGGAGGACCTAAGTGCTATGCTCAATGACCTCAATAGTGCCTCCCAACGGATCTTAAGATGAACATGGACAAAACAAAGATCATGTTTAATCTCGTGTCCATGTCACACCTATGCCGGTAGTTGTAGGGAGCACTAAGCTGGAAGTTGTTGACGAGTACGTTTACCTGGGACAAATAGTCCGACTAGGTAAGTCCAACTTCGACCGAGAGGTCAATCAACGGATTCAACTCGGCTGGGCAGCGTTCGGGAAATTACGTTACATGTTCTCGTCAGGTATACCTCAAAACCTGAAAACTTGTACAACCAGTGCGTGTTGCCAGTGATGACATATGGAACTGAGACGTGGTCCTTCACTGCGGGCCGTATGAGGACACTCAAAGTCGCTCAATGAGCTATGGAGAGGGCTATGCTCGGGGTTTCTCTGCGTGATAAACTTAGAAATGAGGATATCCGCAGTAGAACCAGAGTGACCGACATAGCCCAACGGATTAGTAAGCTGAAGTGGCAATGGGCCGGCCATATAGCTCGAAGAACCGACAACCGTTGGGGGAAAAAGGTTCTCGAGTGGCAGCCTCGTACCGTTAGGCGTAGTTTAGGGCGACCCCTACTGGATGGAGTGACGACCTGGTAAGACATGCAGGAAGACGATGGATGCAGGTGGCTCAGGACCGTGTTTTGTGGCGTACTTTGGGGGAGGCCTATGTTCAGCAGTGGACTTGTGAAGGGCTTTGATAATGATAATGATGATGATGAAAAATAATACTAATTATTTTTCCGGCTTCCTTACTAATTTTAATGCTACCGGTTGACCGGTCTAGTTAAATTTTTGTTTCTATTTTTTTTTTGTTGAATTTCTAGACTTTTATACGTGGTTGAGACACGCTGCAGCTATATTATGGTTGTAGCGCGAAAGAGTCAGCTCAACCGGGAAAGGACCACGCTCTCAAAGAATACCAGCGTAATATAGCAGCTTGATGCTGCCGTGTTTCGTATGGTGGGTGTAGAGAACCGGAGACCCGTTTTACTGGAATCGAAGCATTCTTATTATATCTTATATCTTAGTCCTCAGGAGTGACAACGTGTCTGCATTTTGATTCTTAATCCAGGTTAAACGTAAATGTCTATGGGCCACAGCATCCACTTACCATCACGTGGACTGTGTGCTCGTTTGTCACCCTAATTCTATAAAAAAAATTAACATACCGGACGTTATCGCCTATGAAAATTGCGTGCTACGGTAGTATGAATGTAGTTGGCTACCGGTTACTATGGCCAGCTGAATTTTCATTTTTAATTTTGTTACTGACTTTCTGAGCATCCCTGATGTAATTTCTCACCAGCAACAAAATCTATAACTCGTCTTTCCTATAAAAACGGTGTTCTACTGTAGCATAAACATTAGAGTCAATTACCGGTTACCAAGTTTGGCCAAATATTCGATTCTCTTATTATTATTATTTTGAAGTATCAAATTAACACAATTTGAATCAATTAACAAATTTTATGACGTATCACATTAGCACAATTTTACTCAACTATTATTTTGTTTACAGCTACAGCTTGGTATAGAGATAGCAGTAACTTGTTTTTATAAAAAGCAAAGTTTAGCAAATAATTATCACCTATTTAGCTACAAATTCCCATCCAAATTTCATTGGTTTCTGCTAACTTTTCTCTATTAGCCTGATCAAGCTAACCAAGAGAACGAGAAAATAGAGAGTGCACCTGTGGTTACACACTCGTAAACTATAGAAAAAAAACACTATAGTCCTATCTTGCGCAGATGGTCAGTCTCCGTTGAGGCCGGCCGCCATGACAGATATTCGGCTTGGAAAATATTACCATTCATAAAATATATCCCGAAAGGGATTTGTTTTTGCTTTAGTCTATGCAGATTTAATCCCAATTTTAGCTACATGTACCACAACTTTCATTATCCATTAAAACGTTAACCTTGTTTTGGTCGCTTTATGGCGCCAACCCTTCAGCACGCAATTACAACGAACGTGGGTTTTAGGGCTATGTTTATTACATACAAAGTTTGTGTTATATATATGTTTAGAATATTGCGAATGGTGAGTGTTCTACGTTTTAAAATAATGGAATACTTCTAATGTGAACTTGTTATTAGTACAAATTTTAAAAAAATAGTTTTTAACTTCCCATTCAGAGGTTGTTATAGTGGATCTGATATATAAAAGGGCAAATTTTAAGGTATCTTCAGATGCCAAGTTTCTAGGGACCAATTGCTTGTGATCGATTGTATTGTTTTTTAAAAGGATAAAGCATATTTTGGAAGGACATAGGACTTATAAGGCCTAGAACAAGGTGGGATTAAATGATTATGAGCTCTTGTCTTTTTGTTGATTACTGCTTATCATTTATAACAATGATCCTTATAATATATGTTTTAATAATTATCTTTCAACAGACTGCACGGCACTCAATGCTAAATATAAACATCTCCCATAAAGGGGAGGTTTTATCGCAATCTCCACGCTTGGTGAATTAGTGCTTGCTTGCAGTAGTCTACATGCGAATAATATATTGAAACAGACGGTCTTGCTTCTTCATCTCACGCCATAACAGTGATCTACCAAGTAGTGGCCCCCTTTCCTATGCCACACCTCGTTGGGTTCGGTAAGCAACGCGGTGGGCGTGACCCCTGATAAGCCGTTAAACTCAGAAACACATAACCGCTCTCTCAAAAGAAAGAGGTTGACGACTGAGATTACAAGTCCAGTAGGTGGTCACAGTCTAGACTGTAGTGTACGTCATTGCTGTTTCGAGGAATACCTAAATTAAAGTAAAGTTACAGCATATATATATATATATATATATATATATATATATATATATATATATATATATATATATATATATATATATATATATATATATATATATATATATATGTCCCACTGCTGAGTTCAGGCACATGTAAGGGCAAGGAAATGTCCGCGACACTGACCCAGTGCGTATAGACGGACTTCACATATCATCAAAATATTATTTTTAATTTATGAGACCTGCAGATTTTCACGATGTTAACCTTTACCACATACCACATAGTAAATCAGCACTTAAACTTTAACGAATCTTTATTTTACTATAAGTCAAAATTCTGTTCTCCGTTTTATAATCATTATCGTAATCATTGAAGCCCTTCACAATTCCACTGCTAAACATGAGATTCCCCGAAGAAATGTAAAAACATGGTCCTGGGCTACTACTTCACACTTCTTGATTTTCACCCCATCTATGGAGGAGTGTACACTACGCTATCGGTACGATACTGCCACTTGTGAAACTTTCTTCCCCAAGTCCATTCTTTCTAGCTATAGGGCCAGCTAATTGTCACTTCAGCTTGCATTGGCATGTTATTGTTCTTAGTTTACTATTTTTACATCATAAGTAGGTTATTGTTTCAGCGCTCACCAACCATGCAGAGGCGGCGTAAGACGTGGACGACGTGGGCCACCGCCTACGGCTTAGAGGCTTAAAGGTTTATGCATTACTTAAAACCGTGAACGCGCCGAAAAATTTTACTTGTCATGAATCAATATTATTTACATAACTAAACATGTTTTATGCAGTCTAGCAACTACAGTTTACGTTGCTATCACGGGGCATCTCCGCCGCGCGACGACAAAGGCTAAGGATTTCCTGTTCTGTTCGTTTAGACAAATTGATAAAAGCTTCTCAAAATAAAACCAAATACAACGTCACAGAAAAGACTTTTAGCGTTAGCAGTTTTGTCTATCGAGTCAGATACACAAAACTGCCTATATATATATATATATATATATATATATATATATATATATATATATATATATATATATATATAATATGTAACGTAATTAACGCACACCCTCAGACACCCCAATTAGTATAATTATTATGTTATAACCATAATACATAAACTGAATTTTTAGTTAAACATTTTTATGCACTGATTATTTATCAAATTAGTTATACTAATTCCGGAAGAATGTTGTGGTCACAGTACAAATCCACGAACGCAAACACTTTAACATGCTTGAAATAAAGTTCATTTTTCTTTATTTTTATTGAACGACAGAATTAGTAATAATACAAATAAAACTGCACTCTTAAAAGTCTTATTGCCTAAAGTTAAGGTCCATTTCAGTTTGTTTTGACTGTACAGATTTAGTGTGACTGTAATTTACGTAGTTTTAATTATTTTTGGGATCAAAAATTACCTATATTAAAAATGATAGGACTCGATTCAGTAAACGATTCTGAACAAACTACACTCTCAAAGTGCGTTAACTGGATTATGAGGTTATAATTAAATTCAGCAGGCTAAAAAGCAGAAAATTTCTATTCTTTTATTTCTTTGAAATTGATTGATGTTGGTACTTAATGATTTTGCATGAATAAAAATTTCATAATGTCAAGTATTTTGTTTTTTATTTTATATATTCCGTCTCGCACATAAAATTTAGGTCTTTCGTCGCCACTACAACTATGCTATGTCCACAGATGAATCAAAATATCTGCGTGTTGGTATTCGTACGCCGGACCTACGTCAAATTTGACAAGTACATACATCTTTTCTGCTATGCTCATTAGGTCAGTATGATCATCATGTCATTATTTTTCAGGTTGCGTGTGAAACTAATCCGTGTTTAGGCAGGTTCAGGGAACGGTCTTCGATGACTTTCTTTATTTCATATTTAATAACAAACGTTTACTGTTAAAAGAAAAGTACAACTCAAAAGCTCTGGACGGGTAATGTTTGTAGAGAATATAGTAAAATGTGACGTCACTGTAAGGCATTCGTTGAATGTTTACTCCGTTGTGAATCGAAAAGAACGCGTTAGTATGTTTTTAGACTAACTTATTTATAGACTATGGACGACAAACGAGCTTACAGTCTACCTGATAATAAGTAGATGATAAGATATATACATTTATCCTCGATTAAACTTCAAAATGCAGACCCCTGGGGACTAAGATTGAATGCCCCGTTTCCAGGAAAAGTGATATCCCATTCTCTACTCTACTCACAACACTAAACTGAGCAGCGTTAAGATACTACTTTACGCTGATATTTTATGTTAACAAGTAGAATATTTATTTTAATAAAAGTAAGATGGTTCACTCTAAGATCCCATAGGTGACGTTGTAATCAAGTTACTAACAAGCTCTATATTTACAAAGTAAAATAACTCATATTCTTTATATATGTGACTTTAGTGCTAAATAGAAAATTACAAAATCCGAGTCCCATGGGTGGCACCATGGGACTCGGATTTTGGTTATGGTGGTTTGTATATGGTTTAAAATATTAATACATTTTATATTCACACTCTAAAACTGTTTAATTGAGGTTGAGCCACGCTGCAGCTATGTTATGATTCTAGCACGACTGGGTCGGTTTGACAGGGGAAGGAAGCTCACAGAATACCAGCGTAAAATAGCATCTTAATGCTGTTGTGTTTCTAATGGTGAGTATAGGGAAACGGAAACCCTTTTTACTGCAAATGAAGTATCTCATCTTAGTCCTCAGGGATGACAACGCATCTGCATTTCGATTCTTACTGAAGGATAGATGTAGCTGTCTATGAACCACAGCATCCAGTGACCATCAGGTGGACTCGTTTGTCACTCTAATGGCGCAATTACACTTGGTCGTTAGCTAGTATTCGATTGCCTATGGAATTCGGACAAACGACTAAGTGTAAATGAACGGAGTCGAGTACGTCCGTCTTCGTACAATCTATTCCAGCTTTCGTTTTGGTTTTATTTCAACAGAGAGATAACTTCAACGATGAGTAAAACAGTGTAAATAGTGCATCGGGTGCTCGAGTCCGAGTAACGTCTTTCGTGCCCTCGAATAGGGGTAAGACCAAGTGTAATTGCGCCCTTATTCTATATAAAATGCTACTGTCAAAAATCCGGAGTGAATACAAAGTGAAATTCATCGCGCCATCTACTTTAAAAGGAAGAACAACATATACCGGGCCAACAAACGTAGTAATAAAATAGCTACATGTACAGAACAGTTAGTTTGATATAACAGTAAAGTATAAATCCTACTTGACGTCTTTATTGTTGTTGACTTGTTGACCATACATATAAACTATTAGTAATGTAAATTTTAGCACCTCGTTAACCCATTACTCGTAATGTATGTATATGGGCGATAAATTTGAAACGCGTAACGAATTCCTCTAGGATGGTAAAGGGAAATTTCCAATTGCTGAGTAACGTCATGACTTGAGCTGAGCTGAATTAGGATTTTTCCTGTATTCTTAACACAAACCTATACCGCATATCTATATAATATATATATATATATATATATATATATATATATATATATATATGTATATACATACATATATGTATATAAAAATGTATTTATTTATTTATTTATGCTTTCATGCACAAAGTAGTACATATGGCGGACTAATGCCATAGGGCATTCTCTCCCAATCAACCATTAGGCTAAACAGAGATAGACATTTTGGAGGCGGTGCAGCAATAATCAAATAGAGAGGATAAAAATAATAATAATATATAATAAACAATACATATACACAATAGGTACGTATAAATATCATCTATGTCAGAACAAATATGAAATATATACGAAAAAAGAGCTGTGTTAATTCAAACTGTGTTAATTTAACTAAGAGTGAGATAAATAACCAGTACAGTGTAAAGGAGATGAGCAACTTACGATTGACCGACGAACGGAGAGAAAAAATGTGATAATCTCCCAGGTATTGAAATTTAGATACTCGGGAGCACATGGATCGTTCAAAATTGTGAAAAGGGTGCAGAGTATTCTAACATATCTGCACTGACGGATAGGCAGCCAGTTTAGCTGTGTACGAAAGGAAGAAAAAGGAAGGAAGTCGTATTTACGAAGACCATAAATGTATCTGATGCAGTTGTTAAGCAGACGATCCAACGTATTAAGTTGAAGTTGAGACGGGTCTGAGCAACACACATCGACATAATCAATAATCTTTACAATAAGTGATTGGACAACTAAAATCTTGGTATTGGTGGGAAGAATGTTTTTAAATCGATATAGAAATCACAAAGTTCCAATGTATATTAGTTAATTGTCACGAACCTCAAGCTCGTAACAATTGGTGTCAGAAGTCGGATAAAATCATGCCGATTTTACCTAAGGAGGAAACGGAGGGTGTCCGTACCCGAAGTCAACGCCAGCAGGAGACGGACCAAAGAAGATTTGGTGGTGCAACGCCGCAGACGTCGGAGGGCCAGCCACCGGCTGCAGGCCCGTCAGTAGCTCCTACATCTGCAGCACCTGATTTAGGTGCTCTGATGATGATGCTGCAGGAACAAGCTTGCCGACAGGAGGAACAGGTTCGTCGGTTGGAAGAGCAGCTGCAGGGCGGACAGGGTGAACAGGCCCGCCGACAGGAGGAACAGGTCCGTCGTTTGGAAGAGCAGCTGCGGGGCAGACAAGAAGAACAGGTCCGTCGTTTGGAAGAGCAGCTGCGGGCGGACAAGAAGAACAGGTCCGTCGTTTGGAAGATCAACTGCGGGGCGGACAAGAGGAACAGACCCGTCAGTTGGAGGAGCAAATGCTCCTCGTGAAGGATCTTCACGATGCCTTCGGGAAGGAGATAAAGGAGGTTAAGGATAGGGTTGTTCAGCATGACAACCGCCTGTCGGAAGCTGAAACCCAAATCGAAAAGGCTGAAACCCAAATCAAGGAAGCTAAAACCCAAATCGACCAAGTGAACAATCGGGTAGACAACGTGGTTGCTGATGTGAAGAAAACTCTGGACGATCTCAAACTGGGGGATGGAACTACACCTCCCGTGGTAGTTGCAACACCCTGAGTACGTGGATTAAAAGTGCCGCCGTTCGACGGGACTTCTTCCTGGGCGGCCTACAAAATCCAGTTCGAGGCTGTTATGAAGGCAAACGGCTGGAATAAAAGTCAGGCCATGACTGCTCTCACACTAGGCCTGCGCGACCAGGCCGTAACAGTTCTGGAAGCTCTCGGGGAGGAAGTGACTTATGAGCAACTCCTTGAGGCATTGGAGGCGAGATATGGCGACACTCACCTGGAACACGTCTTTCATGCGCAGCTTAAAGATCGCGTGCAGCGCATCAACGAAAACCTGCAACAGTGGGCTCTAGAGGTGGAGAAGCTGGTGCGGAAAGCATACCGGTCTGTACCTGCGTTCATTGAAGGGAACCTGGTGCAGACAAACATCGACGGCATCCGCGATCTGGAAGTCAGAGCTGCTGTGAGGCTCGGGCACCACGAGACGCTTAAGGACGCCTTAGCCCATGCACTGGAGGTGGAAGCCGTGCGGCAGGATCATCGTTCTCATCGCGTCAGGGAGGTTGCAGCAGCACAGTTTGCGACCGCAATAAAGGATACAGCCCTAGGTGCTATGTTTGTGGGGAAAGGGGCCATCTTCGATTCAGCTACTCTAAGTGAACTGTAGAAAGGGAAGTTGATCGATCTCGAGAGGGTAGTGCAGCTAACGGCACCGCCTGGCGGTGGCAGGATCGTCGTTCCTCTCGCGCTAGGGAGGTTGCACCAGTTACGGTTCGCGACCACAATAAAGGATACAGCCCTAGGTGCTATGGCTGTGGGGAAACGGGCCATCTTCGATCCAGCTGCCCTAAGCGAACCCTAGAAAGGGAAGGTGAACGATCTCAGAAGGGAAGTGCGGCTAACATCACCGCCCAGCAGCAGCCGGGATACGACTTTACTATCAGACATTGCAGCAGGAAATCTCATGGCAACGCAGATGCATTGCCAAGAAGACCTTGTCCTGAATATTGGAAACATTGTACTAGGCAAGAGAGTAAGGAAGTGGTATCCGTGAGGATGCTCTGGACAGACCACCTCAGCAACGAGTGGAAGGACAGCCTACGACATGCACAGCAGGAAGATCCGGACATCAAGCCGATTCTGGAATGGATGAAGGCCCGTGCTACCAAGCTTAAGTGGAGGGACGTCTCAGCGATGAGTTCAACCACGAAAAGCTATTGGGCCCAATGGGACAGCTTGCTGATTCAGGATGGAGTTCTGTACCGTAAATGGGAAAATATTCGGGGAGACAGCTGTCATTTGCAAATGGTCGTCTCTAAAGCTAGAGTACCGGATGTTCTACAGCTGTGCCATAATGGTCGTTCAAGAGTCCATCTGGGAGTTAAACGAACTCTGCTGAAGGTCCGAGAACAGTTTTACTGGGTCCATTATCGTGACGATGTCGAGGCTTGGTGCCGTACATGTACAAGTTGTGCGGCCGTGAGGGGACCTCAGACACGTAGTAGAGGAGCACCGAAATGTACATTGTTGGTGCACTATGGGATAGGACAGCCCTTGACATTGCGGAGCCGTTACAGAAAGGCGCAAGAGGGACTCCTAAGATCGTCCATGTGGATCGCCTGGCGCGTTATTATGGGACTGATAATGCTCGGGACGAGCATGTCTTAGGAGGGAGCAGTGTTGCGCGGCTAAGTTGACATCTGGCACTAGCGGCATCTAGTGTCGGGTAACGGAGCGAGGGGAGAGCTTTCCAGAAAATGACATCACTAATCGAAACGAAGAATTAAGCTTCTGGAAGCTGACTCTCGAACTTTCTGCGCTTTGACGATTGGTGTATTATTTAATGATGATTGATGTATGTATTTACTTGAATGTTCTGGATGATTCGGTACTAATGTGTATTTATAGGCACTGCAAGGTGCGATCGGGGAAGTATCGAATTTGGCGGGACAAGCGAAGCTTCGGAGCGAAATAAAGTGAATCAGTGTGATTAATTATTAGTGTTTTTAACTTTAATTTGTGTAAAGAAAATTAAAGTGTTAATTTAGGTAATTCTATCGGCAATTTTTATTGTCACGAACCTCAAGCTCGTAACAGTATGTTTTAATAAATAATATTATTTATGTTTCATCGTACTTATAAAAGCGCCTTAAGCTTTACTAAAATGTTGAGAAAGTATAATTTGAGAAGTTTACGCTTTAATCAACTCAATTAGAACTTTCTTAGTCTATATCGCTGAACTTTGTAATTACTTGCTCCTTAAAATTATAGATAACAAAGGTTACATTTGTAACGAATTCAAAATTTTTCTAAGAGAATTTCAAAACACCGCGTGTATTAGAGCTTCTTAGTATTCCAGGGTAATGAAAGAAACCCTTATGATTTTATTCTGCAAGTCAATCATTACTATAGTTTAATTTTATGAGTTATCCAGTGAATTAGACAGATATTTAGGTTAACTACAGTTTAGAACTAAGGTTTAGATATGCTTAAATAAATTAGACAAAAAATTGGTAAATTCTTTACAGATATTGCTGTTAATTTTAAGGTGAGTAAATATTATAATATTTGCACATATTTTGTACTTTGTCGTTATATTACGAGAAAACGCAGACAGCGTTCTTGGCACGATATCACGGGTAGTGTATGATAATTAATGTATAGTTTTAGTTTTTTAGTTTTTTTTAAATAAATGTTTAGTTTTAGTTTTCCTTTATTATAATGTACGTGAGGGTAATATGGTCATCTTAAGCTTTGCTAAAACCAAAACTAAGAGCAGGACAGAGACAAAAAAGCAAAGTCATAATATACTATCCTATATCCTATACCTTTAAACAAGCAATTCTCGTATATATATATATATATATATATATATATATATATATATATAATCGGAATCTCGGAAACGGCTCCAACGATTTTGAAATTGAAATTGTAATGCCTTGGTTCGCGCCCTGCCTTGGGTCCGATTATTATTCCCTTTTTTTTCAAGTTCCCTTCTTTTGTGAGAAAATTTATTATTTCGAGCCCTTTTTTAATATTTTTTTTAAATACGAAAATTTTAATTAAACTAACTACACTCATGATTTTTTATTCAAATAACCAGTTCAGTTTTTTCTATTATGTCAATAAGATCAAAAAATATTATTCATCAGTATGTAATTTGTATATAAATGTAATTTCAAAAAAGACACCGAGCAAAGCTCGGTCATCCGGGTACTAACTAACATATCAAGGAAACAATAGCAAACAAGCTTTGGCAATAATTATGAACTTGATATGTGAAAAGTTGACTTAAATAAACTAACTAAATACTAGACAATAGTAAAATCGACTAAAATATTTACTATAACTTCAACTGTCAAAAGGGCGTTGATAAAGCAGCACCCTTTGATCCTTTATTATTTGATTGACGGATGAAGAGCTATTGTACCACAGACAATTCTATGCAAACAAAGTTTTCGCTTTTGAGTTTAAGAATGTGACCATATTAATCGGATGACCGTATTAAACTCACGTACTACGTTTTTTTTTAATATTTTGTGTAACCTTTTAGTTATATTTAATATTATACTATGCTTTAAAAATGTTAATAAATAAATAATGTAGTTAAACTTGTTAAATAATTGGATAATACGAGTAATAGTTTCTGTTTAGGTCATCGGTTCAAGAAAAAAGTTATTTGATTTAAGATCGATTGTTGGCAGTTTCTTTCAATTTTTGTCAATATCATATATATTCTCGACCTTTCATCAATTAAGATTATGTAATAATCATTAAATACTTTTAAACTTTAGAAAATTGATTAAAAGAATCTGTTCACCTTGTAGGCCATCCCTGGCACTTCCCGCTGTGTTCGATCTCAAAACGCTCCACAAATATTTTTACGAACCTATAGTTAAATCATTACATCAAAAACAATCTCAGCAGAAAGAATCATGCCCACTTTCCATACATTGATTGACCTGTCACTTGATTCCTTCAACAGGTCGCGTCTGCCTACAGGCACTGTTGTATAATAACAATCGTTATTTATAATAACATATTAACTTATCATCTTTTCATTTAGAGGCCAGGGAAAAATGCTATTAAGTCAATAAAATTTTGAGGTTATAACAGCTGTTAGATAAGGTCTGTACACTTATTTTTCTGTCCACACCATAGTATGAAACTATTAAAAATCGTATGTAATCATAAATTAATATCATAAATTAATAAGTTATAAAAAAAGAAATTAGTTATTTTGAACATTCATAAACCACATGATGAATGAACAAGTTTTTCGTAGTCTGAAACGGAACGTGGAAATCACGTTTTTAATATATTTTGACATGGCTTCTAGGCCTTTGAGCCATTGTAAAGCACGTTCCGTCTCCAAAAGTCTATTGAGAATGATAAACAAAGTTACATTATTTTTTTTCCTGGCTTTATTTAAAAATTCAACTACGCGATACGAAATGAGAAAAAAAATATGCAATTTTATAAGATATTTTACATCACTAGACGCGTTTGAAAATTTTCAGGTCAATAATGGACATGATTCTTTCGAAGTCATAAAAAAAAAACAGTTTTCTTGAAATATTTTGACAACAATATCTTTCGAAGGTATAAACCGATTTTGATGTAACTGGTAGCAATCAACGGGGTATTGTAAGAACATTAATAAAAATTTATTTGAAAAAAAAACAATAAGACTATAAATTTAAAAGTTATGTAAAAAAACACTTTTTTTCGTCATCGATTTCTCTTCAACGCATTAACCGACTTTGAAGCGGTTCGCAGCAATCGACATCCTTTTCCATGTTAAAGAGCTGATAAGAGCTGATTATATTTTGGAATTGCCCATTATCTGTTTAAAAGTTATTAAAAAAACATTTATTTGAAAATTTTATTTTTTAAGATTTATGCAAATCAAGAATAAAAAAAATTTCATTCATTCATTTCAGCCGTGGACTGCTTAACATAGGCCTCCCCACCCCCGTATTATATAGATTATTAACTATGATATTTTATTGTTATATTGTTGATACACGATTGTTCTTACCAGGAAAATACTGTCGCCCATCTCCTGTTTCTTACGATACAGTACACGACAAAATAATTTGCTTAAGTTTTACTTACGTAAAAGTTGATGACATAAAAGTATCCAATATCCTCTTTTATTCCTTGGATGAGTCAGCTACCAGAGCCGAGGACAATCACCGTCTGAGATAACTTACCTGCACACTCATATTCGTAGTATCATCATCATCAGTTCCCTTTTTTATAGCTCATCGGACTCAGGGCTTGCGGCCGCGGCCGTTATGCCAAACAGCTAACAGCACTAACATCAAAGAAACTATCTAGTTTCTGTCTGTCTGTCTGTGACTTTAGTTACTTTGTGTGACATCTGTCATACAAGGCAACTAAGGTATCCCTTTCTCTTCGTTTAATATAAGAACTTGTCATAATGATAGGACACGTCAGGTGGATTTATAGAACACAGTACCAAACATCTCGCACTTTAAGCGCTACACGTGACTAATGTGATGTTTATATCTTATTGGCAGTTTTGTTCTGTAAATAATGTGGACAAACGAGCACACAGTTCTCCTGAGGTAATTGGAGCCTGTGGCCAATACACATCTACATTTATCCTCGATTAAGAATCAAAATGCAGATGCGATGTCGACTGTCAACTCTCAAGACTAAGATAGAATGGCATGTTACCACTGAAAAGGGATTCCAATTCTCATTAATCACCACACGAGACAGCAGAATTATGCTGATATTTTATACAGTTAGTATGTGATAATGTTTATAGCAGTAAGGATGTAAAACGAACACACTAAATATTAGAGTTTATGTAGATTGTGCGACCCATAGACACCTACATCCATCCTCGGTTAAGAATACAAATACGAATGCGCTGTCATTTTTGAAGACTTATTAGAAATACTCCTTTACCTTACTGGTAAAGGTAGGAAAATTGTTTCCGATTCCCGTCACGCTAAACATTTTTTTTGATAGGATACGGTGACAAACGAGCACACAGTCCACCTGATTGTATATGGTTGCTGCGGCCCATGGAAATTGCGTAGCGTAGCGTTGTCACCCATAAGGACTAAGATGGAATGCCTCGTATCCAGTAAAAAGGATCTCCGGTTCTCTATGCTCACCATACGAAACACGGCAGCATTAAGTTACTATTTCACGCTGGTATTCCGTGAGAGCGTGGTCCTTCCCCGCTCGAGCCGACCGATTCGTGCTACAACTATACTACTAATATAACTGCAGCATGGCTCTACCACGTATGAATACATGAAACATAACAGCATTATACCTCTGTATACGCTTGTATTATGTGCGAGCGTTATCCGCAACCAGCAGAGTTTACCAACCAGAGTAGATAGCCTCGTTGGCCTAGTGGTTGTAAACGCGATTTCTGATCATAAGGTCCCGGGTTTGAATCTCGGGTCGGGCTAAAAACCTCGGAAAGCATGTAAAGCTGTTGGTCATGCGTCTGATCTCACTCCGACTGTGTCGGATTACCGTCCGATCGAACTATGAGGGTGAGGGAATAGATAGTGCACCTGTGCTTGCGCATACACTTGTGCACTATAATACTGTCCTGCAAAGTTGGCTAGTCTCCTTTGAGACGGGCCGCCGAGACCGAAATTCCGACTGGAGGACATTATTATCTGTGTTTATAAAGTTCTTATAGAATAAGGCTAACGAATACGCAGGCAGTTCACCTCAAGGTAAGTGGATGCTGTGGTCTATAGACGGCTACATCTATCTTTGATTAAAAATACAATGCTGAAGGGGATTGATAGCAAAACAAGACTCATGTTGGTAACAAGAGGGTTTATTGCCTCACCAATGTAAAAATACTAAAACTACCGTTAGATTTTCAGCACACAGGAGACTGGGCAATTGCCCGACAATATTACTAGTAGCTCATCATCCACCTTAAGAATAATATTATATATATATATATATATATATATATCCTATATCCTATCCTATACTATTAAACGAGCAATTCTTGTATATATATACAATCGGGATCTCGGAAACGGCTCCAACGATTTTCATAAAATTTTGTGTCCAGGGAGTTTCGGGGATAATAAATCGATCTAGCTCGGATTTATTTTTAAAAAATGTCTTTTTGTCCGTGTTTTTAGGCAATGAAAAACTACTACAATATCGTTAGAATAAGAAGGTAAATTTTGACAGATTGTTAATGATTATAAATAGCTTAATTGGTATAATGGGCGGACACAGAATCGAAAAACCTCGGTTCGGGCCCAGACCGACCGACCAACTTTTTTAATTTTTTTTTCAAGTTCCTTTCTTTTTTAAGAAAATCTATTTTTTCGAGCCCTTTTTTTTAGTATTTTTTAAAAACACGAAAATTTAAATTAAAATAATTGCACTCATGATTTTTTATTCAAATAACCAGTTCCGTTTTTTCTGTTATGTCGCTAAGATCAAAAAATATTATTTATATTTCATCAGTATGTAATTTGTATCTAAATATAATTTCCAAAACATACGAATTAAAAAAAATCGAGCGAAAAATACCGAGCAAAGCTCGGTCAACCAGGTACTATATATATATATATATATATATATATATATATATATATATATATATATATATATATATATATATATTACTACTATATGTACTTTGAATGTGCTCAGACTTTACTTTCGAGCTAAGACAACGTCGATAATTTTAAAGCTACTGGTTGCGCGGAAAAAAAAACCATTGGATTATTATATTTGACGGTAGAGGTGCCAAGCCGCTTGTTCCTTTCCGACAAAACGATATCATTCATACCCTCCTCGATCCTCCATCGACACATCGGGGTGGTGGGGTGGGAGGGGCAAGAAGATGATTCTAGAATGTCACGTAATCATCGGGGCCGAGGACATATAAGGCACGCGCGACCGTTGCGCGGCCTCTTTCCACCGCAGTCGTCGCTGAAACCACAACGCTTCTCTCCCGACGCACCCCTGGGACCCCAGAGTGTCTGTCTAGAAGAAGTTCCCTCACCTCGTGTGAGATATAGTCGCGCACCGCCTCTCTCCGGAGTGTTCCAGAAGAATTTCCAGAAGTTGCAGCTATAGTGCTCAACAGGATAGAAGAAACCCCGGTGAGTCAACATTCCTTAATTTAGCTCCTGCCTTACATAGTTTTAACCCGCTCCAATTTTTTTGTTCTCCTAATAAGGCAGGATTCCTTTTCAGCGATTTGGCACAATAATAGTTTAGTTTTAGGGAAGAGCGAGTGCATTATACCGCATGCTATAGTAGTCGCCTTTACGTAAGCGTAGAAGCAACCGCATATACAGTCCACTTTAGTTAATATCTCGCGTAATAGGTTTAAGGTTCGACCGGGGAACTAGACTTCGGCAGCCTTAAACACGTGGCTCCACCATTTTATGGTCACTTCGAGCAGGATTTTGGTCGAATTGTTGAATTAATTAATTAGATAATGCACTCCAATTTATAGAATAGACTTAAATAGTGTTCATTTAAATTTTGATTAGGTACTCGCAAACAGAATTATTCGTTTTATAGCGCTCGTATTTGATTAAATTTAAAGCCTATTTGGTAACGCCAGTTAACAATCTACTTTATCAACATTACATTACATATCGCATTGAGTTCGTCCTAAGTTATATCTACTTTATCAACATGACTAGTGCATATTTTTTGTTTCCTTTCTTCCTTCCCTTTCCTACCGCACGCGCTGCCGTCGAGCTGAAAAAGAGGATCTCGGCGCGCGTCAGTATACTAAGTGGTATTACGCCATCCGCAGCGCACGGCCACCCGTCGCGTCTTATATATATTAACCGCAAACCGCGCAGGATGAACATTGAGTTCTCCTGTTTATGTTTAATATTCACCGCATCAGACATTGTGTCTTTGTAACTCATAAAAGTGTGAGACGCCCCCGTAAGGGCAAAGGTGGAGAGTGTGGGACTTCACGAGACTGTTCCGAGAGTGCGTGTGCGCCGAACCATGTGGCGAGCTAGCTGTATAGCAGACACTCCAGGAGGAAGGCGCGGCAGCCCTCATCAGGTCAGTGCGTGCTATCCCACCTATTTATTTTCCCCTTTGCCGTATGCACCAAAATTACAGTCCACTAAATCTTTATCGAAGATACCTTAAGTTACTGGCGTCTCCATTTTTAATGGTCACTTCTCGCTGGATTGACCTTGACTTTCCGCCCTTATTAGATCGTTATCGTAATAAGCGTTTATATAATTAATTATTTATATTTTAATCCGACTTCGGATTAACCCCGCCCTTATTAGAACACTAGAATAGGTCCTAATAGGTGACATTCATAGTAATTTTAAAACTATATTCATAGAATGAATAAGCATATAATTATCTATATAAATTATTTGTTGTATGTTCACATCACGTCATCAACTTTTAACTACATCTATAGATTATACTGTTAAATTACATTTATTATTTGCACATATATTTAAGCATTATATTCGTTATAAATAACTTCATAATTATTATAAAAGTTAACAATTAAAGTTCATCGTTAACAAAACTAATATTTAATAATTCAACCGCGTAGCGAGGTCGCTTACAGACTACCCGCTTATAATTATATTATTTTTGCCGCATAACTTAAGTTGTAATGCCGCCTAAAAAACAAATAGCATCGAATAATAGCGATTCCTCGGATAATGAGGGCACACCTGATGCTGAGTTGGTTTTATTGTTAGCTAAACGAGATGCTTTATTTCAAATAGTGCAAAAAATATATGATATGTCCTCGGACATCCTCACAAACACTTCCACGATGGAGCGTTTTCTTGATGGAAGTTCTAATATTAATGCTTTACGTATTGAGTTTAAACAGGTCTTAGATAATTATAATTCACATTTATTAAAAATAAACCCTATTGCTAAACCTGATTATAACAGCCTCATTGCGTTTGAGTCTCTTTGCGGTAGAATAAATAGGCTTTATTTACAATATTCGCAATCTAATTCACAAAGTACTAGTACACCATCTAAAGCCAGATTCACACTTCCGCCTATCGAACTTTTGCCATTTTCGGGTGACATTCGCTCATGGCCTTTATTTTATGCTAGCTTTAAATCAACCGTCCATGACAACACATCGCTTACCGACGCTGAAAAGTTATACTATTTGCTAGGTAAACTAACGGGCAAAGCCCTATCTGTATGCTCAGGTATAACTCCTTGCGCTGAAAATTATAAAATTTTATTGCAAGCACTCGTTGACAAATATGACAAATAAGAAATTTAAGCCATTGCAATCGGCCACCGCAAATAATTTTGATTTATTTACTGATAACTTTATAAGTGCAGTGCGCGCTTTACAAAACTTAAAGTTAGATAATCTCGCGGACTTAATTGTTCTTCATATCGCGCTTAAGAAGCTGGACCCGGATACCATTCGCTCTTTCGAATATAGTCATAACTCGATGGTACCTACCTTTGATGATTTAGTAAATTTTATTAAGACCCGCTCCAAAGTTTTGCAACGCACCGATTCTAGTACAAATTCTAATAGCGCACCAAACAATCGACGAGGTAACGGTAATAATCGTCGCTGTAATAATACTTCGTCGCCGAAGTATCAGGCGTACGTAAGCACGACGACTAGTTGCTCAAAGTGTCTGTGCGATAATATTGTGCATCAACACCTATTTAAGTGTGCAGACTTTAATAAAATGACGCCGCAGGAACGATTTAAATGCGTAAAGAGTAACAATGCATGTGTGAATTGTCTCAGTTTAAGTCATCGAGTGTCTAGTTGCTCTTCAAATTATAGTTGTCGAGTTTGTAAATTTAAACATCACACATTGTTGCACTTCCACCGCAGAAGCGATAATGCTTCCCCTGCGCTGGCGCGTTCTCCACCGCTTCAGCCAGTTACACTGAAGTCTAAAACCCCCGCGCCCGCACACTCGCCACCCCTCACCGCAGGTGCGTGTTCAGACGTCGCGCTGTGTACTTCGTTCAAGAATGTTTCTCAACGTTCACCGCCTCCCGCGCGCGCAAGTCGTTCGCAGAGAACTGTTTTATTATCAACCGCTCAAGTATTTGCTTACGATGCTAAGGGAGAGAAACAAATTATTCGTATATTATTAGACTCCGCGGCTCAAAGCCATTTTATGACTAAAGAGTGCTGTCATCGTTTAGGCGTTCAACAACACGATACCGAATGTACTGTAGTAAAGGGATTCGGTGGAGTTGAAAAAATTGTAAAATCGAAATCGATTGATATTAAAATTTTCTCACGATTCGACTCGAATATTAACTTCAATATTTCAACGCTAGTTGTTGATCAAATCACCGACCTTTTGCCCACCGCTGTGGTAGACACATCTGTCTTATCACACTTCCATGGCATAAGACTCGCTGATGAATGTTATAGTATGCCTAATAAAATTGATGTTTTGATAGACGCATCCCTTTTCCCGCACTTACTATGTCCAGACGTAATTTATTCGTCTAACGACTTGTCCGGGCCCTCGGCTTTGAATACGGTATTTGGTTACGTTATTATGGGCTCAGTGCCGACACTTCAGGTAAATCATTCTTTAACGTGCTGCTCAGTTCTAGAGTCTCCTATCGTTGACAAATTAGTGCAACGATTTTGGGAGCTTGAACCGCCACCCTCCGCACCGCCCATTCAGTGTCCTTCAGACATTGAATGTGAAGAGTTTTATAAATCTACGACATCCCGCGATCCTTTTACTGGTAGATATATTGTTGGCCTGCCATTTAAAGATGACGTTTACTCTCTCGGAGATTCTTATGAAACCTCTCGACGACGATTCATGTGCTTGGAGAGGAAACTTCAAGCCTCGCCTACATTAAGGTTAGCATATGATGACGTCATAAAGGAATACTTAGCTAAAAATTATATATCCCCCGCACCGCCGTATGACTCTCATGAACCCGCTCCAATATATGTCATACCGCATCATGGAGTCTTACGCGAAGATAAGAAGTCAACGCGTCTGCGCATCGTCCTGGATGCTAGCAGTAAGACTAGCACTGGGCGATCATTAAATGATATTCTGCATTCAGGACCAAATTTGCAAGGCGACTTGTTCAATATAATTTTAACTTTCCGCTTACATCCAATCGCTATGACAGCCGACTGTCGCCAACAATTTCTGCAAGTAGTTGTTCGCGATTCTGATCGTCGTTACCAATGCTTCCTATACCGCTTCCGTCCACAAGACCCACTTGTGTTATACCACTTCAATCGCGTGTGCTTCGGTTTAACTTCGAGTCCATACCATGCATTGCGCACAGTAAGACAGCTCATTGATGACGACGGCGCAAAGTGTCCGCTTGCGAGTCGTATCGCATTTACTTCGCTATATATGGACGACATCGCGTTCTCTATGCCCAGTGAATCCGAGGCCAGTGAGACCTCTCGGCAGCTGATAGACTTATTCAAGGGTGCCCAATGGGACCTGATAAAATGGCATAGCAACCGTCGATCTGTTTTAGATGACCTCCCTACTTCCCATAAAATTACAGGAGAAGTAGAGTTCGATAAATCAATGCCACATAAAATACTAGGCTTGCATTGGTCTACCGATAGTGACGCCTTTTATTTTAAGATATCTGTTCCCGCTGATGTGACGTGCACTAAGCGCGCCATCTTATCTACTGTCGCTCGCCTGTGGGACATAATGGGTTTCGTTGCTCCCACAGTCGCGTACGCCAAATTGTTAATAAAGCAGCTTTGGCAACTTAATCTAGATTGGGACGACATACCACCACCGCCAATTATTAAGATGTGGAGGCAATTCTGTGCTGAATTACCAGCTCTTAATGATTTACGTATCCCGCGACATGTTGGTGTATCCAAAAACTGTACTGCGTCACTCCTGGGGTTTTCCGATGCCAGCGAGCACGCATACGGTGCCGTAGTCTACATACATGTAAAGAGCGTCAATGGTAACACCGTCCAGTTGATTTGTGCAAAGACTAAAGTCGCACCGACGAAACCACTATCTATTGCACGCCTTGAGCTATGTGGAGCGGTTTTACTCTCAAAATTGCTTCGCAGAGTACTCGACAATTATTCTCTTGACCTTGCAATATCAGTCTATGCCTTTGTAGATTCAAAAGTAGCTCTGTACTGGATAAAGAGTTCGCCACACAAGTGGCAGACCTTTGTTGCAAACCGCGTTGTTCAGATTACCGGCAATATTCGCGCTGATAACTTTTATCATGTCGCAGGTACTGAGAATCCCGCTGACATACTTTCACGTGGCGTTACGCCAAATAAATTAGTTTCAAACCCCCTGTGGCTCCATGGGCCTCAGTGGACTTCGTTAGATCCATCTCAATGGCCTCTTCGTACTTTAGACAATGAGGTTATTGCAAATATGCCTGAGAAGAAGATTTTGTCGCACACTGTGTGCACCTTCGTCTGTAATTCTGCGATTTATGAGCTCGCATTCCGCATCTCTTCTTGGAGTAAACTTCTACGTATAATTGCGTACGTGTGGAAGTTTGCTAAATTATTGCCCCGCCGCAGCACTACTGTAGTGACTGCTGATGATCTCAGTTTCTCTGAGGTTATAATCCTCCGCGCCCTGCAAAAACAGCATTTTGCAGTGAAATATTTAAATATTGAAGGTAACAAACTTTCTCGCCCGCTTTCAATCGTTTAAGGCCTTTTATTGAGAATGGTTTAATCCGCATTGGTGGTCGTCTTTCGTACTCCGCATTAGATTACACGCAAAAACATCCAATTATACTCCCGCGCAGTGATCATGTAGTGAACATGATCATTGACTATTATCATATTAAAAATTTACACGCTGGGCCTGAATTGTTATTGTCATTACCCGCACCCAAAGTCAAATCTGACTCTACCAGTCTGTTACACAGGCATTCTTTACTGGATAAATTAGTTCAGTCGTTTTGGGACCGGTGGAGGACGGAATACCTTCACGGATTACAAGTTCGTCAGAAGTGGAACACCCCGTCTACGGCTATCGTACCAGGCATGGTTGTAATTGTGATAAATGATAATGAACCGCCCTTTGCTTGGCCATTAGCGATTGTCGAGTCTGTTCATCCTTCGAAGGATGGCGTAGTTCGAGTAGTGACCGTGAGAACTACTAAGGGAACATATCTCCGTCCTGTTGCTCGTATTTGCCCTCTCCCAAGACAATAAATCACGATTATTTTGATTATAATTATTTATCTAAATTAGGAATTAAGTTTATATTTATATATATTAAAAAAGTATTAAACCGCAATATTATATTTATGTATACATTTTCTCGCTTACCAAGTAAGGTTAGTAGATGAGACATGCGCATTGAGCGCATCCTCTCACTTTATATACCGCTTATTTATTTGTTTTCCTTTTACTTTTTATATTACGGTTGTCTTTTAAAGGTGACCCTTTAAGGGCGGGAGGAAATGGTAACGCCAGTTAACAATCTACTTTATCAACATTACATTACATATCGCATTGAGTTCGTCCTAAGTTATATCTACTTTATCAACATGACTAGTGCATATTTTTTGTTTCCTTTCTTCCTTCCCTTTCCTACCGCACGCGCTGCCGTCGAGCTGAAAAAGAGGATCTCGGCGCGCGTCAGTATACTAAGTGATATTACGCCATCCGCAGCGCACGGCCACCCGTCGCGTCTTATATATATTAACCGCAAACCGCGCAGGATGAACATTGAGTTCTCCTGTTTATGTTTAATATTCACCGCATCAGACATTGTGTCTTTGTAACTCATAAAAGTGTGAGACGCCCCCGTAAGGGCAAAGGTGGAGAGTGTGGGACTTCACGAGACTGTTCCGAGAGTGCGTGTGCGCCGAACCACGTGGCGAGCTAGCTGTATAGCAGACACTCCAGGAGGAAGGCGCGGCAGCCCTCATCAGGTCAGTGCGTGCTATCCCACCTATTTATTTTCCACTTTGCCGTATGCACCAAAATTACAGTCCACTAAATCTTTATCGAAGATACCTTAAGTTACTGGCGTCTCCACTATTAAATAATTGAAACTGTGTAATAGGAACCGTTTGATACGCTTACCCACAATCTTGATAAAATTATTGAGTCTAGCAAATGACGCGTCACCTCGACTCGCTGCGCAGGTGTTCGATTTAATTACGTAATACGGCATACCGAGTGTCCATCCTTTATTGTTTGTGCGTTGTGAGATTAATTGTGATTGATATAACTTTATTATAATAGTTTAAAATGGCAGTTAGTGGAAGTGAAATCAAAATTAAAACGCTTTATGCTAAGAGGGACATACTCTTTTCGCGTATGCAGGATATAAGTGATTATATAAAGAACATCCATATAGAAGCAGTGCGGGAAACTTTTTTGACCGAAATCGAAACGATAGATTCTTTACGAATAGATTACGAAAAAATATTAGACCAAATTAATCATTTGGAATTACAAATCGACCCGAAATACATAGTGAACTACCAACCGCTGCTGGCATTCGAAGATATGTTGTGTCGCGTGAAAAGAATTGCGAGATCCCTATCTCAAAACGAAGCAAAGCCGGAAAAACAGGTACGTCCAAGCGACTCGATTAGGTTGCCGCCAATAGATATTCCGGTATTTAATGGTGATATTAAGACGTGGCCCTTCTTCTTCAGTAGTTTTCAAAACAATATACACAATAACCCATCGTTATCGGACGCCGAAAAATTATATTACTTAATCAGTAAACTTAGTGGCAGGGCACAGTCGATCTGCTCTGGGTTTACACCTACAGCAAACAATTACTTATTAATATTCGAAACGCTTAAAACTAAATATGAAGATAGGAGAATGTTAGCTTCCGAATATTTGAACCAGATATTCGATCTTAAATCTATATCATCCGCGAACATCAACGGCTTAGAGCAATTTCTAGATAAATTTGTGGCATCGGTGGCTGCACTTAAGAATTTGAAATTTAATGATCTTATGGACGTGGTGTTTCTCCATATTGCACTGAAGAAGTTGGACCCCGATACCGTGCGTGCGTTTGAAATGGAGCATCGTAGCTCGGAGATGCCTTCCTTTCATTCATTAGCATCGTTCGTGCGAGATCAAATAAAGGTGATGCAGCGCTCTCCGAACGTTAAACAGGAGATTAAAAGGTGCGTCGACCGTAGACAGACTCAACCATCTAAAATAGCAGGGTCGTTAACTTACGTAACCGCTACGCCAACATCACTCCAGCATACTTGTTTAGTATGTAAAGATAGACACGGTAATTTATATAATTGTGCGACTTTTCGTAAATATTCACCAAGCGAGCGTTATAAATTAGTAAAGACAAACAACCTATGTTTGAACTGCTTAAGCGATAAGCATTTAGTTGCAAAATGCAATTCGAGCTCCGTATGTAGCAAGTGCGCCAGGAAACATCACACGCTATTACATTTTGAAAATAGCAACATAGCGGCGTCAAGTAAAGCGGATAAGGAATTCGCCCCTTCTAAGGTCAACGATTCTAGCGGTCGACCTGGTGATGTCGCTCTGTGCTCATTGGCAAATATGGGAGCACAACCTCCTTCAACCGTGTTACTGGGTACGGCACGTATTTTGGTTAGGGATTCGCGTGGAAACGAACAAAGCGTCCGTGCACTGCTGGACAGCGGAGCCCAAAATAGCTTTATAACGCGACAATGTTGTCAGCGCTTAGGCTTAGTAATAAATAGGTCACTTTCATGTCCTGTAATTAAAGGCATCGGAGGCACTAGTAAATCGACACAGGGATATATAAATTTAAAATTTTATTCTCGGATAGATCGTAATGTTAACTTTGATATAAATGCACTAGTAGTAGATAGGGTCACTGAACGGTTGCCAACCGTTTCGGTTGACACCTCGGCAATGATTGAATTTAAGAATTTGACTCTGGCGGACGACACTTACGCCGTTCCTGGAAACATAGACATGCTCATTGGAGCATCGCTTTTCCCTTATCTTTTGTTAAACAATAAGGTCAGGGGCAACTCTTCGCATACCGCGCCTTACGCACTGGAAACCGTATTGGGCTATGTGATCCTTGGCTCCGCCCCCATCATAGATAGTATTTCGGCAACCTCTTATTGTGGTATGGCTGTCGAACCGCTCGAGTCGTTAGTCCGCAAATTTTGGGAGATGGAGGAGGTGAACGTTCCACCCATAGCTAGCTCAGATGATAGGTTATGCGAGGAAATTTACGTCCGCACGACCATTCGTGATCGCGACGGTAGATATAGTGTAGCGCTACCCTTTAAAGGATATGTTTTATCTCTCAGCGATTCGCGTCAAATGGCGGAAAAACGTTTCTACAGCTTGGAGCGTAGGATGCTCGCTTCACCCCAGTTAAAGGAAGCTTACGACGGCGTCATTAACGAATATATAAGAGAAGGTTACATATCACTTGTGGCTTCGAAATTAGATAACTACGAAGACACACCGTCGTATTTCATACCACACCACGGAGTCATTAGAGAGGACAAACTTACATCTAAGTTACGTGTAGTGCTCGACGCTAGTGCTAAAACTAGCACTCACCTGTCGCTTAACGATATCCTCTATAGTGGGCAAAATTTACAGGGCAGTTTATTTAATATAATAGTCAATTTTCGTTTGTTTAGTATAGCACTATCCGCCGATATTCGTCAAATGTTTCTTTGCACAGGGGTCCGTGAATGCGACCGTAGATTCCAACGCATTTTATATCGTTTCAACCCAAAGGAACCTCTAATGGTGTTTGAATTTAACCGCGTTTGTTTTGGTTTAAAGTCGAGCCCATTTCATGCGTTACGCACGGTGAGACAGCTCGCTCACGATGAAGGTCCCTCTTATCCTAAAGCTAAGAGGGCAATTGAGAGCGGATTATATATGGATGATTTTGTGTACTCGGTCGATAGCGTGGAGGAGGCAACCCTAACCACCGCCGAGGTTATAAGGCTCATGAAATCGGGTCAATTCGATCTTGTGAAGTGGACTAGTAATTCGCGTCCGGTTTTGGATACAATCCCACTATCACACCGTCTTTCGGCGATAAAGGAATTCGACGATTCTGATACACACAAGGTGCTCGGTCACCAGAGTCCGACGTGTTTAGCCTTAAGGTAAATCCGCCCGTAGAGAAATGCACAAAGCGCACAATACTGTCATGCGTTGCTGGATTATGGGACGTCATGGGTTTCGTAGCTCCGGTGGTATTATACGCTAAGCTTTTAATTAAACAACTTTGGTTATTGGAATGCGACTGGGATGACTCGCCGCCTGACAGCATTGTTCGGTTGTGGCAGCGCTTTAGAGAGGAACTTCCTTTATTAAGAGAAATTAAAATACCGCGTCATATAAACGTAGATAGAAGTAGCGCCGTAACAGTCGTTGGGTTTGCAGACGCCAGCGAGAAGGCTTACGGGGGCGTTGTATATTTCCACGTCCAGAATAATGGTAGAAATTCGATTAGCCTCATTAGTTCTAAGTCGAGAGTCTCCCCCCGTAAGGTTGTCTCTCTGGCGCGCTTAGAGCTTTGCGCAATATTAGTACTCACCAAGCTTATTACCGCAGTTATCAGCGCATGTAGGGATAGAGTTCACATAGAAAGGATATTGGCCTTTTCCGACTCCACTGTCGCCTTATGCTGGGTTCATTCTTCACCCCACCGTTGGGATACGTTTGTTGCGAACCGAGTGGCCAAGATACAAGACGAGTTAGAAACGCGGAACTTTTATCACGTGTCCGGTACGGAAAACCCCGCCGATTGTCTATCCCGTGGACTCACCCCGATGCAAATAATGGACCACCCGCTTTGGTTCCACGGACCTGCTTGGGTTCACTTGGATCCCTCGCAATGGCCAATAACCGACTTCGAACCTTCGTCAGTGTCACAACCTCCGGAAGAGAAGAGACACGCTCTAGTGGCGAACGTTTCGAGTGAGGTTTCTCCAATCATTGCTTTGGCGAACCGCTTGTCCTCTTGGTCGAAATTATTGCGTAGCGTAATTTACGTTTGTCGATTCGCGAAGCTGTTACCGCGACGTTCGTATGTCTTAGCATCCGATTACAACTATGCCGAGTCGCTAGTATTGCGTGAACTTCAACGTGCGCACTTCTCTGAAGAAATTAGAAGATTACAATCGAATAGAGCTTGTAGTCGCGCCTTTCAACGCCTTAAGCCATTTTTACAGGATGGGATTGTAAGGGTGGGTGGACGCTTGTCCAACTCGCAATTGAGTTTCGACCAACGGCACCCTATTATTTTACCGCGTAAAGACCATATCATGAACTTATTAGTCGATTACCATCATAAATTGAACTCGCACGCTGGCCCCGACTTGTTGATGTCGATTTTGCGTCAGAATTATTGGATTCTTTCTGCACGTAGTTTAATACGCAATCGGGTGCACAGATGTATAGCTTGCTTTCGGGCACGCCCCAAGCCGTCATTTCCGGAAATGGCGGAACTTAGATCTTGTAGAGTAATACAATCAGTAAAGCCCTTCACGCACACCGGGTCTGATTTCGCTGGTCCGTTTAAGGTCACGCTCACTCGCGGGCGTGGTATAAGATCCACAAAGGCTTACGTCTGCATTTTCGTATGTCTAACTACTCGAGCGGTGGATATAGAACTCGTTGGTGATCTAAGCACAGCAGGCTTTATGGGTGCATTTAAAAGATTTCTTTCCCGCCGTGGCCCTGTAAGTAGATTGTATTCGGATAACGGTACGAACTACGTCGGTGCAAAACGTATTTTATCGGAACTACATGAGCTCTTAGCTAGCAAATATTATAATTCGGAGTTCGCTCACATTCTAGCCGAGAACCGCATTGAGTGGTCTCTGAACGTCCCAGCCGCGAGCCATTTTGGGGGCAATTGGGAGACTAATATCAAGAGTCTAAAGAGTCATTTATACCGAGTAATAGGAGATCAAATTTTGTCCTTCGAAGAGCTAAGTACGGTGCTCGCTCAAATTGAATGCGTAATGAATAGTCGCCCACTTTGTCGTACGTTGTCTAGTGACCCCTCGGAACCGCTGGCTCTAACTCCAGCACATTTTTTGAATTTAACGCCTTTAAAGTATTTGCCAGCCGCAGGTATGGATGAGAACAGACTTAGCATTTCCGCACGCCACAAATTATTAGATCGGTTAGTGCAATCGTTTTGGAAGCGATGGAGGATGGAATACTTGCATACTTTGCAGTCTCGGCAAAAATGGAACATAGCAACTGAGCCTTTAGCTGTAGGAACTGTAGTTGTGCTCACCAAAGAGAATACGCCGCCTCTCCACTGGCCGTTAGAAATTGTCGAAGAGGTCTTTCCCGGTTCCGACGGAGTAGTTAGGATAGCTCGCGTTAAGACCACGGTTGGGTCTTACTTGCGTCCGGTTGTCCGTTTGTGCCCCCTGCCTCTTCCATAATTTAAATTAGCTTTCTAGATTAAATTGTAGTTGAATTTAAGTAATCTTAGCGTTAGTTAGTTATTTTGTTAGTTGATCTTAGCTCTAGTTGTATTAGTTAATTTTGAAGGAAATCCTTCAAGGGCGGGGGAGATGGTTGCGCGGAAAAAAAACCATTGGATTATTATATTTGACGGTAGAGGTGCCAAGCCGCTTGTTCCTTTCCGACAAAACGATATCATTCATACCCTCCTCGATCCTCCATCGACACATCGGGGTGGTGGGGTGGGAGGGGCAAGAAGATGATTCTAGAATGTCACGTAATCATCGGGGCCGAGGACATATAAGGCACGCGCGACCGTTGCGCGGCCTCTTTCCACCGCAGTCGTATTTGACGGTAGAGGTGCCAAGCCGCTTGTTCCTTTCCGACAAAACGATATCATTCATACCCTCCTCGATCCTCCATCGACACATCGGGGTGGTGGGGTGGGAGGGGCAAGAAGATGATTCTAGAATGTCACGTAAAAAACGTGCTGAAACCACAACGCTTCTCTCCCGACGCACCCCTGGGGCCCCAGAGTGTCTGTCTAGAAGAAGTTCCCTCACCTCGTGTGAGATATAGTCGCGCACCGCCTCTCTCCGGAGTGTTCCAGAAGAAGTTCCAGAAGTTGCAGCTATAGTGCTCAACAGGATAGAAGAAACCCCGGTGAGTCAACATTCCTTAATTTAGCTCCTGCCTTACATAGTTTTAACCCGCTCCAATTTTTTTGTTCTCCTAATAAGGCAGGATTCCTTTTCAGCGATTTGGCACAATAATAGTTTAGTTTTAGGGAAGAGCGAGTGCATTATACCGCATGCTATAGTAGTCGCCTTTACGTAAGCGTAGAAGCAACCGCATATACAGTCCACTTTAGTTAATATCTCGCGTAATAGGTTTAAGGTTCGACCGGGGAACTAGACTTCGGCAGCCTTAAACACGTGGCTCCACCAGCTACCTTCGAAGTCGTACTGAGTGCGCACTTAGCAAAACCTAAGTCAATGAAATAGACGACTTAAGAAAAACTCACGATATTAACCAAAATCACCGTATTCATTTTAACTTGTTGTTTTTATGTTTTTCTATTTATAACAAGAACTAGGTAGTATTATGCCGCCTTCTAGTTTTAAATAGCATTTTTCTATTTTCTATTTAAGTAATTTTAATTAAACTTATTTGGAATTTCTTAATTTTTTTTTCTTTTGATTTTAACACTGTTATCATCCATTCTCTTTCATCAGAAAAAAATAGTAATTTAAGCCAAAAAATTATATCATTATTAAATTTCTAAAGTAAAGTAAGATAGAAATCTATCTATATTCTCCGTTATATCACAATGTCTTTAAACAAACCTGAGTTACAGGAAAGCTCTAAAGAATGTCTGGTAGCGGAAGCTTTGGACGAATACTCATCAGCAATAAGCTGCTATTTAACGCTACTATTCTGAACAGCGTTTTCCTTTCCCGTCTCATTCATGCTGTAGCCATAATAAAAATGGCTCTACCATCCATCAGCTTTTTACAAGAAGATAATCATTTATTGCTACAACTTACTTTCACAAAACACAAATTTTTCAAACAAAAAATCTTAGCAAAATATTAGGAACAAAAACGTTTAGGTATATTGATTTTACCTCAATAAATATGTAACCACACACAAACGCATGTAAGACCAGGTCCTCATTTGATCATCTTGGCGTATAGTGCCTTCGTCGAGTGTCAGCTACGTGTATCATTACCGCTACATTTTACGCAAAATAATACGTGATCGTGTGATACAGCGTTATGTCCTCTCTGATCTCGTGACCGGTAGTATGGATACATTTTGATAATGTACTACAATATGACGATGCGATAGGTACGATAACTGATACGTCTCGTCTAGTCGCTTGTCAATTTTTCGCTTGATTATCAAACCGCCGCCGCCCTTGATAACCACACGCCATTAGACGGTATTGTAAAATTTGTACGATAAAAGATATGACAGTCGGAGAAAAATTTGTAGCTTCACATATGCGGAACTTTAGACCAGAAATGGGCATCTACAGTTAATATACAAGTAGTCGATACGATACGCCTGATTAACTGTGGAAACTTAACTTTATAAAGCTAATTTAGCGGATTTTATAGCGTATAAGATTTTTTACAACACCAATGGACTCTGAAGTACCTCACCAACTTCCGTAAGCACTCAAAATGGCGGGAATAAAAAAATGAGAAAAATTTGTAGCTTCACATATGCGGAACTTTAGACCAGAAATGGGCATCTACAGTTAATATACAAGTAGTCGATACGACACGCCTGATTAACTGTGGAAACTTAACTTTATAAAGCTAATTTAGCGGATTTTATAGCGTATAAGATTTTTTACAACACCAATGGACTCTGAAGTACCCCACCAACTTCCGTAAGCACTCAAAATGGCGGGAATAAAAAAAATTAAAAAAAAATATAAATTAAATGCAATTGAACTCAGTAAAATTAGTAATAATCAATGTGCAGTAAGTATGTGTGTAAATATAAGAATTTATGAGGAAACAATATATTCAAGTTTAATGTAATCCGTTGTTTTCTTTATATTCCTACTACCCTGAGAGATGAATCATTTGATCGTATAGTAAAAATATTTTACTAAAATATTTTCCTCGTTTATGAATATAGCAAGAAGGAAGGCTATACGAAAATGCCATTAGCGTATAAAGCGGGTTAACTTGGTAATGTGTCAGCGACGATTAGATAACCGAGACATTTTAGCCACCTTGTGTCACGTACATGATGGATGACATTTTTAACTAGAACGATCTAACATTGTAAGAAAGATGTATAAGTAACCTAATCTAAAGTGAGTCGGTAACGAAATGAAAATCTGATCGCACATAATGTTATTGACTTTTTGTATTAAGATTTAAATTAAAAGAATAGTTACAGGTCACGGGACAACCAGCAGATGTAAAATACCATAGTTGGTAGATTTATAGGTATTGAATATATTATATATTATAGGATTTATAGGTAATGAAAACTAATAAAAGATATTATAAAATATCATAGTTCATGGTAGAATTTATAGTTAGCGAAAACCAATAAAAATATTAAGTAAAATTTAATTTAAAAAAAACACAAATTGTTTTTATTATTTTTTTGTTAAAAGAATGAATATTATCAAGTATACTATAGTCGAATAGAGAGGCACACGCAGTACTCAACTCATATAGAGAAGTAACTAAGTGTATAGTATACGCACACGCAGACACAAGGCAGTCGAGTGCGAATGGGTAGTACTATTATTTACTCTGTGGTAGAGAGAACATTACGGAATAAGAGAGCGTCATGCCGTGTGCCGTTACGGCGTACAAATCTATTTTATTGCCAAGGCATTAAATTCATTCAGTTTCACACAACTATATTGTTTTTTTTAATTCGATGTTTTATTGTTTCTCCGTATGTACAGAAGAACGTAAAGAAAAGTAACTAGTAAGCAAGTACCCAGTTAATTTTGTTTTCGTTGTCTTGTGATGACTGCGTCAGAGAATCCATCATCACAAAGTCAAAAAATCTTATGGCTTCCAATAGTAACCAATGTAGACGGTAGTTTACAATCTCATTTACACCATACGTAAATATACAGACCGCCGTCAGACAGCAGATGAATGATACAAGAAATCTGGGGCACGTCATAGTATTTACATCTTTTGTACTTGTACTAACCGTGTAGTGGCGGTTTAAAATATCCATTAAACTATATCATCTCGTGGATGTCGTAATAGACGACAGAGGGAAACTGAACTAGGATATGCTGCTATCCTTAGCAGCATCTTCTTTATAACGGCTGAAAATAACAAAAATTACGGTTGCCAACCGTGGCGGCTAAGCCAAAATATCTGCCCAGTGTGGCAATATATACGAAAGATTTATTATTTATTTAGATTGATTTATTATTTATTATTGGGATATCTGGATAGTTTTCTCATCTGGTTGGGTTCTATAAATATATAATTATAAATTAAAATGAAAAGATAAATATAATGATTTCTTATATTTACGCGAACACTATACATTGATTAAAACTACTTTTACGGATTTTATCGCGTTTTATTTATTTTATTTTTAATACCCGACGTTTCGGGTACTTTCCAGCACCGATGGTCATGGTCCCCCGTGTAATAAATAATATATTTTAAATTATATATTTTAAACCCCCATATTGCCCTTACCATTTTAAAATATTGTCTCCTTGTACCTAAATTTGCATACTTGTTACGCTCAAGTCCAGTCTGGAAATATTCGGATATTTTAAAAGGTATTGATCGTAATCTTAAAATTGCTTTAGAAAACATTCTAAATTTGAAATTAAGTACAATAGCCTGGAATCAAGCCACTTTACCTATCAAATTTGGTGGAATTGGTGTAAGAAATATTTCTAACGTCGCACTGCCTGCTTTCCTTGCTTCCGTGCGTAGTGTCAATGACCTATGTAACACAATTTTAAATAATAAAGTGGACCTGTGCTTTGCTGCGGAGGCAAATCAAACATGGCTAATGCTCTGTCCCAGCGAAAATGTCCCACTGGAAGTTAACCAACAAAAACAGAGGGATATTCCGTTGGTACGGAATGTCCAGAAAAATTTATTTCATAATTTCCATATTCTACAAGATCAGGCTCGCCTTCTAGCTGTTTCGACTAAGGAATCTAGCCACTGGTTACATGCTCTACCATCAAGTAATCTCGGCACATTGCTTGATGGGGAAAGCTTGCGCATCGCCGTAGGAATCCGGCTAGGAGTGGCTATTTGTCAACCTCATCAGTGCCCCTGTGGTAGCAGCGTCGATGAGTTTGGGCTCCACGGACTTTCATACAAGAAAAGTGCAGGTAGGTTTTCCCGTCACGGTTCTTTGAACGAAATCATCCGAAGGGCTCTTGTCAAGAGACCCGACGGTATGACTTTGGTGCCTTGGAAGAGAGGTAAAGCCCTAGTGTGGGATGCTACTTGCGTTGACACTTTGGTGGCCTCTCATCTCAAGGGTACCTCTTTTAGAGCCGGAGAGACATCAGAGGCAGCCGAATTTAGTAAATGGTGCAAATATGAGTCTTTGAGAAATGACTACATATTTGTGCCATTTGCTGTAGAGACTATCGGTCCGTGTGGTCCACGTGCAATGAAGTTTCTAAAGGAACTGTATCCGGGATTGGTAATCGCTACTGGTGATAAGGGGGCTGGTTCTTTCCTCGCTCAAAGGCTAAGTATAGCTATGCAGCGAGGAAACGCAGCCAGCGTTCTCGGCACTATACCACGGGGAGCAGGTCTTTTTGACGATTTAAATTTTTAGTTTTAGATTTTCTATATTATAGTTTCTTCTTTTATATTGTATATAATTAGTATTAATCGCAAATATTATAATTTTAATTATTATTTTAGTTAAGTTCTTTATTATAATTTTTGTAATACAAATTGAACATTGTAACTTTTAACTTTGATGTAATATAAATGTCTATGGTAGTTTTAATCAAGATAAATATACATAAATATCAATAAAGTAAAATAAATACAAAAAATACATAAATAAATAAAGAACCAACCAGATGGAAGCCCTCGGCAGGGGAGATTATTTACTATTATTAATATTATATAGACTCTAAGCAAATTCACAAACTGTAGCTATAGCAAATCTGTTTATTTATGTATACTTATTATTTTTATTATCTGTTTCCTTATCTTTAAAAAAATCACTTCTCTTTTTATGTAAGTTGTGGTTACCTCTAAGAAGATGAACACGTAGCATATAGTCGCCGTGTTGAATATTTTTGTTAGTATTGTGAATTATATGTTGGTGATCCAAATAAAGAGAGAGAAAAAAGAATCGAAAATCGATCTTCTTTTTTTCTTCTTCGAAAAATTTGAAGCGAAAAACTCGAAATGGTTTTTAATACCTAGTCTATAATGGGATGCTAATGGTATTTCTTATAATACTAGTCTGACATACGAGCACACAATCCACCCGATGGTAATTACTGTGATCTATTGACCAGTACAACTTGCTTAAAGCAATGAAGGCAACTTTTTCTTGCCATTTTAAATTTTTATACATTAAATTGTAATAAATGACAAACATATTTACTTTCCATTTGATGGTACGCGGCTTCTGGAGCCAATGGACACCTACAGCCGATTTCAAACAAGGTGGCTACAGGTGCCACCTCTGAGCAACCAACACGGAATGCCTCCCTTACCGGCTTTCTATACCCTTCTGAAAACGGCAATGCAGGCACTGATGCTTTTCTACAGAAATAGGTGGCAGAGAGTGGTACCTGCTCCAGCAAATTCCAAGGTAGTATTTTTTATATAGAATAAGGGAGACAAACGAGCACACAGTCCACCTGATGGCAAGTTTATTGTACATTTATCCTCGATTAAGAATCAAAACGCAGATGCGTTGTCACCCCTGAGGAGTAAGATGGAATGTCTCGTTTCGAATAAAAAAGGGTCTCCGGAACTCTGCACTCACCATACGAAACACAACAGTATTAAGCTGCTATTTTACGCTGGTATTCTGTGAGAGCGTGGTCCTTCCCCGGTCGAGCCGACCCATTCGTGCTACAACCATAATATAGCTGCAATGTGGCTCTACCACGTACCACGTATTAGCTCTACGATTCTAATACTGATGGTTTTTTTGTCTTCAATATTTAATCAAGTAAACAGTAGACTATTGCGTTGTCTTGGAATTCAAATTCGTGGGTCACGACTATAAAACTCGGCCATTACTTAAGTACTATTTAACAAACTAATGCATCGTCGTACGAATATGACACTTTAAACTGATTTTGACTGCCTCGTTGTTCTAGTGATTAAAGACACCAGTGCTGATTTTGTGTTGCAGGCAAGAAATTTTCAGCAGCCGGTGTCAGAAAGTTGGCGGTGTTACCACCGTGCCTCGGAAAGCACGTAAAATCAGTGGTCCTGCGCCTAATCTCTTTCCGGTTGTGTTGAATTATCGTCGGATAGAAGTATGAGAGAGCACCTATGCTTGCTAGTACACTCGAGCACTATAATCCTGTTTCGAACTTAGGGCTCCGTTAGACTGACCGCTGTGACTCAAATTTTGTCTGGAAGACATTACACTTAAAACTTGTATGGCGTGGCGCACACGATGACAGGTTGTGGACTCCCTCTTGTACAAAATATTTATATATAAGTCAATAGTAACTCTCACGGTTCTGGTTACTTGTTCATGAGCCATTTATATAGTATGTAAAACGTCTCTACTATACAGAAGATATCCCAAACGTGGGGTATACCGTTTTTATTTTGCTACAGTTAAAAAACCATTTGAATATATAACAAAATACTTTGTTGGAGAAATCATGTATTTAATAAAAATATATAAAGGTAAAAGACCAAATTCGGATACATAAGAGAAACAAAACAAGACATTAAAACGCTCACAACTGCTTTTAGCCCCTTTTATTTGACATAACAAAACGAATATCTTACATCGGAATCCAAAATACGCTGATGAAGAGCGATCCCGTATGTTTTATAGAGTTCCGTACTCGGCAAATATACAAGTATGTATATTTTAAAGACAACTGCTAAATCTAGGCTTATCCCATAGAATTTCTCATAAACGCTCGCTTCGCAAAGGTGCACGATAATATTATATTAAGGAACCTAGATGTAAAATAACGAGATTACTATTTTTTGATGGCACTATCGTAAAATCCGTTTTTAGAGAGCGGTTACGTATAAATGAGTAACTACAGTAAATGTCAAGTCAATCTGGTGTTTAGTTTTAGAGATGTCGTGATGAGTCAGTCAGTCAGTTGTATTTCGTTTATATAGTTGTCTTAAACATTGATCTATATATATATATATATATATATATATATATATATATATATATATATATATATATATATATATATATATATATAAATATATATATATAGATCAATGTTTAAGGAAAAAGTTGATTTAGATTATATGCTGGTTTTTCCTAGGACAGAATTTTCTAAAGCATAAATTACCTTCATTAAGTATTTTTGTATTCTATTATTATATAGACACTACACGCTAACTAAAATGATGTTCAATTAATGCAGGTCTTGTCAAACTAAGACCTTTTAAACGGTTACCATTATTATTGTGTAGTGTTAATGTGCCTTTTTGTATTTTTTATGTAAATATTTCTAAAGCGTATCCAATGTACACTGATTATTGATAAAATACGTACTATATCACAGAATTGTACGTGTATATAACTATAACTGTACAAACTAATAAGAGTAAAGGTTCCTTGTGTTATGTATAAAACTATGGATCCCTAAAATATATATGTTTCCTAAACGCTTGCTGTGTTGCTTGCCGTCATATTTTTGCGAATGACAAATAATAACCTAGGTATACGAGACAACGGTGTAACGCAATATAGCGCCCCTCTCCAGACAAATGAACAAATAATTCACAAGAGCTCCAGCTATGGTTTACTAGTTTTTATCGGGACCCAAAATCTTGTTAAATTAATTGTATCTTAACAAAACGCAATCGTGTTTATGAATTTGCTTTTATCTATTGAATATTTTACGATAAAATTACTGGAGAGTTAGACTCTTAGAGCCTCTTATTTGAGTTTGAAACGTGTTATGAATCTAAAATAAGTTATAAACTGTTTTACAAAAACGCAAATCAAAATTTTTATTTCACGAAATTTGATTTATTCTTACAATCAGAATATGTGCTATGATCATAGGTGCTGTAAAGTATTAATACATCGGGTATATATAAAATAAGTTAATAAACAGCGATAAAATCCACATAAAATAGCTTCATTGATTTATAACTTTGAGATTTACATTTTACCACAATTTAGGCGGCTTATTACTTGTCTATTAATAGAATAGAATACTTATTGTTTATTCAATTAGGTAAGAAAAAACCTCAGTCCTGGGAAGAACCAGTAAGAAACCCAGCGGGACTTTTTTCAACGTAAAGTTTTACTATAAAATACAGGTTGTTACAAACTACTTACAAAACTTATTTAAGAAACAACTTGACTCAACCACCTGATTCTCAGGGGTTATTAACCACCACGTATTCGTTTATATTATAAGTGCCATTTTCATACAGTTTTTGTTTAATAAAGTATTTAATCTTGGTAATACGGAGACCTTGTATATTTTCTGGGACTGTGTTGTAATATCGTATACATTTCCGAATTAATGGTGTGAAACATTGAGATCTGCTTAAATTCAATAATATTGCATCTGAAGTATTAATTCAGACCGCAGTTTCATGACATGGCGGTTAGTCTCAACGAACAGTAGCCATTTGTGCAGAACAGGATTATAGTGCCCAAGTGTATGCGTAAGCAAAGGTGCACTCTCCATTCTCTCACTCTCATAGTCCGATTGCACGGTAATCCGACACGACTGGAGAGAGTTTAGGCGCAGTACCAACGGATTTACGTATTTTTCGGGGCATGGGCTGAAACACCGTCAAGTTCCTAACTCAGGCTTCCACTGAGAAATTTTTAACAGAAAAACCCACTAACTGATTTTAGCCCAACTCAGAATTGAAACCCTGGACTTCATGACCACGCTTAATTTAAGGGTGTTGCCACCTCCGCGTCCAAAGATGGAATGCCTCGTTTCCAGTAAAAGGGTCTCCGGTTCTCTACACTCACCATACGAAACGCAGAAACATGAGCTGCCATTTTCCGCTAGTATACTGTTAGAGCGTGGTCCTTCCCCAGTCTAACCGATCCATTCGTGCCGCATATAGCTGTAGCATGGGGAGGACTATGTTCAGCAGTGGCCTTATATAATGTATGGGTTGTTCTAAATAGAATTTATGAGTTAGTGAATAAAAACTAATATTAACATCAATTTGTTACATAGAAGCACTGTTATAAAAGAATACTCTATGAACCGGTAATACTCAGTCTAGCATAAATGGTAGGACAGTTACCATCTCAGACTGGTATAGATAGTTAAGAAATAGTAAGTAATCAGCTTAGACGTAATCCAAATCGGAAAAAGAATACTATTATTCGCAACATGATTCCCATGGTTTTACCAGCTTCTTAATACCTATACTTACTAAAATTATGTTACCAAAAAAGAGTTGAAACAAAGAATATCATGCGGGCAACACTGAGGCAAAAACTACTATTATTTTTTTATCTATTATAAACCAGTGCTTGACCACTATCACATCTGATGGTAGGTGGTGATGCAGCCGAAGATGGTAAAACGTACTGTCTTAGCTTAAGAAAAACCTATTCACTCTTGCCTTGAAGACTCTACATTGTGATCGGATGGAAAGACAGATGCTAGCAAATTTATTCCACTCGTGCCAAAGCTATTCCACTCCCTTGCTGTACGCATTATGAATGATATTGCAAACCGTTTAGTTTAAATGCTTGGTATGTCATCAGGAAAGGGTTGGAGACCTGCCGAGCACCTTGTGATTTAATAATGGAACGAAGAGGGAGAAATTTAATTATGCAATCCCTGCATACATTTTCCGAAATACATCTTGTAAAATACCTTAAGGCTTGTAAAATACTTTCGTCTGTGCTCGAGACTTACTAATCTTACTAGATTGGTGCTAAACATATTGTTTAAAGTCTGTAAGTTAACTCACGTAACGTTATTTTTCATGAACAAATACAGAAAAGCGGTGTACATGGCAGTCTCTGAATTTTATATATTTGCAGAAGTTTTGGTATTCTCTTGGCTGATGGCGCCGTCACGAAAAACATCAAATTGTGTTAAGTACACAATTTGATGTTGCTTAGTCATTTTGGCCATTAAATCCACCACATCAGTTTGTTGGTCAACTTTTTTTACAGAATATAGGTGACATACGAGCAAACATTTAAACTGATGGTAAGTAGATGCTGTGGTCCATTGACATCTACATTTATCCTCGATTAAGAATCAAAATGCAGATACGTTGTCACCCTTGAGTATTAACATGGAATGCCTCGTTTCCAAAAAAAGGGTTTCCGGATCTCTACACCCACCATACAAAACACTGTGGTAATAAGCTTCTATTTTACGCTGTGAGAGCGTGGTCTTTCCCCGGTTCATTCGTGCTGCAACCATAATATAGCTGCAGCGTGGTGCTTTATAGATGTTATTTCAAAATTTAAAGTTAAAGCCCTTCGATGAATGTGAATTAGTGATAAATAAGCAACCTACTTTAGCTTTAACAGTAACGGTGCGTTATACGTATTCGTTCAAATGTGATAAGCAATTTGAACCATGCAAAGAAAACGTAGACAAAAATTTCCTGAAATTATAGCATTTTTACTAAACACCTTAAATAGTTCTGCCATCAAATTGCATGCACTTCTGTATTCCGGTCTGATACAAAATGATTCTAAAGAAACAATAAATTACAGTCTGTTAGGCATCCTATCTTGGTTCTCAGAAAAAGCACCTGTATAGCTGCAGTAACCAGTAACCACTTACATACAAACAAATCACATGCAATGGCAGTTTGGCAACCGTAGTTTTTTTTAATTAAATAACTTTGGTTGCTAATCATTCGATCCATACAACCATGGCATTGCTTGGTGAAGGCTTTTGTTCAGCAGTGGACTTTTTTTTATAGAGTAAGGGTGACGAACGAGTACACAGTCCATCTGTATGTGAATGCTGTGGCCCGTTGACATCTACATTTATCCTCGATTAAGAATCAATGTGTAAATACGTTGACACCCCTGATGATATGCCTAGCATATATGCAGATAGACTGCCTAGTTTTAAATAAAAGGTTCTCTACACTCACCATAAGAAACACTGCAGCATTCAGCTGCTATTTTACGTTGGTATTCTGTGAGAGCGTAGTCCTACCCCGTTCGAGACCCATTTGTGCTGCCACCAAAATATAGCTGCAGCATGCCTCTACCACGTTTAAAACTTGTAAATTGTGAAGGGATGTTATAAAGTTATAATAAAATTTAAAAAAAATATATAGCTCAGTCCTACATCTACTTCGCGTTCGTGAGCCTTATCCACTTTCAGATTTGACAGTTTGTTCTTTTACTGCAATATAATAAATCGGTTTTTGTGATTATGTAAAACTTAAGAAACTAATCTATTCTAGTAAAGGCGCGTTCGCATTCGTGTTTCCAATAGGTATATTACTTTCTTCTATCGTTCGATATGTGCAATATAATGGAAAGATTCATCCAGTCATGAACTTTTACAGCTGATGTAGAAAGAAAATAATAGTACATGGAAAAGTAATACGATTTAATATATTATTTTAATATATTTTCTTAGCATGTAATCATGGGAGCGACAGCACATTGCGCTTATTTGTACGGTGTTGCGGCTTATGAAGAAATATTTGAAATACGTGATGTTTTAACCGTATGAAGGAAAATACATAAAAAGTGTAGACCGCAATTCAACAACATAAATACGTTAAAGACTTCAAATATTGGCATGATTTTTACAACATAAATATTGGATTTATATTGAACTGTGTAGAGTTTAGCGGGAGCTCGACCGTCGCGTCGGCGGATTGTTTTTCCTTTATTATAATTTAAATTACCCGGATGACTGATGACCGACCGACCGACGATGGTGATGTGAATGTGACGATAATGTCTGTTTAGGTGCCTCGAGATTCGCTCGATATCGCCATAAAAAACTCACGCGTATTTGAATATTGTTGTGTCAATATTCGAATTTCATATACCAAAACTGGTGAAATATGTGACATTATTATTTTATACGAACATTTTTGTACCACATTTCTTATGATTAAATTTATTACTTACTTACATTTAAAAGCAATTAGTGAAGCACATTTGGAGATCTAATATTTATAAAAAAACAAGTTTGACATTTTATCTATAAATTTACATGAAGTTGTTTGCTTCATATGGCTTTCGTTTACTTCATAACTCGCATCATTAACTTCAATTAGACCGCAAGAAAGTCTAATGGAGAAAGTTTTTTATAAACGCACTTAATACTTTCACGTAAATTACTGGCGGTACATTATGGATGTTTACACTTAGAGCTCTTACAAAGTTTTAATTACAGTGAATAAATAACATGGATTCCTAAAATCATTAATCTTTTTCTTCATCATCAGCTCGATATGGTACTGGTCATTTTTTATTTATACTATAAGGATGTAAATGAGCACACAGTTCACCTTACGGTAAGTGGATGCTGTGGCTCACAGACATCTACATCTACGCTCGATTACGAATCTAATACAGATGCGGTGTCACCCCTGAGGACTAAGATGGAATGCCTAGTTTCCAGTAAAATGGGTCTCCATTTCTCTACACTCACCATACGAAACACAGTAGCATTAAGCTGCTATTCGATGCTCGTATTCTGTGTCCTTCTCCACCAACCAAACCATTCGTGCTACAACCATAATATGGTTACGGTGTGATCTCTCTTGTTGTAATAACCGCAATTATCACGCTTGTCAAGCGGATCTACGATCTCAGTACCCGACGTCTCGCATCTTTGACGCTGCTCCCAGTCACCAGTCAGAGCATTTTGACACTAACGTTAACGGTATATCGTATAACGCCATCTATTGGAATCAATTTGATTTTCCTGAAATTTCCCATCGCCTCTAACGACACCCACGGGATAAAATGGGCTGATAGATTCTCTTAAGCCTCCAGCACACGGCTAGTTAATCTACATTGCCGTTATTATCTACATATGTTATTATGTCTGATATTTGTTAGAATTTGCTAGATGAATTCATAATGGAATAAAATAATTCACGATGTTTTCCTTCACCATCGAGCACGTGTCAAATTACGATTAATAATTCCAATGGATTGAACCTAGCTTTGAATTAGGATGTATATGATATAGACTAAGTGATTAATGTGGGCATTATTCATAATGCATTAAAATAAAGCTTTCATTAATCACTAGGCCCATAACACATAATATGCTGTAACTTGGAGTGGGAAGGTTGGCAAACGTACACACAGTCCACCTGATGGTAAGTTGATGCTATGACACATAGATACAGCATTTAAGACTGAAGCTTAAGCACCGCAGACTAAGATGGAATACCTCGCTAGTTGCTATTAAAGGGCCAGAGTATTTTTGAGTTACAAAACACGATAACGCTGTCATTGTACCCTGGCATTATGCAAGATGGTCGTCCTTGCCCAGTGTTACAGCCATAATACGTGGCAGCACAGCAAGTACACGTAGCAAAAATGTTTTTATTCAATCTAATTTTTTTATAAATTATGGGTGACAAATGAAGAATCAGTTTACCTGATCGTAAGTCGATACTCTGGCCTATATACGACGCACACCTATCACACTCATGCCTACTACTATGCTAGTGTTGCGCGCCTAAGTTGACGTCATGTAGTGTCAGGTACGAGAGCGAGGGGGCTTCCCAGGAAATGACATCACTAATCTTTCAACCAACAGTGCCATCTAAGCTTCTAGAAGCCGACACTCGAACTTTCGACCTTGCGCGTATTTACTTGAGTGTTCTGGATGTTTCGGTGCTAATGTGTATTTATATGCGCTGCAAGGTGCGATCGAGGAAGTATTGAATTTGGCGAGACAAGCGAAGCTTCGGGGCGAAATAAAGTGAATCAGTGTAATTAATTATTAGTGTTTTTAAGTTTTAATTAGTCTAAAGTGAATTAAAGAGTTAATTTTGGTAATTCTATCGGCAATTTTTATTGTCACGAACCTCAAGCTCGTAACAATTGGTGTCAGAAGTGGGATTAAATCATGCCGATTTTACCTAAAGGGGAAACGGAGGGTGTCCGTACCCGAAGTCAACGCCAGCAGGAGACGGACCAGAGAAGATTTGGTGGTGCAACGCCGCAGACGTCGGAGGGCCAGCCGCAGGCAACAGAGGTCGGCCCGTTAGTAGCTCCTGCATCTGCAGCACCTGACTTAGGTGCTCTGATGGTGATGCTGCAGCAGCTGCAGCGCGGACAGGAGGAACAGGCCCGCCGATCGAAAGAGCAGCTGTGGGGCGGACGGGAGGAACAGGCCCGCCAATTGGAAGAGCAGCTGCGGGGCGGATAGGAGAAACAGGTCCGTCGTTTGGAAGAGCAGCTCAAAGGCGATAAGGAAGAGCAGATGCTCCTCATGAAAGATATCCACGCTACCTTTGGAAAGATGATACGGGAGGTGAATTATAAGGTTGCTCAACATGACAACCGCCTGTCGGAAGCTGAAACCCGAATCGACCAAGTAAACAATCGGGTTGACAACGTAATGGCTGACGTGAAGAAACGCTGGACGACCTCAAACTTGGGGATGGAACAACAGCTCCCGTAGTAGCTACAACACCTTCGCTACGTGGATTCAAAGTGCCGCCGTTCGACGGGACTTCTTCCTGGTCGGCCTACAAAATGCAGTTCGAGGCCGTCATAGAGGCGAACGGCTGGAATAAAAGCCAAGCCACGACTGCACTCACCCTAGGCCTGCGCGACCAAGCCTTAACTGTGTTGGAAGCTCTCGGTAAGAAAGTGACCTACGAGCAGCTCCTTGAGGCGTTGGAGGCGAGATATAGCGACGCTCACCTGGAACACGTCTTTCGCGCGCAGCTTAAAGATCGCGTGCAACGCAGCAACGAAAACCTGCAGCAGTGGGCCCTTGAGATGGAGAAGATGGTTCGAAAAGCATACCAGTCTGTACCTGCGCTCATTGAAGGGAAGGGCTCTGGTTCAGACATTCATCGACGGCATCCGCGACCTCGAAGTCAGAGCTGCTGTGAGGCTCGGGCACCACGAGACGCTTAAGGACGCCTTGGCCCATGCACTGGAGGTGGAAGCCGTGCGGCAGGATCTTCGCTCCCATCGCGTAAGGGAGGTTGCAGCAGCTACGGTTCGTGACCGCAATAAAGGATACAGCCCTAGGTGCTATAGCTGTGGGGAAAGGGGCCATCTTCGATCCAGCTGCCCTAAGCGAACTGTAGAAAGGGAAGTTGATCGATCTCGAGAGGGTAGTGCAGCTAACGGCACCACCTGGCAGTGGTAGGATCGTCGTTCCCCTCGCGCTAGGGAGGTTGCAGCAGTTACGGTTCGCGACCAAAATAAAGGATACAGCCCTAGGTGCTATGGCTGTGGGGAAAGGGGCCATCTTTGATCCAGCTACCCTAAGCGAATCCTAGAAAGGGAAGGTGAACGATCTCAGAAGGGAAGTGCGGCTAACATCACCGCCCAGCAGCAGCCGGGATACGACTTTACTATCAGACATCGCAGCGGGAAATCTCATGGCAACGCAGATGCATTGTCAAGAAGACCTTGTCCTGAAGATTGGAAACATTGTACTAGGCAAGAGAGTAAGGAAGTGGTATCCGTGAGGATGCTCAGGACAGACCACCTCAGGAACGAGTGGAAGGACAGCCTACGACATGCACAGCAGGAAGATCCGGACATCAAGCCGATTCTGGAATGGATGAAGGCCAGTGCTACCAAGCCCAAGTGGAGCGACGTTTCAGCGATGAGTTCAACAACGAAAAGCTATTGGACCCAATGGGACAGCTTGCTGATTCAGGATGGAGTCCTGTGCCGCAAATGGGAAAACGTTCGGGGAGACGGCTGTCATTTGCAAATGGTTGTCCCTAAAGCTAAAGTACCGGATGTTCTACAGCTGTACCATAATGATTATTCAGGAGGCCATCTGGGAGTTAAACGAACTCTACTGAAGATCCGAGAACGATTTTACTGGGTCCGCTGTCGAAACGATGTCGAGGACTGGTGTCGCAAATGTACAAGTTGTGCGGCTGTAAAGGGACCTCAGACTCGTAGTAGAGGTGCATTGAAGTTGTACAATGTTGGTGCACCATGGGAGATTCACCATAGATAAAAACTTTGCCTTCGTTTTTCACCCCCTTAGGGGTAGAATTTAGCAGAATCCTTTCTTCCCCGATACCTATGTCATACAGAGAACACATCCTCCAAGTTTCAGGTCTCTACGATCAGCGGTTTAGGTTGTGCGTTGATCCGTCAGTCAGTCACTCAGGACAAAACATTTGATATGTATAGATTTATAAAATCTTCAAAATATCTGATGACATTTACAATTTGAAAAGGTAACCAGACTTCAGACACCTAAAAACGTTACGAATGTTATTTTTTGCACTACTTAAACGAGTAAGAATTTTAAGTTCTGTTCTCTTGAACTTCATTTAATTTATGGATTTTAAATTTCACTTAAGTTCGTAACGCCAATTTCATGTAAGTAATGAGAACTGCCTCATAGAGCAATATTTAAATCTATAGGGAAATAAATGGGGGGGCGGCTATATTTAGCTGAGGATTTTTAATTGTCTTTAATGACGATATGGTGGTGAACTTAAAATAATGTAAAAGCGCAAATAAACATCGCATACGTTGAACACTATTTTATATGTATGTAGCGTACTTAATATATTTGTTTGTAGCAGAGAGTGTTTTTAATCTCCTTTGAGACTAGCCGCCGTGATCGAATTCGATCTGGAGGACATATAGGATCATTTAGAGAACCGGAGATCCTTTTTACTGGAAACGAGGCATTCCATCTTAGTCCTCACAAGTGACAACGCATCTGCATTTTGATTTGTAATCGAGGATAGATGTAGATGTCTATGGGCCGCAGCAACCACTTACCATCAGCTGGACTATGTGCTCGTTTGTCACCCTATCCTATAATAAAGGACATTATTAGTTTATACTAGGTGTTAGGAAATCTTTTCTGCTAGGTTTCTTACTGAGTAAATACCACCTTCTAACCCATCTCAGTAGTAACTGCACTGCAGTGTTCCAATCCAGAGGATATAGAGACCCAGTAGAGAAATTTCGTAAAGGTAAAGGTAAAGTAACTACAGACTGTGAAGAAATTCCATTTTACTCCTCAGAGGTGACAACTCAATTGTAGCCGTGTTTAATTAAAGTAAATTTCAAAACCGAAGCCACTAATCATTAGATGGTTTATAAGTTCGTTAGTCACCACAGTTCCAAAATCAAACTAACGGTCTATAAATCTCCCTCGAAAAGCGATTGTAAACACAAAAGGCAACCCCAATCCTACAGCGACACTTTAACACAATACATATAATTAAAACAGGCTTAATGTGGTGAGAATAATTACCCAAACTACACAATACTTCGAAACAAATTCAACGACGTATAAACCTACAGTAAATTAGAGAAGTAAACTTAATGTTGTAAGTAATGAAACAGATCTGCTCGGAACAGATTGAGATATGAGGGGCGTAAATCTGTCGCTAAACCTCTTTGAATTGAGAACACGTAACAATGTAGCTCAAACGTGGTAATAAATAAACGTCTTTTATAAAGAAATGTCCAAAGATTTGCTATGATCTACATAAAACAACACAAGTTAATAATAGGAATATTATACAGTATGCACTAATTGCTGTGAATTGATTAAACCTGTTTATCTGTCGCTATTATAATAATGATATAAATCAACTACCTCGTTTTTCTAGTGATTGTAAGCGAAACTGCTGACCATTTAGTTTCAGATTCGAATGCCAGTGAGGGTAAAAAAACAGTTATTGTGTTTTCTTTCAAGAAATTATGTCCGGAGTCAGAAAATTGTCAGTGTTTCAGCACGTGCCTCAACAACTAAAGCCGTTGGTCCTGCCCCTGATCGCTCTCCGGCCGTGTCGGATTGCCATCCCATCGGATTATGAGATTGAAGGAATAACTAAAAACTACTATTGTAATCCATTTTATGTATCTTTCTTTTCTGCCAAGGAGTCTGCCTGGGTAGGTATCACTCTCCTATATCTATCTGCCGCCAAATAACAGCGCTTGCATTGCACTGTTTCCGTCTGAAGGTTATAGAGGGTCAGCATAATTGCAGGTTGTGAGGAATTTTAGTCTTCGGTAATGACATTGAATCCAAAGCCTTTTTTATTGGAAGTTAGCTGCAGATGTCCTTATAGACCCGCTTTTGTTTTGTAGACGTTGACATTCACAAGATTAGCATCTCAATTTCAAAACTACCCGCAGTAAGAGAATCACACTTTCTCTCACGCTCTATTTTGGGCTTGATTCGACCTCGACTGGTATTTAGCTGATATGTCTTCACTAATTACACAATTACAAGATGGGAGACGTTTAATCTAATAACTCATATTTGCATGAAGTTGGTTGCCAATGTCAAGAATCGGCTGACCATATAACTCGAAAAACCGACAACCGATGGAGAAGAAGAGGTCTCATTCTCAACTGATAGGCTCGTACCCTTGGTCGAAGTGTAATAATCTGGTAGGGCATGCAGGAACTCGGTGAATGCAGGTGGCTCAGAACTGTCTTTGTGGCATTCATTAGGGGAGGCTTTGTTCAACAGAGGACCTGTGAAGGGATGCAACGATAATGATCATGATGATTATGATGATGATGATGGTTGCTGATGTCCATGTGCCGCGGTGGCCACATAACATCAGGTGATCTGTGAGTTTTGTTTGTATCACTAATAATATAAAAAAATGTACACAACACCCAAATAACACTCGTCTCTATATATCTATAAAAATCAATAGCTATCCGTTAGTCTTTTTTTGTTTTTTTTAAAGAAAATGGGTGACAATCGAGTACACAGTTCACCTGATAGTTAGTGAATGCTGTGGCTCATAGTTAAGAAATAAAATAAGATCCGTTGTCACCCTGATGACTAAGATGGAATGCCTCGTTTTTGATAGAAAGGGTCTCTGGTTCTCTACACTTACCATACAAAACACAGCATTAGGCTGCTATTTTACGCTGGTATTCTGTGAGAGCGTGGTTCTACCCCGGTTAAGCCAACCCATTCGTGCTATAACTGTAATATGGCTCTACCACATTTTGGTCTCGCAAAAGCTCGAAAATAGCTCGACCGATTTTGATAATTTTTTTGTGTGTATTTTTTTGTGAGTGGATGACTGGATGGCTTATAAACTCAGTTGGACCAGGTAAGTGGCGCTATTGTCAAGATCCATTAATCACAAGTGCAAAGCCAAGGCGAATCGCTAGTTAAAAATATATATACGTATTTTTTTTTTCACAGCCTTTATATTACATATGCAACAAAATTATTTTAAAATAGTAGTAGTGTTTACGAAAAAATTTTCTACAGTATTTCCGATACAAAACTTATTTAAAAACATTATCTTGTTAAATTTAATTACTTTTTATCAAATTTCATGGTACAGATTGCTTCGCCGTCTGAATACCTACAGCCTTTTTATAGGCTTTAAACAGGATAACTTTTTAGCCTTATTAAATTTTGAACGAGGTACGTTCCAATTAAACTTTGATTATCTACATTCCACAGTTATTATATGACATTCTAATATCGTGGAATTCAAAACGAATTGAAATTCGGATATTGCATTTCCTAAAACTCTAAATTCATAATAATAGACGGAAAGCCCCTCATAAGATGCCCATCTCCGGTTTCATTTTTCTCAGTCGTCTTTTACAACACCCATAGGACGATATGAGCTCGTTAAAATTCCTACACTGGCACTACAGGCTGTAGGTACACGGTTATTGAAATACGGAGAGAAAGTTTGTTTCTCTTCACTAACATGCTATCCAGCGATAAAATTATTAATGAAATGACATGCACTAAATTCAGCAAGTGAAAAACTGTAACAAGATAGCAATAGCCGATATGAGTACTTTTTCCGTGCAATACCATCCATTCCATGTAACAACTCTTTCCAGTGTAGTAGTGGTGAACCCACGCGGCAAGATTACACGCTTCTCCTGTCATGCGTGTTTTTGATGTGTTCCATCAATAAAAGTCAAAATTGCAGAAAAATACAGAATTGAATTATATAACTTCCTTTGGTCGTGTTATTTTAAAAATTATAGTAACTGCTGTATTGAAGCAGCGTAAGAGACCACATACCATCCCGTGGGCACCATAAGAGACCGCATATAACCCCATGGGTAGTATGAGGCGACAGAAGGAAACTTAAACATGGGATGGGCAGCAGCATTGTTCTGATATAACTCGAAGTAATAAAACGTACCAAATGTGATAACAGGGCTAATATCATCTCTAGAGACTATTTATTTCATTGATTTATTTCATTTTCTTATCTACTACGGCTTTCTATAGTTCAAGGCTGTTTTTAATAATTTAAAACGGAAACGTTTATTCTTTTACTAGCTTTTTAAAACTAAAATAGTTATAAACCGATTTTCAAACGTTATTAAAAATTTATCACATATTAAATTGAACTGAAAATTGGAAAAAATATAACGTTAGCTTTAAAAAGATATTTATTGATTATTTAAACGGAGTTGGCCTGCGTTTTCCTACGCACAAGTGCCCCCTGCTATTTATTAATCTGTGCCCCTGCCTACGCCGCACTTCGTCCTAAACGCTACCACAGATTAGTAGTTTACCAACAGATACATCACTCCCATACAATGTCGGTTGTATCGTGAATGATACACAGAGCGGTAGGCATATAACACGTGGCTTAGAGCGAGTGACGGAGGCCTGGCGCTACTCTACTCGAAACTTACTGTCTACGCTGCTCGCCTTGCTACGTGCATTAGGTCGCCTATTTACGGTAGATGTTTGCTACGCACACCGGACCGACCTTCTACGATGCACTTCTTACTATATATATATATATATATATATATATATATATATATATATATATATATATATATATATATATATATATATATTATAATTATACGTACACGAAGTTTGCTACGTTCGTCGCATCTCTTCCTACTACATCGCCCAAAAAGCCTATTTTTTATCTTTGTTGGCACCAAAATTATTCTCACTGTAGTACATTGCGTGTGTTTATGAGCTGTGGTTGCTCTCTAAAAAAGGTATGTTTTTCTTTTTATAGAAGTAGTGACAAACGAGTTCGCAGTTGACTTGATGGTAAGTAAGTAAATAGTAGTATAGTAAGAGAAATGACTCATAAACATCTACATCAGTCATTGTTTAAGATAAAAAGTAATGTGTATTTGCCATTAAGGACTAATATAGAATATATAAAGACCAATATCTCGTTAGCAGTAATGATATTAATAACAAGTTGGACTAACTACACGAACCAAAAAAATACACCTTATAGCTTCACTTACATCAAAATATTTCTTTCCTATGTCAATACCTTTAAGTATAGAATTTTTCACTGCAGAATAATAAATAATTTCAAAATAATAATAATTTCAAAATTAATAAATTAATAATCGGTTAATCCGTTTCTGGGAAATCGGTAAACACAGATAAAACAAATTTGGACTATCCCAATTTTTTGAACTTCTATGCTGATATTCCTTGAGAAAGTGTCGAAATATACCGTTTACATCTCACACTTTCTTTCCACCTGCCGGCTGTACTTCAGTCTATTTATGGAATCATTAACACTACAATGATCTTCTAATTTATTTTTAAACCCTGTCAAAAAGTCTCATTTTCCAGCCATAGTTACCATCTAAAAGGCTTGTATTCAATCACATTGATAATGACCTTTCACTCACGCCGCGATTAGTCCGAATTTTGATGTATGCAGTCAAATTTAATTTATAAACAATAAGTTTTTTTATAGAATATTAGTGCCAAACGAACACAAAGCCCATCTGATGGTAAGTGGATGCTGTGACCCTCGAATATCTACGTCTATCATTAATTAAGAATCCAAATGCAGAAGTCAAACCTGAGTATTAAGATGGAATGCCTCGTTTTCAGTAAAAAGGATCTCCGGTTCTCTACACTCACCATACGAAACACTGCAACATAATGTAGCTATATATGCAATAATGTAGCTGCAGCGTACCTATACCACATTTTAGCTATTTAGACAGTATAGTAGCTAACTTTTTAAAACAAAAGACGCGAAGTCAACGAACTCTCTTCAACTAAAATAGCATTCATTGAATCTACTTAAGACTAGAAACTTAATACTAAAATACCCTTAATGATTAGAATTTGATTGATGAAATAAATACAAGATTAACTGACCGAGCGTAGTACTCGGTATTAAGACAGGATTAAGATGTTGAGGCGTTTGCATCAGCAATATGTTACTGATCAAACCATGATCATGTGTGTAGTTTTTTCTCTTTTGTATGACGGCTATATTCGAGAAACGATCCATTTTATTGCATACGACGTGCACGTAAAAAACATTTTATATTACAAACTATTTATTCAGCAACTTAGAATGACTTAAAATGAAAAAAAAATTAAACGGTTCATTAATAATTGAACCGATATTTTGTTTTTGAAAAGGGGTTTTCACGCACTTCATTTACTGCAATACGGCTCGTAAGAAAAATCGAAGTTTGAACGGCCCATTTTTACGTATACAGTTTAACGTAAATATGATTAAACATGTATGAACGTAATAAATAATCGTTTATACCCATCACGATGAATCCATTCATAGAGTATAATATAGTCAAATTATTTTATCGCAAATGACGGGGATTGATATAACTAAATACTAACTTCCCTAATGATTGTCCTCGTTGGTCTAGTGGTTGCAAACGCGACTGCTGTTCCGCGTTCGAATCCCGGTTTGGGCCAAAAAATATCAGTTATTGAGTTTTTCCGTCAAGAACTTCTCAGTAGCTGCCCGGAGTCAGGAAATTGGCGGTATGTCCTGCGCCTGATCTCTCTCCGGTTGTGTCGGATCGGACTATTACAGTGAGGGAATAGAGAGTGCACCTGTGCTTGCGCTTACACTTGGGCACTATAATCCTGTCCTGCGCCAATGGCTAATCTCCGTTGATATTAGTATTATTATTATATTATAATAATGATTGGCCATTGTGAGAGATCGTACCTGTCCTAAGATACCCTACGTTACAGTGTTCCGACCCCCACACACGCACACACACATACACTGTGTATGTATGTATGTAAGATTGTAATGAAATTATTAATTCATTTTTACTCACGTCGGACGTCTGAAAAATCTTGAGATTCTGATTTTCAATTGAATTGATTTTGAATTGAGTATTGATTAAGTTTTTTTTTCTCCTTATCAACCCTTAGAAATCAATCGTTGTAGAGAAGATTTGACAACGTTTCACACCTTTTTAATATAGACAACAAATTAATTTCATCTGAAATTGTAAGTTTTTAATAGCAAAATAGAATTCTTTTCTTCTAAAAATCTCGTTATGCCTCTATATATAGAAATTTATGGCAACACATACGGTATGTTGTTCAAAATGTTGTTGTCCCAGTTTATAGAGACTATTATTATGTTTTCTCAGGATTTTAAATCACTTATACACACAACGTTGTTCCGCATCGCATATTCGCGGCAATGCGAATGAATAATGATCGCGTTGCCCGAGACGTAGTCGGCGTAATAGGCTGCCGCTTTGCTGAAAAATGATCGAATAACTCTGTAAAACCACAATTCCTTACCACATCAACGAGAAATGTTATTTAAATGGTTTCATTCTTACTAGCTCAGTGGTTAATGCTCGCTGTAAATATAACAGAAAGCGAGTAACCCGGGTTCGATCCCCGCCGGCACCAATGAAATTGTTAATTGCAATTTTAAGTGCTGATTTACCACGTGCTCGGCGGTGAAGGAAAACATCGTGAGGAAACCTGCATGTCTGAGGAATAAGAAAAAAAATATTTCGAAGACATGTGAAGTTCGTCAACACGCATTTGGGCAGCGCGGCGGACACTTCCTTGCCCTAAAACCCTCTCAGAAATGAGGGGAGGCCTGAGCCCAGCAGTGGGACGTATATAGGCTGTAACATTACTTTACTTTTATATATATATATATATATATATATATATATATATATATATACATATATATATATATATATATATATATTACACTCACAGAATACCAGCGTAGATCAGCAGCTCGTGCTGTTGTATTTCGTGTGGTGAGTGTAAAGAACCGGAGACCCTTTTTACTGAAAGCGAAGCATTCCATCTTTGTCCTCAGAAGTGACAATGGTATCTGCATTTCAATTCTTAATCGAGGATAGTTGTAGATGTCTATGGACCACAGCATCTATTTACCATCAGGTGGACTGTATTATATACTTATCACACTTATTCTATTTAAAAAGTGTATACTAACCGCGTAGTATCGATGTAAGAATATCCTCTAAGTATCCCATATCGACCCGAGGGTGTCAAGGTGAGACAAAGGGAAACAAACCTTTTATCGCCTATAGAGCACTAGGTATTAGTACTTGCTTGCCTCGTTGGTCCAGTGGTTGTCAGTGCGACTTTTATGTTGTGCCTGGCTCAAAACCGAGTTCGGGGCAAACTCAGATAACTAGTTTTTCAGTCAAGGAAATTTCAGTAGCAGCTCAGACTAGGTGTTCACCTCCGTGCTGTGCAAAGTACTCAAAGCCATTGGTCCTGTGCTTATTCAAAAACTCGTGCACTATAATCTTGTCCTTTAATTGAAAATAAAAGAAGAAAATACTGGCTATAGCTTTACCCTTTGTGAACTAAACTGTCTATGCTATTGCGCCTGCTGAGTGTTTGGGGAGGCCTGTGTTCAGCATTGGAGCGCTGTAACGATATTGATGAAGAAATTCACCCTTCGTTCTCTGTACTCACATCATATCAAACATTACCGCTAAACACACAAAATAAAACCAATTTGTAGTTGAACATTCACCAAGTTCGAAAACGAATGCGAAACAAAATCATTCATCTCATTCTAATAAAGTAATCCCTCGTCTGTTTCGGAGCTTTGCTGTTTGGTCAATTTATCTTTTATTTATTTCGTCTGTCAAATTTTGCTCATGTAAGGTCTTATTTGTAAGCTCCGATTTAGTTGAACGTAAATTGAAAACTGTTATATATATTTTATTTTTTCTTTTTCTTTCATTATTGTGCGCGCTTACATTGGCTACAAAGCGTTTAGCGTATGAGAATACTTTGAACGTCAGTATCACATTTAAAAAAAATATCAATCTTCACATATGTTGACGCGTAACATTGTTTTGAGGGTATTTTGACGACAACTTAAACAGGTAAACAAGAGTTAATGACGATATTATCTCAACACGCCTAATGGACAGAAAAACTGGACGTTTAAATCACTATCAATGCACTTTTTTAATAAGTACGATATATATAATTATTTTTTATAATACCGTAAAATAAAATTAAATAATAAAATTTAGCACATTAATTTATTTTTAAGATAATTCAATCTACATAAAACAAACAACATTCTAAATTCTAATTCTAATACTAAAAACCTTATTAAAATATATATTATAATAACTAAAATATGTTATTAAAAAGGAGGCCCTTTGGGCAAGGTTCCGAAGATACTGGCAGCGTTTCCCCGTTGAATAGCTAGACTTATTCTTTGTCCGAGGTAGCTGCCAGCTCTTCGGTCTCCTGTGACGTCGATTAACCTTTTTGCTATTTCCTTAATTTCCTTCAGTGCACTTGTTTTTGCATTTCCACAAAATTTTTATAAGCGCAGATACTTAATACACATATTCACACCGTATCAAAAGTAGTAGGAGTACTTGTAACTAATTATAGGACAAGTAAGCTGATAGTGGCACCTACGCAGTTATCTGTATTGAAATTGGTACATTTTGTAATTTAAATGGCCTTACGAATCATTTTTGGTAGGTTTCAGTATTCCGTTGCAAGGATTTGTATCTAAGTAAATGTAATCTAATATAATGCTGGAACTATCTTGAGCATGTTCACAGATTGCAGACTTTCCGGACACAATTTCTACGACTTCGGCGCCGACGACTTTTCGACGTCGGCGCTTCGCGTCAGCTATATTTTTTACGTGACTTTTTATTTGCACAAATAAAAAGGTCAATAAAAACACGTAATAAAGAACATAAATTAGATGCAATTAAATTAGAAAAATTATTCATTTTTTTATTCAAGTGATCATTCACTACAAACATATAAAATTTAGGCAATTAGCTAACATAAACAAACACACCACAGTAACAAGTCAACAAACGGTAGCATCCTAGGAAATAAAGAAATAAGTGAATGACTTTTCTATGTATGCATTCTTAACTTACGTTATCGATTTTGAGTCTCAGCTGTCTAGTTCATTACTGAACATATAATACTCCGCTCGGCTAGGTTTAACTCGACTGTAACTAAAAAATTGATTTAGTTTGAGTATAGCCTCAATTCCTGACACTTTAAGCAAGAGGTTGTCTCTGAATACCAACCTTAGGTGTCGGTTGAGAGCGTTACTCGGAAAGCTATTTCGTCAGCACCTTCGCAGTGCTTTTACGATGTCTCTGTACACTTTCGAGTTATCGTTATCATATCTACTTATATATATATATATATATATATATATATATATATATATATATATATATATATATATATATATATATATATATATATATATATAGTTATAATATTACTTGCTACTTGTTCACTAATATATTATACCTATTTATAGTTCAAGAATCGTAACAGCTTAAATGTAAAGTACTCGCTGTATATTTCAATAAACCTTAGTTTGATCACTGCCAACGGAATATATTTACTAACTGCATTTGCTATTAGCATGTTCAGCGTTAAGGTAAAACATAGTTGTAATTAATAAAGGAAATCATAACTTATTAGGGTTTTATACAGGATGTTAGTGTAAATACCGTTGTATTGGTGGTGGTCCTTGGTCCTTGAAACCAAACCACTGGTTTACATAAATAACATAAATTCAATGAAACGTAACGTAATAGAACGTAAATTCAATGAAAAATAACATTTTTTTGATCCCATTAAAATTTTGACCACGTTTGAGAAGAAAGTTAATAGAAAGTTATTAATTTAAAATCTCTTATAATTTTGTAATTATAATTTAAAAAATTATAAGAGATTTTAAACTAAGGTCTTCAAAATCGCAATGAACATCGCATCTCCATCGGATTCATTTTATTCTATGGAATAAATAGATTAATCTGTTGAATGGATAAAATGCTTTAAATTACATTTTCGACACGTGGTAGAGCCATGCTGCAATCATATTAGTAGTATAGTTGTAGCACGAACGTGTCGGCTCGACCGGGGAAGGACCACGCTCTCACAGAATACCAGCGTCAAATAGTAGCTTAATGCTGCTGTGTTTCGTATGGTGAGTGTAGAGACCGGAGACCCTTTTTACTGGAAACGAGGCATTCCATCTTAGTCCTCACGGGTGACAACGCATCTGCATTTTGATTCGTAATCGAGGATAGATGTAGATGTCTATGGACCGCAGCAACTACTTACCATCAGGTGGACTGTGTGCTCGTTTGTCACCCTATATTATAAAAAAAATTTACATTATTGTTATGTACTTTAAAACAGCATATATACATATTTTTATTATTTTGAGTTGGGTCTATATCCTGTGTCAGTTTCCCTCGGTCACCGCTCACGACACCAACGGGCAACATATAAGCAAAAATAACCAATAACCTAACAATATGGTAATAAAATTAATCGGATCAAATAGGCTGTGTTTCTTGGATTTCTTTACACATATGTTCAACAATGGACTAGGAAGGGCTACATTGTTGAATAGTGATGAAATTTACTGACTATGCAATTATTTTAAGAAAAAAAAAAATTGTTCAAAAAAGTTTCCTCAAGAGTAAAATCTTGGAAAAATTAATATCGTTCCAAACATATTTCAAGTATAAGCTTGGCGTGGTGTATACTTAGCGATTACTGGCTCGAGTCGAGCCGCTCTACGTCAGACGCGAGTGGCCACTGGGGATTGTGTTTATTGTAAACTGCGATCTAATAATGTTGGAGAAGGCAAAATATTTATTTGAACCGTAGCATGATTATAAGAATCAATTTGTTTTTGATCATAATGGGATCAGATATCGCAAACAAAACAAGAATATACAACAAAAAGTGAATGCAAACACACAAAGTAAATGGGGCCCTTCACTCTATTGTGAAAAATCAGGGTAAGTCAAAAATGCTCGTATGGCAATCCACGATGCTGTGTTAATTCCAACCTTAATGTATGTTTGTGAAAATTGGGTAGGGCAGTGGAAGCATGTGACTAAAATTTATGTTGCAGAAATGCGGCCATTAAAAAGAATCTTAGGGGAAAATTTGTCCGATAACAGTCCAGTAGGTGAGCTTTAAATAAAAAAGAGACTACAGATTCATTGTCACCTCTAAGAACTAAGATGAAATGCCTTACACTTAGTAATTAAACTGACTCTCTATACGCTTCAGGCTCCAGGACAGCAGCGCAAGTACTTGACGGCAGAGAGAAGTAAGAGATTGGGTCTAAACTTTAACTTTTTTGTTTCGTTATTTTGCTATTTGGATTTTGATGGATACTTTTTATTGTACACCACTTATACCATAGAAAATGTATGCAATAAAATGTACAGTTCTTAACAGCAACGTCTCCTGGGCCACCTTTATAAACATGTTAATTGTAATTATGTTTTGTTAACGATTAACCTTGGTTTACGTGCAGTCGCTGGCGCTCGCATGTGTGCACCTTTAACTAAGTACAAACTTTAATATTACTATAATTACGTTAAACGTAGGTGTTTACGTCTTATTGCTGGTGACTGTACCTAACTACGTACTCAATATCAGCTGTTGTTGCAATCGTCCGTGACCCCGTACCGCGCCCGCGTCGACACGGCGCCCGCACCCCGCATCAGAACAGGGCCAGGCAAGGACAAGCGCTTGCACCAATTCTGACAGTGTTGCCGTTTTAGCGACTTTCTCGCTAGATCTAGCGGATTTTAACAATGTTTAGCGGATAAAAAAATCGTTTTAGCGAGAAATAATTATTTGGCGACTTCTAGCGACATTTGGACTTTTGAGATGGCGACTTTTCTTTATGAAGTAATTCATTTCAAATAAGTAATTTATCATATGTCCAATTTTGTAATCTACCGTTGGTAGCACTCTATATATAATATAATTTCACGGGAATTCCCGAACATAAAGTAACAATTCAATGTCGTTAATTCACTTTCTCTGTTTCGACCTGAGACCATCTCCCAAGGTCGAAAGACATACAAAAATGCAGCAGGAGTAAAGAGGATATTCGAAGATTTATGTAATTTTTCAATTGTAATATTATCACTACCGCACTCAAATGCAGAATTTGAACGCGTATTTGGTGTTATAATTGCGGATTTTTCCTGTTAGTCTGGGGATTTTAAAATTTGACTTTTTAAATTTTGTAGAACGGCAACCTTAAATTCTGTGCCTACGTAACGCCGACCGTGGAAATAAAATAAGCGCTTCTGGCGAGATTTCGTCATTCGCGCAGCTACAGCTCTCAAGACAGAACTAGCAAGAAAGAAGCCCCTCAAGCTCCCTATTAGGTTCATATAGTAATGAAATAGGGTTTTAGTATTAACTGTCGCAATTTTATTGTAAATAGTGAACAATATAGCTATTATTTCAAAGTTCTTATGTTGCAGAAATGCGGCCATTAAAAAGAATCTTAGGGGAAAATTTGTCCGATAACAGTCCAGTAGGTGAGCTTTAAATAAAAAAGAGACTACAGATTCATTGTCACCTCTAAGAACTAAGATGAAATGCCTTACACTTAGTAATTAAACTGACTCTCTATACGCTTCAGGCTCCAGGACAGCAGCGCAAGTACTTGACGGCAGAGAGAAGTAAGAGATTGGATCTAAACTCTAACTGTTTTGTTTCGTTATTTTGCTATTTGGATTTTGATGGATACTTTTTATTGTACACCACTTATACCATAGAAAATGTATGCAATAAAATGTACAGTTCTTAACAGCAACGTCTCCTGGGCCACCTTTATAAACATGTTAATTGTAATTATGTTTTGTTAACGATTAACCTTGGTTTACGTGCAGTCGCTGGCGCTCGCATGTGTGCACCTTTAACTAAGTACAAACTTTAATATTACTATAATTACGTTAAACGTAGGTGTTTACGTCTTATTGCTGGTGACTGTACCTAACTACGTACTCAATATTAGCTGTTGTTGCAATCGTCCGTGACCCCGTACCGCGCCCGCGTCGACACGGCGCCCGCACCCCGCATCAGAACAGGGCCAGGCAAGGACAAGCGCTTGCACCAATTCTGTCAGTGTTGCCGTTTTAGCGACTTTCTCGCTAGATCTAGCGGATTTTAACAATGTTTAGCGGATAAAAAAATCGTTTTAGCGAGAAATAATTATTTGGCGACTTCTAGCGACATTTGGACTTTTGAGATGGCGACTTTTCTTTATGAAGTAATTCATTTCAAATAAGTAATTTATCATATGTCCAATTTTGTAATGTAATGAAATAGGGTTTTAGTATTAACTGTCGCAATTTTATTGTAAATAGTGTACAATATAGCTATTATTTCAAAGTTCTTTAATTTCGTCTTAACACCTGTCGGTTTAAAATAGCAATTATCATCCACTAAGTTATTAGTCAGACAGATATCACAGTAATTAGTTTTTTTCTTCATAGTGGTTCAGTTTCTCCCTCAATAAAACATGAATACAGTCAACTTAGGTCTCATCCTCTACAGTACCTAACTACGTACTCAATATCAGCTGTTGTTGCTTAGTATCTAATCGCGTCCGATAATTTACGCTAATGTTTACATTTGTTAATATGTGGATAGTGTATTTGACTATATAAATATTTTATTTTTATATTTACATTAGCTAACATTATTTTGTATAACAATGTACTATGTAGTTGTTTGCTACACCTAATAAAGAGAAAAAAAACCCGATGGACTCCTAGGCAGATAGAGTTCTAACACTTAGTAAAATAACAAAACGGTCTAAATTAGTACCCTTAACTGACGAGCATTTGAACGTAGATATATGAATGTGAAAGAAGCTAAAGAGATGTGTCAAGATCGTACTAAATGGAAGTCCATAGTCTGTGCATACCACTCTGAAAGACAAATGTAAGGTTTATGACTATGATAATTTTTGATACCTTACGTTTGCGGTGTAAGAGAATGTGTTGTACGAGGCGACTTTTTTAATGGTATAAGGGTGACAAGCAAGCCCACAGCCTTTTAATAAGTGGATACTGTGGCCCATAGACAATCTATATCTATCCACGATTAAGAATGAAAATGCAAATGCGTTATCACCCCAAAAGACTAAGATGAAATGCTTCATATCCAGTAAAAAGGATCCCCGGTTCTCCCACCATACGAAACACAGCAGTATCGAACTGCTATTTTACGCTGATATTCTGTAAGAATATGGTCCTTCCCCGGTCGTGGTGACCCATTCGTGCTGTAACCATAAACTAATACTAATGTACAGATTAACTGCAACGTGGTAGAGTCAACTACAGTATTAATGTGTAGTAAGATATGCCACAAATATCTTATGGCTTTCGTTAGATGGCGGTGTAATTATTTTTAACGCCCGGGGTAAAGTACGTGATCGTAACGGCATTTGACAATGCGATAACCAATCGCTCACCAAGCAGCGGTGTTAGTCAAGTTGACATTCTAAAATCGTTAGCGGTGATAGACATATGTGATAGAGATAGATAGGTGGTCACAAGTGTAAGGGATTAGTTTTGACATTTTCGAAAGCTTATTTTGTGTGTGTGCAAGCACAAGCACTCGCTATTTCCTCACTCTCATAGTTTGATGGGACGACAATCTGACGCAACCGGAGAGAGACCAACAGCTTTACGTGCTTTCCGAGGCACGAGGGTGAATCACTGCCAACTTTCTGACTCCCTGCTGCTACTGAGAACTTACAGCTACTAAATCAACGGGACAGTTAAGTTTTCATCAATAAATACGACGATTTTATGCATGTACTCTGTCGGTACGTGGTCTGGCGCAGATCGATCCGACCCGTTCATACAACATCAGTAATTATTGTATAATATACTAACAGCCTCGATGGTCTAGTGGTTGTAGTGCTACTGCTGATCATGAGGTCCTGAGTTCGAATCCCGGGTCGAGCCAAAAAATGTATTATTGAGTTTTTCCGTCAAGAAAATTCTCAGTAGTTGCCCGGAGTCAGGAAGTTGGCGGAGTCTCACTCCCGTGCCTCGGAAAGCACGTAAAGCCGTTGGTCCTGCGCCTGATCTCTCTCCGGTCGTGTCGGTTTACCGTCCCATCGGATTATGAGGGTGAGGGAATAGAGAATGCACCTGTGCTTGCGCATACATACATATACATAAACACTCACGCCTGTCACCAGAGGGGTAGGCAGCGACTACGGACTTCCATTTGGCACGATCCTGACATACCTCTTTCGCCTCCTTTACATCCATATATCTACGCATACATGCTCGTCGGTTAAGGGTACTTCTAACGTGGCCCATTTTCAAAATATCGCCAATTTGGTCGATAAACTTTTTCCTAGGGCGTCCCTTCCCGACTCGGCCGTTCACATCTACCATATAAATTTGCTTTGTCACTCTTTCCTCATTCATTCTTGCATACACTTGGGCACTATAATCCTGTCCTGCGCCGATGGCTAGCCTCCGTAGCCGAAATTCGGTCTGGAGAACATTATTATTATTATTATTATTATATACCACATCCACGCTTTTCACACTAACTTTTATATCTCCACATGACTGTGTTAGAATTTCCGTTCGCGTCACAACAAGCAGCTGCCCCCTTTGACGAAAGTGACGCAAGCAACGCAACGGGCTATGTGGGGTAAGTTTATCGAATTACTTTTTCCTCAATACTATATCTGTCTATTAAGGCTTTTTGTTCGCTGTATATTGTACTGGTGACGGTGACGCAAGAAATTTCCCGCCACTGCAGAAACAAGATTACGCGAACAGCTGGCGACTGTACGAATGGTTGAGTTTATTAGATAGAGGTTGAATAAAAGTCGAGAATCGAAACGAATGTATTGCGGAGTTATCCTTGCTTTCGATTTAATTGTCCTAGCTCTAACAATAACCAAAAGTCAATTTGGTTTTTTGATCGAAGTTAAAAATATAATACTTCAACTTCCGTAGCTTCGTATTGACTTGTTTTTATTATTTTTTCAAATTACAAACAATTATTTTTAAGATATCTAGCGAAATCCGGCGTTATTTTGCGGAAATCCATAATATTAAATATGTTAAAATTAACAAGCCAAATCCGCGTGAAAATTATGTGCAAAGTTTAAAAAGCGCCTCCTAGGAGCCTAGGAATAATAATAATGTTAATAATAATAATAATAGCGTAGGGAAGTGACGACCCCATCGCCCGCTGACGTAATGGTTACATGACAAAACCGGTACGTCAGCGCAGTCAGTCAGCACCTTGCCGAGAGGTGCTAGTGCCGTGCCTCGGCAAAAATTTAAGGTGCAAAGGCCCGCTTGTGCACATGGCCTCACCATGAAACGGCGCCGGGTCTGGGCGTCTCCCGCTAAATGACGCCCACCACTATGGATGATGGAATACGGAAGAACGCGCAAAGGGCCGCTGCCTGGAGGTCGCCAGGGCGCGTCTGGAGCTGGCGCTGGACGCGACAGCATGCGAACCGCCAGCCGAGCGCGAGGTGCTGCACGACCATCCAGCAGCCCCTCGCATCCATCATCCCCACCAGCTGGTTTGGTGTCGGCAGGGTCTTCGCGGGCCCAGCAATCGGCACCCGCCACTGGTGGAGTACACCGCATACGTTGGACAACCCAGACGAACAGCAACGCATTGCGGGCGTATTTTAGGGCAAAAGGGGGAGAAACTGGAGGTTTTGCGTATCGGGCAAGGATGCATCGACTTTTTGCTGAGCTGGAGCCATCTGTAACCGTCACCGAGCAAAACCTGGCAGACCGAGTTCGGTATATATTGCGCTCAAATACATTTGATGTCACCGAACTCGAACGGCTACGACGTGAGGCTGTTCCTTCATCGGGTGAAAATACTGCGGCTGAGGATGCGGCGCCACAACTTGCTGAGCAAACGGCAAATGTGGATGCCGCCGTGAATACGCCAGTTGTGGTTGATTCAAACGATGACGGAACAGTCGCCCAGGAACTGGAACCAGAGCAAATGAGGAGTACATTGGAGGAGGCGATTGTGGAAACGCGCAGTACGCCTCTGAAAATCGACCGCGACTTCCCCGCTTAGCCCTAAGCAAGCGGAATCGGGCTGTCGTGAGGGCTCTGAACCCAATGCTGGTTACCTACTTGGAAGCCAGCCGGGACCTTTGCGAGACTGACTCAATTCTTTTTGGCACCGCACTGGCAGTCTGCCGTATTATAGGCGCCGAACTTTCCACGGCTGGACGCGCTACTGGACAAAGTAGTGCTATCCCACCCTGGAGAATAAGAATTGAAGAACGTATCGCAAGGGCTAGACGACCTGAAGCAAAGAATCGCTGCTTGGGGAAAGCGGATTTGGCGATATACCGAGAGGTCGACACGGTTCAACCAGAATTGTCTCTTCCAGAGTGATCAGAAGAGGCTCTACAAATCATTGGAGCGACCAATAGTAAGTGGAACGGGCCCAGCACCAAATCAGGCCGACACGGTCGCATTCTGACGCAGCCTGTGGTCAGAGCTCGTAAACCACAACGAGGGCCCTTGGACGGAAGTTGTGGTGAGTCAGTGTGCGGGTATTACGCCCATGGATCCCGTCACCATAACGCCGGATGACGTAGCTGAGGCGGTCCGTAGGGCCCCGAACTGGAAAAATCCGGGGCTTGACGGGCTGCATCACTACTAGCTGAAGGGATTCATGGTGTGTCACGCTGTGCTCGCCCGACAGTTTCAAGAGGCTCTCAACCAGAAGTCGCTCCCAAGCCTCTTCACTACTGGGATCACTCATTTGGTTCCTAAAGATCAGGGTGCCACAGACCCGAGCAAATACCGCCCCATCACGTGTCTACCGACTATATACAAAACACTAACATCCATTTTGAGCCCGAGAATCGCTCGTCACCTGACTCAAATCAGGTGACGTAAGAAACCACTCCTCATTGACGCGGTTATTGGCAAAGTGGTGAGACGCAACCGTCGGAACTTCTCCGCCGCTTGGATAGATTACAGAAAGGCATTTGACTCGGTGCCCCATACATGGCTAAAGAGGGTCCGCGAGCTGTACAAGATTGACTGTACAGTTCGAGACTTCCTCGGGCAGTGTATGGGGCAGTGGAGTACGATCCTCTGTCTCTGGGCTGGGCGAGCGGATGATGGCTGCGGAAAGCCGCATAGGGATGAGAAGGGGTATATTCCAGGGTGACTGTCTCAGTACTTTACTAGAGAGCTCCGGGAGGGGATTTCAGCTTCGGAAGGGAGGTACAAAAGTGACCCACCTTTTCTATATGGATGACCTCAAATTATTCGCCTCCAGTCGCTCCCATCTTATGGAATTGCTAAACATCACTTGTGAATTTAGCAATTCACTTTTGTGCACAGTTTTATGCACGCTTGACCAAAGTGCTTAACAGCCTTTTGTCTGGTGTGAATAAGGCACACGCATATAACGGCTGGGTCATGCCTGTCCTCATGTATACCTTTGGCATACTCAGGTGGACTCAAACTGGGCTTAACGCCCTGGATAGAAAAGTCCGCACTACAATGACGTCCCATAGGATGCATCATCCGAGATCGTCGGTAATGAGGCTGTACTTGCCGCGAAAGCATGGTGGGCGTGGCTTCCTGAGCGCGCTCACCATGCATAATCGCGAAGTGTGCAGCCTCCGTCATTACTTCCTGGCGATATCGGAGGATCCATTCTATAATGACGTCATTTCTAGTGATAAAGGACCTACCCCTCTATCCTTAGCCAACGAGCAATGGCAAGACCCGGCAGTACAGAGCATTTCGACCGTATGGAAGGAGAAGGAGCTCCATGGGAGGTACTACAGGGCTCTACATGAGCCTCACGTAGATACAGCCGCCTCCCTCAACTGGCTACGTTTCGGTGACCTCTTCGGGGAAACCGAGGATTTTGTCTGTGCAATACAGGATCAGGTTATTAAGACCAACAACTACCGGAGATACATGCCAAAGGATGGCACTGTCGACGTCTGCCAAGCTTGTCGCCATCCCGGGGAGTCACTTAGGCATGTCATCTCCGGTTGTTCGGCGCTTTCTAACTCTGAGTACTTGCACAGGGACAACCTTGTAGCCAGAATTCTACACCAGGAGCTCGCTCTGAAATACGGTCTCGTGGACCAGAAATTGCCGTATATACAAGTACTTGCCGGAAGCCGTGCTCGAAAATGACCGCGCCAGGCTCTACTGGGACCGGGCCATCATCACAGACAGGACTATTCTTGCGAATAAGCCTGATATTGTGCTGATGGACCGGGCACAGTCAAGGATATTTTTGATCGACATTACCATTCCGTATGACGAGAATCTCGTGAAAGTCGAAACAGATAAACAAACAAAATATCTGGACCTGGCTCACGAGGTGACCGACATGTGGGGTGGTGTGCCGACCGAAATTATTCCTGTAGTCGTCTCTGCGAATGGGCTTACCCCAGTCAGCCTCTCGGGTCATCTGAGGCGACTGGGACTCCGTGACGGACCACTCCGGGCTCAAATGCAGAAGGCGGTGCTCCACGATACCGCCCGCATCGTCCGCCGGTTTCTTTCCCTTTCCCCCTAACCCTCAGCCGTCTGGTGTCCCCTGCCGAGGGCTCCCATCTGTTTGGATCTTATTTATTTATGTAGTTTTTGTATTTATTTTATTTTATTGATATTTATGTACATTTATCTTTTCATTTTAATTTATAATTATATATTTATAGAACCCAACCAGGTGAGAAAATTATATAGATACCCCAATAATAATAATAATAATGTTCTCTGGACTGAATTTCGGCTACGGCGGCCTGCTTCAACGGAGGCTAGCCATCGGCGCAGGACAGGATTATAGTGCCCAAGTGTAGCGCAAGCACAGGTGCATTCTCTATTCCCTCACCCTCCCAAATCCGTATCACCACTTATCTTAACACCACTATCCTTACCCCCTCAACACAACAACACTAGAAAAGACTACAATCAATAATAAGACACGTGATTCGCCTTTAAATCTATCTTCAGAAGGAATTGAGTTTTTATTAGCTAATTAATTTCAGCGTCTTTATTTAATTGTAGTCCAAACGCTTAACGGCTTCTAATATTTACGCGAATACAGCACATTTAATATAACTACATGTCTACCTAAATGTAATTATTTAATTATAACCCCAAACGTACCACTTCAAGACTCGAAGACACTACATCTGTAGTTTGCGTAGATCCAAAATTAATAATTTAAAGCTGAAAGCACACCGTGTAGTAACTACGACATCGGTACGTCAAATATTTCAGTCTAACTGTGACCACGGGTGCTGTAAAGTAACCGGGGAAGGCTCTCACAGAATACCGTCGTAAAATAGCAGCTTATTACTGTTATATTTCGTAAGGTATGATAAGTGTAGAGAACCGGAGACCCTTTTTAATATAACAACCGGCATTTTGATTTTTAATTTATTAATGAATAATTTGTCATGTAACAATAATTTAAATTTGACATTTAATTTATTATAATGAGTTGTAAAAGAAACTTAACTAAAATAGTAATTAAAATTATAATATTTGCGATTAATACTAATTATATACAATATAAAAAAAGAAACTATAATATAGAAAAACTAAAACTAAAAATTTTAATAGTCAAAAAGACCTGCTCCACGTGGTATAGTGCCAAGAACGCTGGCTGCGTTTCCTCGCTGAATAGCTTTACTTAGCCTTTGAGCGAGGAAAAAACCAGCCCTCTTATCACCAGCAGCGACGACCAGTCGTGGATACAGTTCCTTCCAGATTTTTAATTTAGGATAGATGTAGATATCTATAGTCCGCAGCATCCGCTTACCATTAGGTGGACTGTGCGCTCGCTTGTCTCCCTTATTCTATAAAAAAAGAATCTCTTTAAACTGTGGTAAAACTAAGCGCGATAATATTCGTATAATTAGTTTTATTTTATTTTTATTGGTGGTAGGACGTATTTTCTGTTTAGCATTTCGTCTGAGCTTACAACATCCTCCTAACTATTTCAGTTCAGCAGTTCTTGTATTGCTGTGTTCCGGCGTGCGGGATTCGAACCTACAGTTCTACAGCCCACAACTAGACACTTTGCCACTATACTACCGGTTCTCCAATAGGGAAACATTATTTTTATTTAAATATGTCTCTTAAAGAAATTGTCACCCGGGGCTCTTACATTGGGTCGTCCCGCAGCGTGCATTAGGGATATTCTTTCGTCTCTACACGAGTCTCTTAGCTGCCCGCCGTCTTTGGTTTACGTAAATATTTTTTGAGTAAGACACTAAAATATTGTTATTATTTATAAAACAATAAAAACGAGATGGAGTTACAGTAAGGATATTAGAAAGGAACCAATTTTACACGATTCTGAAAATATTGAAAAAATATTTGAGTATTGCGAATAGGTATTTAGAATTTCTAGATTTTTCGTTTTAACATGAAAGTAGTCTTATTTTAACCCTTTCTCTGTCCCATGAACAATATATGTATAACATTTCGATTGTTTAACTATTGTATCTGTCTCACGGACAGAGAATTTGTTCAAGTAAAGTTATAATCTATATAATGTCCTCCAGACCTAATTTCAATCACGTCCAGACTCTACGGAGACCTGTTATCTACGCAGGACAGGATTATAGTGTCCGAGTGTATGTTCAAGAACTGGTGCACTCTTTCCCTCAGGCGCACACGTGAGGCACAGGACCAACGGCTTTACGTGCTTTCTGAGGCGCAGGAGTGAAACACAACCAACTTCCTGACTGTTGTTGTGAATTTTTTAACAGACAAACCCAACAACTGATTTTACCCGGACCAGTGATTCGAATTCGGGACCTCATGGTTAGCAACTGCATTTACGCCTACTAGACCAATGAGGCAGTCTGGTAAGTCACGCCAAAGTAAGTCAGACCCATATACGTTTCTCTGGGCGCAGGGCTCCTCTTAATTCTAAGAAGATTATGGTGTAATTAGTCTACTTTGTTACTCAAGTCCGTGGTGACGAAATTCACGTGTCCTGAAAACTTATACGTGGTAGAACCACACTGCAGCTATACTATGGTTGTAACACGAATGGGTCGACCGGGAAAGGACCACGCTCTCACAGAATACCAGCGTAAAATATTGGTATTGTTACGCGCTCCAGTCGACGACACAACTAGCGCCATCTAGTGTCTATCTAGTGGTATGTTTCATGTGGTGAGTGAAGAGATCCAGAGATCCTTTTTTACTGGAAACGAGGCAATCCATATTAGTTCTCGGGGGTGACAACGCATCTGCGTTTCGATTTTTAATCAAGGATAAATGTAGATTTTTTTCGGCTACGGCATCCACTTACCATCAGGTGGACTGTGTGCTCGTTTGTCGCACTTATTCTTTTAAAAAAAATTGTTTGTTTCTCAGACATGTTCGTTTCTTAACGATGTCTTCCTTCACTGCCGAGCACGTGATAAATCAGCGCTTTAGAATCGCAATTAGCCATTTGATTGTGGCCGGTGGGAATCAAATCATGCTCACCCAATGTGATATTACGGCGGGCACTTGGCCGCTTATCTACCACGGATTTTGTAACTGTTCCAGATGCAGGACCTACAAAAAGAGTTAGTTTCCTGTAGGACCGTATTTCAAGTTATTAAGGACCCGTAGAGGGTTTAACGCGAGACCGATCTTAAAAGAAATGCAAGAGTTAGATCTGTAACTGTGGCCTGTGCATTGTAGCCGCGGTGGCGTAGGCGACCCACTCCCACTTTCACTCGGACATACTAAAACTGAACAACTTAAATCATTGTAATCCGGGCGACATGTTTTGTGCACTATAACTCATGCTTCGGTTTTCTTCAATATTCTAAAAATAATAGTCACTGTCCTCTGCCACGTAATCAGTATCCGCCGTTTAATGTAAGGTTGTAATATCAATGCAGTACGATATTTGAGAGCATCGCACTCGGTCGCTCCCAGACATCGTTAAGTGGAAACCGATATCCCGTGTTCTTACCGTTTCTTTTGTACAATGTCTTTGTGGTTACAGTCCTCTTATAGTACAACATGAGAGATAAAGCAAACTTTATATTGCCAACCAACATGTTCTTGTTGCCGAGCAAACTATTAGAAATAATACCTACAACTGAATAGAACAACCATCAATATATAAATGTAAAATTGTGTCCGTCTATGACGGAGTGACCACCTGGTAAGACATGCAGGAAGTCGATGGATGCAGGTGGCTCAGGACCGTGGTTTGTGGCATTCCTTGGGGAGGCCTATATTCAACAGTGGACTTGTGAGGGGTTGTAATGATGATGATGATGATGTGACTATCTGTGATATTGAAATAACGGGCTTCTATTCGATAAGGCGGGTGTGGTTATTTGCATGCTATAAAGACATAAACAACCTTTTATTTTTGTATTTGTGTTTTTGTCTAGCTATTTGTCTGATCGGACTTAATATCTTCGGAGTGCCTTAACCGATTGTGATGAATATTTACGTACAGATAGATACAGAGAGCAATACCAGGAGGAATCTAGACTACATTTTATCCAATTATTTATAATTTGACATTAATAGTTCGTAAATAGGCGAAGCCGGGGCAGATCGCTAGTAATAAACATATTTACGTTAGTCTGTAACCTACGATTCCTACTTATATTTTCACTTGTAAGATATAATTTAAAAGGATCTCCAGTTTTCTACACTCACGATACGAAACACAGTAGCTAAACGCTGGTATTTTGTGAGAGCGTGGTCCTTCCCTGATCGATCCAACTCATTTTGCCACAACTACTCGCATAATATAGCTGCAGTATGGCTTTACCACGTATATAATTTATTTACCATAAATAGGTATCGCATATTAAATTTAAGAATAAGCAAAAATAACAGAGAAGTTACTTTTAAAATACATTCAATTTCCCCCTATGGTTTGGATTTGGATTCTGTTTTGCCATCACTGCATAACAAAAAACAACTTTAGGTATAATGGTTCTGATCTACACGGTAACTACGTGAAAGTATATAATACTATTATACTAGATGACCTTTTTTACCGTCTGGAAAAAATAGGGTGTAACATGTGAATGGAATAGAAGCCTATGGCACGGATACTTTACAAAAAACAAAAACAAAAATTTTGTATTAAATTAATTAAATAATTTTATTTGCGCCCGAAGCAAAAATAAGGGCAACCTTCCGGTAACGGTGGAGGGAGGTGGTGAATGCTCATAGCATACCACGCAGCCGGTTGCGTGGTTATGTAGAGACTTTTACCCCCTAAACACCACCTTTTGGGATTGGCTTAATGATCTAGAGAGAGATCTTTAAGCCGTAAACGAACGCGACCCTCCTTGGCGAGTAGCCGTTTATAAGTGTGCCTAACTAAGGCAGATTACGAGTTGAGTTAAGTAGGCTCGGCCTGAGCCACCAGGAGGCAGTTCAGGTCAGCCAAAAGCTTGGGGAAGTCCGAGAGAGAGTTTCTCGGCCTGCGGACACTATAGCGAGTGCGAAGAAGGGCTGCATAAGCAGCTGCCTCGCGAATGAGGCAATTTGAGTGAATTAATTAATAAAAAATATAGATAAAATACACTTAACCGTTTTTGATTTAGTGTACTGAGAGCGCGCAGCGCTTTCCCATTCACAGCATGACACGATCAATCGTAATTTCCGGTAAGTAATACACCGTATAAAGTCTATAAATCAATAAAAAAAGTTATGTATAGCAGATCACTGCTAAACATAAGCCTCCCCGAAGAATTCCACTTTGTTTAATGATTTCTTATACTCGTATTTACGCAAACACTACACATTGATTAAAACTACTTTTACGGATTACGGATACGGACAGAGAGCACGAGGGATCTGTGACAGCAAACACCTGGCCGCCGAGCTTCAGCACGTCAACCAAGTTCTGCACGACAACAAGCTTCGGGTTCCGCGCCTACGTCACAGTGACCGAGTGAAGCCGGCCACAGTCGAGCGTGTGGCTGCTGTACTACCATATGTCAGAGGTGTCACAGACAAGATTGGCTATATCTTGAAGCAAGCTTCTATTAGAATAATGAAGCCACCGAAGATTAGTCAGTTCCTACCATCTGTCAAGTGTCATATTCCTCTACAAGATGCAGGAGTGTACAAGCTTGATTGTGAATGTGGTCTCTCTTATATAGGACAAACAAAAAGATCAATTAGAACCCGCGTAAAAGAACATATAGCTGATGTGAAGCATCAACGTTCCGGGAAGTCTGCAGTTTGTGATCATATCCTAGACGGCCCCAACCATTATATCAGATTTGATAGACCACAAATCCTCGCAAAAGAACACCGATTCCTACCAAGGATGATACGTGAGGCTATTGAAATTAAAAAACATCCTAATTTCAATAGAGAAGGAGGCTGGGTACTACCACCCGCTTGAGACCCTATAATCAATAAAATTAAAACTAAGCCCAAGCATACCACTGCAAGACCTCAGGACATAATCAGTTCATTTTGCGTAGATCGGACCATAAACAACAATTAAAAAAGCTGAAGGTACTTCGGGTTTAACAATGACATCGGGACGTCAGTCACCTCAGTCCCCCGTGACCATGGGTGCTGGAAAGCACCCGAAACTTCAGGAATTAAAAATAAAAATAATTAAAAGTATAATTAAACGCGATATAATCAATTCCACTTTGTTGATAAACATTGATGTCAAAATGGCGATGAAGTTTTTCGCCACGCGGCATGTTATTATGATGCTCCAAGCGTAGTAAGCGCAAATACAAACAACGATTACATGTTACTCTAACCATTCCTAAGGTGTCGCTTACGTAATTAGATTGGATATATGTTAGACTATACTAAACTATCAAGTTTTCCTCCTTCATTCTCCTCTATTATTATTTTTTTATAGGAGAAGAGGCAAACGAGCAAACGTCTCACTTGATGGTAAGTGATTACCGCTGCCCATGAGCAACTGCAACACCAGGGGAATTGAAGTGAATTTAAAAAGGAGTAGGCTCCTTTTTTGAAGGTCCCTAAGTCGTATCGGTCCGGAAAAAATCTGTGGTGGTAGGCGATTCCACAAGGAAGTTGTGCGAGGAAGAAAACTTCTTTTAAATCACACGGTGGTGGACCGCCAGTCATCCAGATGGTATAGACGATATCGTAAGTTTTGTCGCGATGTGCAATGGTGAAATTGAGCGGCTGGAATTAGTCAAAACAATTCCTCGGAGCATTTCCCGTAGTAGATGCGATAAAATACGCAAAGAGATGCAACATCTCTTCGCAGTGCCAAATATTCAAGCCGATCGGAAAGAGCTCGGTCGCCGACGATTCGAACAGCTCTGCGCTAGGTGTGATTAAATGGGGAGAGCTGGCACTGGAGAGCCTCAGCCCAGAGATGGGAACAGTACACCATGTGCAGCCGAACCTGCATTATACTAGACATTATATTAGACATATCTTCACTCACTCCTTTCTTACGTTTATCATCAAACACCAGCGCTCTTAAAAAGAAGTATAATTCCGCCTCCAGGTCCTTTAAAAGAGTCATTGCAGTCAGAGAACATAGGCAGAATTGGTGAGGAACTAGTTCGACTTCCTTTAGGAATCCGTGCGGTCTTGTTCCCGCCAAAGCTGTCTAAGGGAACTTCTGTCAGCCATCTCTTCCATCTCTGCACAGGGAGGACGACTCACTGGCCCATGCCGCAATGGAGAAAACCGATCTGCTGGGCTCTTTCTTTGCGTCCAAATCGACTCTCGATAACGGAGAGAGCACACCGCCGACCAGCCCGAGGTGGAGCCGGATCCCGGATCACATATAAAGTAAAGTAAAGTAAAGTTACAGCCTATATACGTCCCACTGCTGGGCTCAGGCCTCCCCTCATTTTTGAGAGGGCTTAGGGCAAGGAAGTGTCCGCCGCGCTGCCCAAATGCGTGTAGACGAACTTCACATGTGTTCGAAATATTTTTTTTTCTTATTCCTCAGACATGCAGGTTTCCTCACGATGTTTTCCTTCACCGCCGAGCACGTGGTAAATCAGCACTTAAAATTGCAATTAATGTAATGTAAAGTAATTAAATGGCGGGGATCGAACCCGAGTTACTCGCGTTCTGTTATATTTACAGCGAGCGTTAACCACTGAGCTACCACGGCTCACATATAATATAATAAAATCTAGTATGGAGCACTCTGTCCGCGCTCCATACCGGCAGCACTGAGTTCGCAAAGTACTGCTCTCACAAACTCACACACCTTTGGCACAAAACGCTTCTTTCGAAGCTCCTTTCCTATGGGCTTCCCTAGAAATTGTGCAATTGGATTACCAGCTTTCTTGCAGATCGGAGTATCAAGGTCGTTGTAGACGGTGCATGCTCCAATTACAAGCCTATTAATGCTTGTGTTTCACAAGGTTTCTTCTGCATATTTTTGATATGTTGCAAACCGGTTTACATTCATTGCTATGCGGACGACAGCACTGGTGATGCTGTATACAACGGCCGTGCCAATATTTTTCGGGAAACCGTCGTCGAGTACCGGGACAAACTTGTGTCTGAAGTTGAGTTTTTGCTGAACAAATTCTTGGGTTGGGGCAACTAAATCTAGTCTAGTTTAATGCTCAGAAGACACAGGTTAGCGAGATAAACGCGAAAAAGAACCACTTAATCGCATTTCCCCAGTTTCAAGGCACTCCCTTGTTGCCTCAGCCAGTATCCTATTCTTCGGCGTCAACATATCGAGTGATGTAAGATTTAAACACAAAAACTCTAAACAAAAACTCAAAAAATATTATTACGATATATAAAGAACTTCGTTATATAAAATTTATCAGAACCATAGTTATAATTTAGTTTGTATAATAAACAACCAAAAGAAATCACCAAAACTAACCATATTGGCTAAGGTGCTGGACAGTCTGCTTGACAGGAAATTAAGAAAGCTCATTCATCTGCATGACGCTCAATTTGGGCTCAGACCTGGACTATCCACAGAGAGTGCAATTTTATGTCTTAGGCAGACTGTTAGGTACTACACAGATAGAAAAACGCCGGTGTATACCTGTTTTTTAGATCTATGAAAAGCTTTAGATCTTGTCTCTTATGACATTTTATGGCGAAAGTTACAGGAGGAGACTGACTTGCCCCAGGAAATTGTCTCCGTATTTAAATATTGGTATAGTGACCAAATAAACTATGTTCGATGGGGTGGCAGCTTTTCTGAGGAGTATGGGCTGGAAAGCGGGGTGAGACAAGGAGGTTTGAGTTCGCCTACGCTTTTCAACTTATACATAAATCAGTTGATTGTAGAGCTCAGGTAAGGTTGGTTGTTCTATAGACGGAGTTTGCATAAATAACATAAGCTATGCAGATGACATGGTGCTGCTGAGCCCCACGATAGGTGCACTCAGAAAGCTGCTAGGGATCTGTGAATCCTACGCAAAGACCCATGGGCTCAAGTACAATATAACGAAGAGCGAGCTCATGGTTTTTAATTCAGGCACTAAAAGGCTGCTCACCATGCCTACTGTTAAGCTCTGTAATAGTCCTTTGAACAGAGTCGTCAAATTTAATGTACTTAGACCACTGGGTAACAGAGTACTTAAAGGATGACTTGGATATAGAAAGGGAACGCAGGGCGTTGGCTGTTCGCTGTAATATGCTGGCCCGCAGGTTTGCACGATGTACTAAAGAAGTTAAAGTTACGCTTTTTAAAGCTTATTTTCAGTGCTTCTACACATGCAACTTGTAGGTTAGATACACGCAGCGGACATACAATGTCCTTCGTGTACAATACAATAATGCGTTCAGGGTGCTGTTAGGATTGCCGCGTTATTGTAGTACCTCTGCCATGTTCGTCGAGGCACACACGGATGGCTTTCATGCCATAATACGTAAAAGGTCCGCTTCATTACTGAATCGACTACGTACCTCTACCAACAGCATTCTGAATACACTTGCTGATAGGTGGGATTCTGCCATTATGAATCACTAGTTGAGCCTACATATAAAATTGAATGAAAGTAAATAAGTAAGATATTTGTAACGTAGGAGCGATATTTAATTTGTTAAGTTTATAAAAAAAAGAAAACGTTAACGTGGTAGAGCCATGCTGCAGTTATATTAGTAGTTGAAAAAGAATTCGGCTCGCAAGGACCAATTGAAAAAGAACCAGACGGGCGGGAACGTTCGATAAAGAAACAGAAGGGAGGAATCGAGGCTTCTCTCGATCCGGCCTCCTATAATGCCTACGTTGGGTTCGGGAACAACGTATGTGATCTCCGCAACGGAGTAACACACTAGGGCGATAACCTCTTTCTTTTTCAGCAAGTAGGTTCAGACGGGGATTACGGGTCTTCCGAAGTCGTCCCGGTCCCGACGCCTTAATTCTTCGATGTGGACTGTATAACTTTAGGGATGAATTACTTGGGAATAAAACAGCAATTATCTTCAAACCGTTCCGTGAGAGAGTAATCACTTTTCCCTATCACTTCCCTACACTTTTTCTTCTTATTGACTGCTGGTTCTTCACTTTTCCCGAAGGATTTTCTTATTTTTCCGAACTAATTCCCCGAACTATTACCCCGAAGGAATTGCAATAAAACCCGTTCACTAAGCTACCCCCAGAGCTATACGCGAAAGTGAGCCGCGCCATTCGCGTGCCTGCGCAACTTAATTACATGAATTTGTACTATTACTCTCTCACGTTTCACTCAATTTCTTTATTCACATAAGTCATACATAAATACAAGTTATCTATTTAGATAGCACAAAACAATATCTACACTATGATATACATTATATTTTCGTATCACAAAAATCCTTTAATTTATAAAACAAAATATGCCTTTTTTAATCACAAATTCAAAGTCCAAACTTCTTAAATATTTAACACAGAAAGTTAAATCAATGTTTCCCACTTGAATTTATACATATGTTAACTAATACAATAGTTTAATTTACATTTTCTCTATTTATTTCACTATTTAAAACACTTTTAAATTTCTTATACAAAACTATCATTATTTCACTTATACACAGGAATTTTCACATAAAAATAACACAGAATTCACCTTTTTAGCACGTACAATCAACCTGAAATGTTTTACAAGTCATTTTTACATAAATTGCTGAAATTACAACATTTTAAATTTTTACATATTCGGCCTCCTAAGGGCGTGGCCAGCGTGCTTCCATGAACTCACACTATTTGAACAACTAACTTTGCACGGCTCTCGGCTATAGAAAAAATGAAAGTCTGAAATACACTAATTTTAACAATATTAGGTAAATAAGTGCTTCTACATAATTTTCAAACTGTAGGAAACTATCTCTGATAAGATTCTTATCAGTTATCATGTTTCTTATCAGATAACAATACAAGTGAATGTTCTCATTAATCAATCATAACAAATAGGCATTTGTTTTCGTACAAACATATCAAACTTATACAAGACAATACTTATGCAATTAACTTCCGTTAATTCTGTTTGTGCACAGAGTGATCATCTCGACCGGGGAACAAATCCGATCTCTAACTTCACTTTAATATTCCTTTGAATTTACATCGTTGGAAAGACAATTTCAACCGGGGAACAAATCCGGTAACATAATTTATATCATAAATTCCCTATATGAATTTATTGAAAGATATTACTTAGAAAACAGTAAACTAGTCCGGCCTGGGAGTTGAACCCAAGACCTTCATATCATTAATTCGACGTTTCTTTAAGATTTAACTAAGCATTTTCTTATCAGAACATTTCTATTGGACAATGAGTCTTTGAAAAGTTATTCGTCATCGGTTGACTTAATAAACTGAAATATTCTTATAGGCGCTTCGCCAACAATCTCCCCCCCCCCCCCCGTGCGTTAGCACCATCATTTGGGAGGCGTCGCGGGTACCAGGACTATTATTCTGGATGTAGGTCTCCTCAAGATACCTGTGCTAGTAATGACGTCAACCACTCTGGTGTGACCGTCTGGTCCCGGTAACGTTCTACTAATTTTGCCTTTCGGCCACGTATTTCGTGGCAACGAATGATCTATTATCAAAACAATATCGCCTTCTTTAGGTTCCATGAACTTTCCGTTATTACCTGTTCGCGGTATTAAGGTAGGCATGTATTCCTTCAGCCACCTTGTCCAAAAATGGTCGGCTAACCTCTGTGTAGCTTTCCAATTGAGTTGACCCGTCAGATGCTGCTCTAGAAATAATCCAGGTGGTCGATCACCACATGAGCGTCCCAGAAGAAAATGATTGGGTGTCAAACCCTCTTCAGGACTATCCACATATGAATGTTACCAGAGACCTGGAATTTACTGTGTGCTCTACTTCTAAAAGCAACGTATGTAGAATTTCCTCTCGTGGGCTCCTTTCTCTGAGCGTAGCGGTCAACGCAATTTTAATCGATCTTACTAACCTCTCCCAGGCGCCACCCATGTGCGGTGCTCCCGGAGGTATAAATTTCCATTTAATATATTTTTAAATGACTCATTTTTCATGCTCTCATGGCATTCTTCGCATGCTTTCAATAATTCTTTATTCGCAGCTTTGAAATTTGTCCCGTTATCGCTGTATATAACGGCTGGTTTTCCTCTTCTGGCGATAAATCGCCTCAACGCCATTATCATTGACGCTGGTGTCAAGGAGGCTGCTAATTCCAGATGTACTGCTCTGGTAGTCAGACACGTGAATAAAACACCCCAACGTTTTTCGTGTCGCCTTCCTATAGTCACACTCATAGGACCGAAATAATCCACAGCTGAGCATGTAAAAGGTGGTTCATGATGAGCTATTCTCTCCAGAGGAATATTTCCTTGTGGCACGTTCTGCGGTTTTGATCTGTATGTCCTGCACCACTGACAATGATGTGACACACTTCGTACTACATTACGTAAGTTCAAGACACAAAATTTCTGGTTCACCTCAATCATCACCGTCTGGTGATTGGCATGTCCAAAATGATGATGAACTTCTCTAATCATCATTTTAATGATTTCGTGTTTACCGTCCAATATGACAGGTTTTCTACTTTCCTCGGTCAAATTAGACTTGAAAGGTAAACGTCCATTTAAACGGAGTAAGTTATCTTCTCCTATTTCCATAGATAATTTACTTAAGCGTGAACTTCTTTCAACACTTTTGCCTGCTTTCAAGCATTTTATTTCCGAATAAAAACACTCGTCTTGAACGAACTTCCAAATTAATAATTCCGCTTTTTTCAAGAGCGCTATGTCCAACGCGCCATCGGGTCCTTTAACCGGCTTTGCTAAAACTTTGTTGGAACACATAACCGACTTTTCGGCTGCGTCGTCGGGTCCTTTAACCGACTTTCTTAAACTCTTGAATTTTTCTACCGCTTGTAAGGTGCGTGTAGTTGCCCCAAGGAATTTCTTAAAGCTGCTAAATCGTCCGTAGTCGGGTAGACTTAACGGTTCTTGCTTTCTTAACGCATTTACGCCCTTTGGCGATTTTAACAGGCGACTTTCAACCTGCGCTCTATTCGACGGTATGCACTCATTGTCTGTGCGCCATAACAAATCAGTCTCGTACCTATTATTAGGTATACGACGTACCGTTTTGTTCAAAATACTTAAAGCTCGTTCTTCTGGGTCGTTCGCGGGCTTTCTAGCCGACACTCCCAGAGATTCCAAACTAAAATAATCCTTGATTAATTTATCCATATCTTCCTCCTTCTTGGCGGAAATGTGGTTAACGATCTTGATCGGTTTAATACCACCCGATATGTGACCATGTAAAACCCATCCAAGTTTGGTGAGCGATGCTACAGGTAGGTTCTTACCTCCTGAAATTAATTCACGAGTAACTATGAGATGCCAATTGTCCTGACCAATTAATATGGTAGGTTTGGACCTCTCATACATCAACTCATCCTTAATCGGTGTCAAATGAGAACACCGTTGCAATAATTCTCGGCTTACCGACTGAGGAGAAAGGTTAAGTGACTTAATTGTTTGTACACTTATCTCTTCTAAGTCGCTCGAGTAAATGCCTTTTATCTTAACGTTTAAGCGATACGAACTGTCGTCGTTAATTCGCTTACCTCCCACGGCTTCGATACGTAATCCCTCTTTACGTCCGCGAGGCGCTAATTTCCGAGCCATCCACTCCTCTATGAGTGTCATGGTCGATCCCTCATCCAGAAGAGCTGTTGTCTTGACCTTTCCTCTAGGTCCATACAACTCGACCGGTATAATCTTTAAGTATGCACATGCCAGTGCATTCACTGTACTAACAGTTGTAATCTGAGCCTCTTTACCCCCCTCGGCCCCTTGTGGCGAGGTATTTTCATTGGGGTATCGGTGTAGCATTCGATGATGTGACATTCTACATCCCTCTACACCACATTTTTTCGCTTTGCACTCTAACCTCCTATGGTTAGGTGACAAACATTGGAAACATACTTTCGCTTTTTTGACCGCTTCCCATTTCTCGCGAATATTCATGTCCTTAAACTTGTAACAACTCACTATAGAGTGCTCCTTGTTGCATATAACACACTTATGTGTTACCCGACTTACAGGCTTGTCCTGGGTTGTCATAACCACTTGTCGGTTGTGCCCTTTACTATTTCGGCGTTCTAGACGCTCGCTCGAATTACTTCGGCGCATATAGCGCTCGCTCACGGCACAGCTGCGTACACCTCCTTTTGCAGTGTGTACAGTTTGCTTCCTGAATTCAGGACGCTTCCTTTTTTCAGGAGCATTTTCATTGTTTAAGGACATTCCAAATTGTTCACTAAATAAATTTAAAAACTTGGCCATCTTCTGTAACTCTGGCTCCAAAGGATACTGAGCTCGATATTCAAACCATTTAAATTTAATCATAGTTCCGAGTTTCTCCACTATGCGGCTCACTAACTCCGGTGAGTACAAATACTGTGGTTGATTCAACGCTTGTATCGTGGCAACCACGTTCGTAATACGACTTGCAAAAGATCCTATATTCCGGCAATCTTCTGCCAATCTTGGCATACGCTTTACATTCTCGATTTCGGCTAGAATGAGCATCTCAACCCTACCGAATCTTCTTTCGAGAGCGTTCATTATTTCTTCCGGTTCACACAAAGTAAATAACAGCGACTTTACCGCCTCTTTAGCGGTGCCCTTTAATGCCCTCCTAAGGCGTGCAACATTTTGCACCCCTGAAAATTGGCTTCTCGTGTCTTCAAACACCGTTTTGAAAATTATCCATTCACCCGGGTCTCCATCGAACACCGGTAATTCCTGGAGGAAATGAAGCTGGGAAGACTTATCTTTACCCGCTATTTTTATTGCACTCACAATCGCTTCGGTCAATTCTGACACCTCACTCGCGTGTGTTTTCTGTGCATTTCCTTGGTTGCGCTCGATCTCCGCCCCTTTGCGGCGTGATCCTTTAAACGCTTCCTTATCAGTAATATCGGGTTGTGCTACACTGACCGGCGCGCTCATTATGGTCTGCTGAACCCAACTCCTTACGAAAGGTTCCACCTGAGTATTCCGCTCTTCATCATCCTCACTCGAGTCGATTTCCTCTTCTCGGTTGAGTCGTGCCAACTCCAATTGAGACTTGGCTAAGGCAGCAGCTGCCTGTGCTCGTTCGAGCTCTGAGCGTTCGAATTTAATCCGCGCCTCTAATTCGGCTTTCAGCCTCGCCGATCGCGATGACCTACTACCTCTCTGTGACCCTTTATCACTAGTGTGCCCGATTACTGTCCTTGACGATGCCGCTTCTTCGGTCCTTTGACCTACTTTTTCGACCACCGTTTCACTCCTGGATATAACGGATTGTTGTGCGGTGCTGGCCTGCGTACCACTGGTGTCCGTCCTGTTGCTTGTCGTTGCCATGGACGTCCCTGAGTCCCACGTGCATGTGGACGTGTCGGTGGTGGCTCCACTTGAAGGAGTTGCTCCATTTGACGCAGTAGCTGTGGTCGCTCCAGATGGTTCCGCTTCTTTAGCTTTTCTTGAGAGCCCTGTCCTTGTCCTGCTCCCTTCGCTTCTCCCTGTCTGGTCTTGTGCCTTCTTCATCTTGCAGGAAGGTGATTGTTGGCCTACGGTCCCTAACTGTCCCTACAGTCCCTACAACCCCTTACCTACAACCCTTCTACACCCCAACCTAACACCACTACCCCTCCCCCCCCCCTTATCTCCCAACCCTACAACCCTACTACCACCCTAACAGCCCTATCAGCCCTATCAATCCTGGACGGGGCCTACCGAGGTGAGCCGTCCAGGGATGGAGTCGTGCAGGAATGGAATGGAGGAAAGGTTTAGGAACTGTCCCGCCAAGGAATATGACGAAACAGTCGAGCGGTAGTGCAAGCGCAGTCTCGCTCGAGAGAACTGCTCCACCCGAAGGTGTTGTACCAGAGCCCAACCGTTTGGCACCGTTAGGTGGTCGGGATATATGCTGTGCTCGCCGCCCAGTTGCCGGTGACGCCTCGTCCGAGCGCCCTCCTCCGGCCGCGATGCAGTCAGGTGCCCACGCGCAACCTCGCCTGGCAGCAGCAGCGGTGGATGCTTCTTCCTGCACCCTGATGACCCGACAGGAAAATGCTGGACACGGTCGTCCGACAGGAAATGCCGAGCACGCTTACCCGACAGGAAAAATGCCAAGCCCTGCTTGGCCACGATGAGTGCCTTCACAAGACACCTGCGCCCAGCTGTGATACGTGCCCCATGCGAGCACACGCCCCAGGCCGCAATCCCGGTTTTCTTTCTTCCGGTAGTTCCAGGTCCAGTCCTTCAGCGCTGACGTCCTGGTCTTCTGGCCTTTGGTCCTATTGCTTCAGCTCAAACCTCTGGCTTCCTTCGGTTGCTGATCTTCACTCGGCTCCGAAGGTCTTCTTTTTCCACAACCAGCAGTCCACAGCTGGTTCCTTGATCCAGCTGGCGGGGTTCGGGTGGTCCTTTTAATCCGGCTCCGAAGATCCAATTGGAAAAGAATTCGGCTCGCAAGGACCAATTGAAAAAGAACCAGACGGGCGGGAACATTCGATAAAGAAACAGAAGGGAGGAATCGAGGCTTCTCTCGATCCGGCCTCCTATAACGCCTACGTTGGGTTCGGGAACAACGTATGTGATCTCCGCAACGGAGTAACACACTAGGGCGATAACCTCTTTCTTTTTCAGCAAGTAGGTTCAGACGGGGATTACGGGTCTTCCGAAGTCGTCCCGGTCCCGACGCCTTAATTCTTCGATGTGGACTGTATAACTTTAGGGATGAATTACTTGGGAATAAAACAGCAATTATCTTCAAACCGTTCCGTGAGAGAGTAATCACTTTTCCCTATCACTTCCCTACACTTTTTCTTCTTATTGACTGCTGGTTCTTCACTTTTCCCGAAGGATTTTCTTATTTTTCCGAACTAATTCCCCGAACTATTACCCCGAAGGAATTGCAATAAAACCCGTTCACTAAGCTACCCCCAGAGCTATACGCGAAAGTGAGCCGCGCCATTCGCGTGCCTGCGCAACTTAATTACATGAATTTGTACTATTACTCTCTCACGTTTCACTCAATTTCTTTATTCACATAAGTCATACATAAATACAAGTTATCTATTTAGATAGCACAAAACAATATCTACACTATGATATACATTATATTTTCGTATCACAAAAATCCTTTAATTTATAAAACAAAATATGCCTTTTTTAATCACAAATTCAAAGTCCAAACTTCTTAAATATTTAACACAGAAAGTTAAATCAATGTTTCCCACTTGAATTTATACATATGTTAACTAATACAATAGTTTAATTTACATTTTCTCTATTTATTTCACTATTTAAAACACTTTTAAATTTCTTATACAAAACTATCATTATTTCACTTATACACAGGAATTTTCACATAAAAATAACACAGAATTCACCTTTTTAGCACGTACAATCAACCTGAAATGTTTTACAAGTCATTTTTACATAAATTGCTGAAATTACAACATTTTAAATTTTTACATATTCGGCCTCCTAAGGGCGTGGCCAGCGTGCTTCCATGAACTCACACTATTTGAACAACTAACTTTGCACGGCTCTCGGCTATAGAAAAAATGAAAGTCTGAAATACACTAATTTTAACAATATTAGGTAAATAAGTGCTTCTACATAATTTTCAAACTGTAGGAAACTATCTCTGATAAGATTCTTATCAGTTATCATGTTTCTTATCAGATAACAATACAAGTGAATGTTCTCATTAATCAATCATAACAAATAGGCATTTGTTTTCGTACAAACATATCAAACTTATACAAGACAATACTTATGCAATTAACTTCCGTTAATTCTGTTTGTGCACAGAGTGATCATCTCGACCGGGGAACAAATCCGATCTCTAACTTCACTTTAATATTCCTTTGAATTTACATCGTTGGAAAGACAATTTCAACCGGGGAACAAATCCGGTAACATAATTTATATCATAAATTCCCTATATGAATTTATTGAAAGATATTACTTAGAAAACAGTAAACTAGTCCGGCCTGGGAGTTGAACCCAAGACCTTCATATCATTAATTCGACGTTTCTTTAAGATTTAACTAAGCATTTTCTTATCAGAACATTTCTATTGGACAATGAGTCTTTGAAAAGTTATTCGTCATCGGTTGACTTAATAAACTGAAATATTCTTATAGGCGCGTCGCCAACAGTAGTATAGTTGTAGCACGAATGGGTCGGCTTGGCCGGGGAAGGACCACGCTCTCACAGAATACCAGCGTGAAATAGTAGCTTAATGCTGCTGTATTTCGTATGGTGAGTGTAGAGAACCGGAGACCCTTTTTACTGGAAAAGAGGCATTCCATCTTAGTCCTCACGGGTGACAACGCGTCTGCATTTTGATTTGTAATCGAGGATAGATGTAGATGTCTATGGGCCGCAGCAACCGCTTACCATCAGGTGGACTGTGTGCCCGTTTGTCACCCTATCCTATAAAATAAAAATAAATAAATAAAATACGTTAAATACTAACATTAGTTTTAAGTAGTTATTGTTCTTTATGGACAAAGTCTGAAATAAAATATTATTATTATTTATTATTATTAAAATAGTGAAACAGTCTGTATATTGTTAAGTAGTTTGCGCTGCCTAATAGAACCGGTTCGTCGAACTGACCCATGTGAGAATCGCAAATGGGTGCTTACCACTTACAATAAAGAAGGTATATTTATATGTATATACATTTTTTGTAACTTTCAGTAAATTAATCAAATATTTACGTAAAGCAGTGCGTTAGTTGCGAATGTGAGTACTAATACAAACCATTATTGGTTTAACGGTACAAATCAAGCAAATATGTAAGAATACTTATGATAAATAAATTTAAAAAAAATGTGCAGTTTCGTGGTCACTTGGAAGAGAAGGGCAAATTAGCTTATAAAAAGCTTAGCGTGCTCAGCAGAGCGGGACAGTATTTCATACCCACACCGCCTGCAACTTTACAAGGCACAGGTTCAGCCTCACATGGAATACTGTTCCCATCTATGGACTGGGGAACTTTTTTACTGCCCAGTACCAGCTCCTTCCACTTGACCGCATTCAGCGCAGAGTGGCTCGAATCGTCAACGGCCGAGTCCTTTCCGATTGGCTCGATTCACTGGCGCTGTGAAGAGATCCTGTATCCCATTGTATTTTCTTTCACATCTACCACGGGGAGTGCTCTAGGAATTGTTTGGATTAATCCCAGCCGCCAAATTTCACGAACGCAAATCGCGGTAAAACTCCCGACACGATGCACACCATCTGGATACTTAGCGGTCCACCACTGTATGTTTCACTAGGAGTTTTCTTCTGCGTACGACCTCTCTGGAATCCTTTACCACTGGCTGACTTTTTCCGGACCAATATGACTTCGGGACCTTCAAAAAAAGAACTTACTCCTTTCTAAAAGGCCGGCAACGCACCTGCGATTTCCCTGGTGTTATAGTCGTTCATAGGCGACGGTAGTCACTTACCATTAGGTGAACCGTATGCTCGTTTGCCCCCTCTCCTATAAAAAATCCCTAACACAAGTCCATCTATCTTTTCTTACCCATCCCTCTACTCTCACATCCATCCACTTTCATAGCCAGCATTCTACTCGTTACATGGCTCGCCTACGCATAATAATAAACGAAGTCTTAAAGCTCACGAGCGAGTAATTATGTACAGGCTGAAACTATATAGCTGCCTAAAACGAGGTCAAGGTTTTATGGTATATTAAAATAAATGTTAAATTAGCCGACAGTTTCAGTTTTCATTATAGCTTATTCACAAAAATTTTACTTTTTTTCTAAATTAGGTGGTAGTCTTGCTGCAGCTATATTTCCAACGTGGTAGAGACATGCTGCAGCTATGTTGTGGTCGGCTCAACCGGGGTTACGATTGGGTTGGCTCAACCGAGGAAGAACCACGCTCTCACAGATTACCAGTTTAAAATAGTGTGCAGGACGGCATCGAAGGGGGCCGTGTGGGCAGTGCGGTGCAACTAGTGGGTATGGACCACGTGATTATTCCTTTATTATATTTCATCATATTTCTTGGTAATTTAACATTATGATTATTAGCGTAAATGTTTTAATTAATTAGCGTTTACTATATACTTTAATTTCTAATAAATAGTTAAGTTTATGTTATATATTTTGAATTTAAAAATTATTTTATAAAAATAGTGGCTTTTTATTTTAACCTCGCGGCCTGAGGGTGAGGGATTTTAATCTGGCGCTTAAAATAAAAGGAAGAATGTCTGCATCGATCTGCATCACTACTTGCATAACGAGGTTCGCCTACGTCAATTGACAGTGCATGTAAATGAGTTATCTAACGGCCGTCCGAACCGAGAGTGGTAGGCCCTCGGCTCTGACGGCTAAGTTATCGAGATTTGTGTTATGATGATTGAAAGTCGCGGTCTTTTGAAAGTATATTGTTACACTTTTCTCAGGATTCACTTTGATTCTCCATAAGCAGAACCAATCACCTAAACGGTTGACGACTGCTTAGAGTATTTTGGTGAGAATTCTTTTGTTGTGAAGTGTGACGAAGAAGGCCATGTCATCGGCAATGAGAGCAGTGTTAACTTCTAGGTCTTTAGGTATGTTGACTCGTGAAGATTGTGAGTGAGAGGAGTGGGGAGAGGACAAAGCCTTGAGGGGATTCTTTGAAGAGCGGGTGCCTTCTATTTAGTAGGGAAAATGGCGGTTGGCAAGAAAGGCTCTGATGGTTTGAGTGATTCTATCAGTCATGTTAAATTTGTACAGTTTTTAAAGCAATCCGTCGGGCCAGAGTTTGTCAAACGCTTTTGTCCTTCGATTGTTGTCCTGTGATTTCGACAGTGGTCCTGCGATTTCTTTTAGGGAGGTTGAAGCCTTTCAGAATGTATTCTATGAGATGATGTAATCGTTCAGTGCACGAGTATTCAGTTCTGAAGCCGAACTGCTCGTCTAGGAGAATTTTGTTAGCAAAAACAAGTTTCTGAAGGTGATTTAATATATGTCGTTAGTATACTTTCCCCAGTGTGCTGAGGAGACTTATGGGTCTGTAGCTGGAGGCTAAGTTTCGTTAGGGTACTTTTCTTAACGATTTTCAAAAAGCCGCTTTATTTATAATATACTATAATAATTAAAAATTAAACTACGTACATTATCGTATTACTTAAGCTTGTTGTGATATTGTAGGGTAAATAAATAAATAAAAATAAATTTCGACTCGACTTTTACCAATAAGGGTGAAGTTTTAATTATGAAGTTTATACCACATTCTAGTTCCTCCCTTGATATTCCACAATACGCTCAAAAAAGTTAAAAATTAAAATTGGAGTAAAAATTAAATGCCGTTTTCAAATAATTAAAAGGAATAAAATAATTTTCTCTTCCTCTTCAGATGTTCAGCTGCTATTAAGGCGCTACTCCTAACGAACAACCTTGAGCGTTTGGTGCTAAACATTCCACGCGCTGTCGCTACAATACATCGCGTAAGAAATGCGCCCAAATTATATATATATATATATATATATATATATATATATATATATATATATATATATATATATATATATATATATATATATATATTTTCTTAATAAAATCAAATTTTAGTCCTTTTCAAATCTTAATTAGATCAAAATTTTCATTAATAACTTGCCTATCCATTAGTGTCAATCACAAAACAAAATAATGCTTACTTTACGAGGAGATGTGTGTTATTTTTTTTTTTTTTGTAATAACGTTACACCTACACTAGGATTTTCTCCTGTATCGCGGGGGCAGTTTACAAACATAAATTGCACAAGGACAAACATCCAGACCCGGAACAATTATTTGTAGGCTACACAAATACTTGTTCCGTGCGGGATTCGAACCCGCAACTCCCAGCGCAGCCACTCATTGCTAAGCCACTACGCCACGGAGTCGTCAAAAATGCGAAATAGTTATCAATAACTATTTCGCATTTCTGTGGTTAAGTTGTTGGAAGATTCATCAAGTATTATGGAATCAATATTATGTAGATTTTAAATAGACTTTTTATTATTTGATAAGTAAGTCAGCTCAAATTCTAATTTCGTCCCCACTTGCCCGCGCGTCGTATGCTATGTACCGACATGTTTGTAATCACTAAAGCTGAGAACAAATTATCGGACGCGGCTGACGGACGCGGCTGACAGCCGCGGCTTATTGAGATCTAGCCAGTACATTTAATACTACACTGTGCAAACTATCGGCCGTAAGACGCGGACATGACCTTGAGCGTTCGGACGTCCGAACAGAATCTGGCCGGCTGGATGTTTGGTGTCCGCGGACAGTATGAACGGGGCACAGGACGCGTCCGCGGACGTTTCGAGTGTCACAAGCGAACTAACTGCGCTCGCGACATGATGTGTAATGAAAAAAAAAATTAATTGAATGTGTTCATGGCCACGAGTGCCTATATTTATAAGTACATATTAGTACATTCATAAGTACATTTTTTAACGTTTATCATCTTTTTGTAAGTCTGGATACAATGTATGAAATTCATCATACTCGAGTCGTTTTACATTAATATCATGGACAAGGAGTGTTTGGGTCCCCTATTTTTTGGAGGACGACATAAAGCAGCTGCCGCTATATTTATAAATTCGTCCTCGCTGTCACTGTTTGTCATGTTTCTCGATTGACAAAACCTTTCTGGAATGACCGAAGCGAGGCGTCCGAGGACGCCGTCTCAGCTACCGTGCACACCGCTAAGCCGCGACTGTCAGCCGCGGCTGACGGACGCGTCCGATAATTTGTTCTCAGCTTAATACTGTAAGTAGAAAGGTCGTTAGACACTTATTTCATTAGGTTTCTTCACGCCAAGCCAGCCGCTTCTTATTTTTATCACTTTAATTTTACGTCGTACTGTCGCGTAATGTATACTCGTATTCTGACCGTAAGCGACACAACCTCCCCGTCCAAAGGCCGAGGCGAAGTGACCACAGATAACTATATACTAGGAAGTGACCGTGTAGGGATATTCCGATACTAGTAAATGCGAGTAGGTACTCGATACTTTTGATTCGATACCAAGTATTTATAGCATCGAATCAATCTTACGATACATACTCGGTATCGAAACAAAAGTACTTGGTATCAAATCGAATCAAAATAAACAAATAAAAAAATTTTTTTACGCATCAGTCAGAATGAGATAGCAAAGCCCTCTCGCTCAGTTACAGGTACATAGTCATTGCATGACTATGTACCTGTAACTGAGCTGATGATGATGATGATGATGATGATGATGATGATGATGATGATGATGATGATGATGATGATGATGATGATGATGATGATGATGATGATGATGATGATGATGATGATGATGATGATGATGATGATTCAAGCTCAATTCTAAAACTCATGGAATTACTTTGGATAAAGGCAAATTACATAAAAAAGCAGATAAAGGTACCAACGCAAGGTAGGATCCTAAACGTTTCTTTTTTGCGACTGCTTTCCTAAAATGTAAATGTAGAAGTAGTTAGTAAAAAAGTAGATACCTTTTTGTATAAAAATTAAATTTTGTATCCAGCATTGGCACTGTGATCGTCTATATACTGGTGATATATGATATGCTTTAATGAAGGACAATGAGATAATTCGTTTGTATGCATACGATTTATACAAAGGTTATGCCATGTGTTTGTTATTGTTAAGTGGCTGTAGTGTTGGGTTTGGATTATCGATACTTTGTAGATTATCGATCTATCGAGTGTTAATTTTTACTCCCATGTTTCAGTTCAGAAAATACAATAACATAAGCCAGCTCAAAGCATTTAGTGGAAGATGATCAATCTCAACCATCGACATAAAAAATTTCAGATCACGATGATGGTTCTTGTATAACCACATTGACTAGTATTATGGACACGGAGATTAGAAATGAGTCTTTACTGAGCAGTTCAATAAAGGATGCATTTGATCGAATTTCATCTAATATAGGTAAAGAAATAAATAGTAAAAAAATTAGTAATAAAATTATATAATTATAAATTAATGATCTTATACTCCGGCCGCTGAGTTATTACCGATTTAACACATGACGAATTGACAATACTAGTGAAGTGACTGAACCAGTAACCCTAATATCATTTGGGAACAGTTTGTTTTTAAATATTCTAGTATAGTGTGTAATTAAATAAAATCAAAACAATAATGGTTAAAGACACAGGTTCTTTATTAGGTGGAGTATCCTTGATGGGCGTAGATAATTGGTCGAGGACATATCAAAATAAAACAAATTTGTAAACACTGTTACACATTTTAATGAATAGAGTAGGTACAAGATGTTTTAATAAATGACTACCTATCATTTATTAAAACAATTATTCAGACTCTGAACCAGATTCGCCAGAGCTGTCATCGCTATCAGTCACTTGTATGACAATTTCATTCTCTATAATGATGTCCACTCTTATATCGCGTTCATAATCTTCTGTTATTAGTTTTCGAGTCTTTTCGACGACCTTGACCCAATCTTCTTTCGTTATTTTGCTGCAAGCATCTTTTAATAGACCCATCATTTTATTAGTACTGAATGGCGGAGTCGTATTATTACGAGCTGCGTAACCTGTAATGTAAACATTAAATAACGTTAATTTATTACATTAAATAAACGAAATGTTATACAATTACCTACATGTAAGGGACATGAGATATTTATTTCTTAGTTATGTATCTTTTTACTTATATGCTGAATATTGGATGTTATAATAGTACAAATTATTCATATTCATAACTTATGCGATAAAAAACAATACCTTTGATTTGTGCCCATATTAGCTCAATGGCATTGTGCTGGCAGTGATAAGGCGGAATTCGAAGTACCCGATGTCAATGTGCTAGAGCTATCTCATCTACTTCATAACGGACTCTTGATGTTTTATTTTCGCGTACCAACTTTACTAAGTCAGACTTTAGCATTTCGGCAGTAGTTTCAATTCCATTTTGGTGTAGCCATGCTACGAGATCAGTTTACTTGTCGGCCTGAGTAGGCGCTTTATTCACTTGTTTCGAGTGATATGAAGCGTTGTCCATTATTATTATGATAGAAGTCTCTGGCAGGCTGGGTAATAATTGATTTTTGAACCAATTCGTAAAAGTGTCTGTATCCATCTCCTCGTGGTAATCGGAAGTACTTTTTGACGCGAAAGCCAGCAGTCCATTTTCAAAGAAACCACTTCCAGCAGAACGGGCGTGACAAATTATCAGTCACGATCCTTTTCCAATTGGAACCTTTGAGGTTGATGCTTTTGTTTCGTCAGTTCAAGAGCGTGACACAGTGTGGTTCGCATTTAACCATGTTTCGTCAACAAAAACGACGTTGTCCCAAGACTCGATTTTTCTGGCTTCTCTTAAAAACTCGCTCCTTTTAATTATTAAATCAAATCTTTCCATTAATATTTTCCTTTTATTCGTTTTTTTATATTCAAACCCAATTTCGTGCAATAGTTTTGACAACGCCGTTTTACCGCCTTTAAACAAGCCAGCTTCTTTTAAAGAGACCAAAAGCAAACGTCTAGTTGGAAACTCGTTCCTAGTATAATAACCATATATGTGGTTTCTTATTGCATCTGCATCAAAAACATCAACACCTGTCACGGGCTTTTGTCTTCGTTTTTTCTTAGGAGTGCGTAAAACATTATCTTCACTTCCAGAAGCACCAAATTTTTCTTTATTTATAATATATAGTGTTTTGCACCAATTCCAAGAGCTTGTGAAACCCGATCTTTCACTTGAGTGACAGGAATCAAAGGGCCGCCATTTTGTGACTCACGCTCAAAGTAATCCTGTAGCTTTAGTACAAGCTCACGACATTGACTATTCAATGTTTTTCCTCGTTTCGGCATTTTCAACAAAATTACCAAACACAAACAAAATTAGTCCAATAAAGCGCAACGATAAACAGGAGAAAGCCGAGTCAAAAAACAACGGTTACACAAGAAGAGTAGTCTGTGCGCACGAGAGTACGGAAGACGACTAAACAGATTAAAATAGCGGTGGTAAGGGTGTTGCCAGAATAGTATCGACAATTACTTAAAAAAATACACCTATAACATTGCTTAATTGAGGGAGAAAATTATATTTATTAAATGTTGTTTTATATATTATGAATGTTAAAAATTATACATAATAATTTTAATTGTATTTATTTTTAAATCATAGAAAACAGTATTTCTGTCTTTGGATCACACATAAATCTTAAAAATCATAGAGATACTGGCAACACAGTGCAATTAGGAGACGCAAAAAAGTGGTAGCATTATAGTCTAGTTGCTCGAAGGAATAAGTAAAATAAAAATATACAAATAAAATAAATATCATATCTATTCCAATGAATTCGGACCGAATACTATCAAGCACATCACTATGAAAACTAGACGCACGATGTAACTTTGTACAAGCGCGCCAAAGAACAAAAAATAAATGTTTTCATATTATTTACAAACTATTTTAAGTTTTGAAACAGAGTTTATTGGAAAATTACTTGATTCTGACATTTTGACATAAAGTTTTATATTAAAGAAGTAGGTATTCTAAATCATTCGGCAAATATGTCGCTCGTGCAAGGTTATATCGATTAATTTAAGAATAATCTGTCAAATCGGTAATAACTCAGCGGCCGTACTATAATATTATTGAAAAAAATGTAAATATTCAATTTAATATAACATATATAAAATTAATTTCTTTTTTCAGCTGGTGGTACGAAGAATAACAGAATTGTTCAAGCTTTGATATTTTTATGTGTAAAGATATGCGTCCTTTTAACATAGTTGAAGGTGAGGGTTTTTTTTAAACTTGTAAAAGAACTGGAACCTACTTTTAAAGTTCCTGGTGCAAAATATTTAAAGAAAAGGACTACCGAAAAGTATGAAGCTTGTGTTACTATTTGTAAGTCCAAATTATCCAAGATTTCTTTTTCTAAAGACAATTTCTGTTTTACGCTAGACATATGGACAGAGATAATGAATGAAGTAGGATTCATGGGCGTCCCCATACATTTTCTAGAAAATGGTAAAATGTGTAATGATTATTATGATTAAATGAGCGACATACAGCTGATTACATATCAGAAAACCTGCTTCATATTTTGAAAAAATGGGATATTCCACTCACCAAAATTCATGCAGCTGTAACAGATAATGCTAGTTCAATGTTGGCTGCCATAAGAATGTCTCTTGGCGAAAAAAAAACATTTACCGTGTTTTGCGCATACTATAAATCTTTAGTTGAAGAGGCACTAAAGTTACCTAGTGTTAAATCAGCTGTTGTGCGGGACAAGTGGAAATAAATAGACTAATACGTAAATAAGACGAACATTTTCATGTTAATGGAATAAATATTATAGTTTAGAGTTTGTACTTAAATAGGATATAAGCGTTTATGTTGTGTTAATAAAGATTATAGTTTAAAGTTACACATAAAATAGGATATAAGCGTTTCATATTAAGAAAATAATAGTGTAGAGCTTATATTTATGTAATAGAATTAGTTGATCACTTTGTATAATATATAACTAGCTTAAGTTAAACAATGTAACTCAGCTCTGTCGCGCCTCGCGCTGATTGGTCGACGCCGTTGTACGGTACGTACACCGTACCGATCGACCCGGCCGAGGTAGTATAAAAGAGGGGCGATTTTCGTCGTTCGACACAGTCGGCGGCCAGCTCCCTCAAGAAAAACATCAAATACAGAAGAAAGAAAAAAGTCTCAGTGGTTTTATTCTCCACCAACCCAGCACACAATTGTGCCTATAGGGCACATTTAATGGTCCTTCGCCAGCCGAATATTGTGGAAAATAATTACCTGAAGACTTCAAATAGTGCTACAACGAGTTAAGAAGACTTCTCGGAAATCGTTTTTAAGACTCAAGATTATTCGAAGAAAAAGTCAGCCAACAGCATGGCCGTTACGCGTTCTGAGGGAAGGGGCAGCAAGCCGCCGTCGTCCAAGGCTACCACCTCGGCGACCGGTACCACTAGTGCGGAAGCCAGTACGGAATCGACAGCTACAGGGACGACCGCCACGGAGACTTCGGAGTATACAGACACCTCCGCGGCAACTGATCCATCCACCGTGACTTCCGCCACCGCAGCAACCACTTCGTCCGCCGCAACCGCCACCCCCGCCGCGCACCCCGCCAGCACCGTCGCTCCTTCTGTAACACCATCCACGGCGACGACGCTAATTACGGGTGCGAAGGCCAAACAGCTGATGAAGCCGCCCGCTACTGTCACCAGAGCAACTCGCCGAGAAACAGAAACTGATACAGTGAAGCGAGCAATAAGAAGCACCGACGCCCATCAAAGCAAACCGGATTACAGGAACCCCGCCCGCTCAGCAAGAAGGGAGGAGGGGGGCGGGGATCTACACATAGTAGAACGAAGCAGCTCAAGCTTGCAAAGGCGAAAGAAGATTTGCTACGCCTTCAAGTGGAATTGGCCGCAGCACGTCTTGCTGCCTTGGAAAGGGAAGACTCAGAAGAGGAGGAGGAAGAAGAAGATGACGCCTCCCTCTACTCAGAAGTCAATGCAAGAGTGGACGACTGGTTGGAAAATCAAGTGAATCGCCCGGTGTTAGCAATCACCAACAAACCTCACCATGCCATAGAAGAACCAACAACCGCCCACGCAGAAGAACCAAGGCAGAAAAAGCATGAAGAAACACATCAGTCACCGGCGGGAGGTCAAACTGACGTAGCCCTCCTAGCTGAAGCCATCACTCGGGCTGTCAACGCCGCCCAACGACCTAAGTTCGTCGAGTTACCATTCTTCAGTGGTTCTCATCAGGAATGGCTACGAGACAGAAGCAACATTCAGCGCAGTTGAAAATACGAATCGACTCAGAAGAAACTTGAAAGGGAAGGCAAAGGAAGCAGTTGAAGGCCTACTTATGACCAACGCACACCCGGCTGAAGTAATGAAGACTTTGGAGTCAAGATTTGGAAGACCAGAGTCAATAGCCATGCTGGAGATGGAGACGCTTAGAGGTCTGCCGCGCCTTACTGAGTCACCAAGAGACATATGCATATTCGCCACCAAGGTCTCCAACGTAGTGGCGACACTGAAGACTTTGGGTTGTTTTAACTACATGTACAATCCTGAACTCGCGAAGACAATAGTAGACAAACTGACGCCAACTCTGCGTTATAGATACTACGACTTCTCAGCCATGCAGCCACGTGAAGACCCTTGTCTCAGCAAGATAGAGAAGTTTTTCAAAAGGGAAGCAGAATTGTGTGGACCCTACGCGCTGCCCGAACAGATCAGGAGAACAGACACCACCTACTACAGCCGCACCACAAAGGAAGACTCAAAGGTGACACACACAAAGGTGACAGACACAACGTGACTGAGAAGACGTACATACCAAGGTGCGTCGTATGTGAAGATACGGGGCACACCAACGCCACAGAATGTGAACAATTCAAGAAGTTAGATGCAAATGCAAGATGGGACATGGCCGAGTCCAAGCGCCTCTGCTTCAGGTGTCTTCGGTATAGGAACAAGACACACCACTGCCGACCCAAGTCATGTAATGTCAACAGTTGCAAGTACTCCCACCACAAGATGCTGCACTACGAAAAGAAGTCGGTAGACACAGAAGCAAAAGAAAATCAAGGGGCAACAGAAGTCATCAACTCAACGTGGACCGTCAAGAAGCAATCGTATTTAAAAATCCTACCGATACAGGTTAAAGGAGCTGTCAACACCTTCGCGTTGATGGACGACGGCTCAACAGTTACGCTCGTCGACGATAGCATAGTAACAAGCGTCGGAGCAACGGGCCCCATAGACCCACTGAAGATAGAAACCATCAACGACAAGAAAGTATCGGAGTCAGCATCAAGGAGAGTCACCATCAAACTAAAGGGGCTCAACGATCATGAAGAGCAAATACAAGCACGCACAGTGAAGAACCTGCAAGTCTCATCTCAACGGGTCCCACAGGGACTAGTGGAGGAGTGTCAACACCTCTCTGATATCCAAGGACATCTCACATATGCAAACGCAAAGCCACGAGTGCTGATCGGTCAAGATAACTGGCATCTTCTGCTGACATCAGAAGTAAGAAGAGGAGACAAGAACCACCCAGTGGCATCTCTCACGCCACTAGGTTGGGTACTCCACGGAAGCCAGACACGAAGCTTCGGACGGAACATCGATTTCGTGTCACACATCGCAATGGATCCAGACGAGAATCTAGAGGACCTTGTGAAGCGATACTTCGAGATGGACGCACACTGCATAAAACCCAAGAGACCGAAGACTGATCCAGAAGAACAAGCACTTCGTATCTTGGAAAAGACCACAACAAAGATAGAAGAAGGAAGATTCCAGACCGGTCTTCTCTGGCGCAAAGACGATGTCAAGTTACCAGACAACTACGAAAACTCGCTGAAGAGGCTCCTCAATATAGAAAAGAAGATAGATCGTGATCCTACTTTAAAGAAGAAATACGTGGAACAAATGGACGCTCTCGTCGCAAAGGGCTACGCCGAACCCGCCCCAAAACAGAAGACAGCTGACAAGACTTGGTACCTACCTCACTTTGCGGTAGTCAACCCAATGAAACCGGAGAAATTGCGGGTGCAGGGACGAGGACCTGGCGGAGCAGTGGGAAATGTGGATGGAGCATCTGAAAGGCCTCCGCGAAGTAGCAATCCCGCCGCAATATCTTCACTACAGCGACGCGGCCTCCCTAGAACTCCACGTCTTCAGCGATGCCAGCGAGTCAGTCTACTCTGCGGTTCTCTTTTGGAGAACTGTAACAGCAGTAGGCGAGGCCCACCTATCCCTCATTATGGCGAAAGCAAAGGTGGCACCGTTAAAATTGACGTTCATCCCAAGATTGGAACTACAGGCTGCAGTCATGGGCACCAGACTCGCAGAAACAGTAGTCGAAGAACACGAGAGGAAACCTGACCGCAAAGTATTCTGGACGGACAGCAAGACAGTACTAACCTGGATAAGGACAGGGTCACGTTCATATAAGCCCTACGTGGCTCATCGTCTAGCAGCAATAGAAGAAAGTTCCAAAGTTAACGACTGGCGCTGGGTGCCGACAAAGCTGAACGTGGCGGACGATACCACACGAGACGTGCCAGCAGCATTTAATAAAGACCATCGATGGTTCAAAGGACCTGACTTCTTATATCTAACAGAAGACTTCTGGCCGACGGAAACCGCAAGAGCAACAGCGGAAGAACCTTCCGACGAAGAAAGAACACATCACGTGAGCAATAAAGGAAGATTGAAGCTTGCAGAAGGTCTACCTGATCCAGCGAAGTTCTCCAACTGGGACCGACTCCGATACTCAACCGCACGTGTTCTACAGTTCATTCAACTCTGCAGAAACACCAAACAGAGAGTCAACTACAAACGAACAAAGAAGAATAAAGAGGCTGATCCCACTTGGAAAAAGAACAAAGCTACCGTAAAATATCAGGCGCACACGACGACAAAAAAGCGGTCCATAGAAGACATAAAGCCACTAATGGTCTCAGCCGAGCTTCTTAAAACAGCTGAAGAACTACTGATGCGATCCTCTCAAGAAGAATCCTTTACGGAAGAAATAGACAGCCTAAACAGCGGGAAGCCGATCAACAAAGAGAGCCGCCTTCGCCAGCTCAGCGTCGAGTCCATAAACGGCACATTACGACTTAGGAGTCGTATTCGAGCGGCCTGCGACATGGAAGAAAAATTCAAGAACCCGATGATAATCGACGGTGATCATCATACAGTCAAGCTCTGGGTACAGGCTATACATCGGCAACTCCATCATGCCGGTGTAGAGGCCACAGTAAACGAGTGCCGGCAGCAGTATTGGGTATTGAGACTGCGCCCTACCGTACGCACAATACTACGAAGATGCCTATTCTGCAGAATGAAGACGCAAGTACCGCCGCATCCGAGAACCGGGGACCTGCCAACATGTCGCTTAGCTCACCACAAGCGCCCCTTCACCTACACCGGGGTGGACTATTTCGGACCCCTTTCGGTGACCGTCGGACGAACTCGACAAAAGAGATATGTGGCCATTTTTACATGTCTCACTACGCGAGCCATACATCTGGAAGTCGCCGGCTCACTCAGCGCTGACTCCGCGGTAATGGCCATAAGACGAATGATAGCGCGGCGAGGCTGCCCGACAGAAATATGGTCAGACAACGGCACCAACCTGAAGGCAGCCGATAAGGAACTACGACGGGCGGTCGACGCAGCGACCGCCGAAGAAGCAGCGAAGAGGACTATCTCCTGGCGCTACATCCCGCCTGGAGCTCCATTTATGGGCGGAGCCTGGGAGCGAATGGTTCGCTCCGTCAAGACCGCTCTCATCGCGACGTTGCACGAACGTCATCCGATAGAGGAAGTCCTCACGACACTACTAGTAGAAGTAGAATACACAGTCAACAGCCGCCCGCTGACTCACGTCTCAGTCAGTCCAGAGGATCCTGAAGCTCTCACTCCTAACCACTTCTTGTTGGGAGGACCGGGACGAGTACCACAGCCAGGCACTTTCACCGAACGAGACGCCCTCTTACGGTCAAGTTGGCGAGCTGCGCAGAGGCTAGCCGACATCTTCTGGGTACGCTGGGTGAAGGAGTACCTCCCTGAGCTCCAACACCGGCGGGAGCCCAACGGACGAGGCCAAGCAGTACGCGTCGACGACCTCGTACAGATCGTCGATTCCAACCTACCCCGCAACGTGTGGATACGAGGAAGAGTCATCGCTACATATCCGGGTCCTGACAACATCGTGCGGACAGTGGACGTGCTGACCAAGGGAGGTGTCCTACGCTGGCCAATAAGGAAGCTGGTGATCCTGCCTCTATCTACGGACGTCGAGTCCGCACCGGAAGCTGATGCGACGCGGTCGCACGGCGGGAGTGATGTGCGGGACAAGTGAAAATAAATAGACTAATACGTAAATAAGACGAACATTTTCATGTTAATGGAATAAATATTATAGTTTAGAGTTTGTACTTAAATAGGATATAAGCGTTTATGTTGTGTTAATAAAGATTATAGTTTAAAGTTACACATAAAATAGGATATAAGCGTTTTATATTAAGAAATAATAGTGTAGTCTTTACGTGGTAGAGCCATGCTGCAGTTATATTAGTAGTATAGTTGTAGCACGAATGGGTCGGCTCGACCGCGGAAGGACCACGCTCTCACAGAATACCAGCGTGAAATAGTAGCTTAATGCTGCTGTATTTCGTATGGTGAGTGTAGAGAACCGGAGACCCTTTTTACTGGAAATGAGGCATTCCATCTCAGTCCTCATGGGTGACAACGCATCTGCATTTTGATTCGCAATGGAAGATAGATGTAGATGTCTATGGGCCGCAGCAACCACTTCCCATCAGGTGGACTGTGTGCTCGTTTGTCACTCTATTCTATAAAAAAAAAAGTGTAGAGCTTATATTTATATAATAGAATTAGTTGATCACTTTGTATAATATATAACTAGCTTAAGGTAAACAATGTAACTCAGCTCTGTCGTGCCTCGCGCTGATTGGTCGACGCCGTTGTACGGTACGTACACCGTACCGATCGACCCGGCCGAGGTAGTATAAAAGAGTGGCGATTTTTGTCGTTCGACACAGTCGGCGGCCAGCTCCCTCAAGAAAAACATCAAATACAGAAGAAAGAAAAAAGTCTCAGTGGTTTTATTCTCCACCAACCCAGCACACAATTGTGCCTATAGGGCACAGCTGTTATAAAAGTACGAGAAATTGATAATTGGATAAAAAATAGTATTGTGCAGTCGGATAAGCTACGAAAAATCGAAATGCGTAATAATGTTTCGGAAGAATCAGTTTTAAAACTTATTGCAGATGTAAGAACTAGATGGAACTCAACTTTTTTTATGTTAGAGCGATTCCTTAAGTTAAGAATAGTAATATCAGAAATTGTAATTGAGAGTGTGGTGGCTCCAAATTTGCCAAGTGCTGTGGAAATGGAAACTTTGAATGAGCTTACAGCTGTTTTGAAGCCTTTTGAATACGTAACAAGAGAATCATCAGGCCAAAAGTATGTAACAATCTCCAAAATTATACCAATGCTATCGTAAAATAATGTAAGAATGTTTTACTGAGAGAGCTGAAAAGGGGGTATGAGATGATTGAATTAAACGACCATGAAAAACAATCATTGCTACACTTTTAGACCCGAGGTTTAAAAACTTGCATATCCAAGAACCCTCTGCATGCGGAAGGGCTATTCAAAAACTTAAAACCATGCTTGTCGGACAATTAAGTAGTCTAAGTGAGTCAGAAGATGATGTCTCATCTATTGCACCACCTGAATATACTTACTTACTTACTTATCGTCACGCACAATCCCTAACGGGGTAGCCAGAGAGAACAGATCGCCAAGTGTCACGATCCTTACATACCTCTTTCGCTTCTTTCAGGTTCATTAACTTCTTCATACATGCACGTCTAGGTATCCGAGTACTCTTGACCCTCCCCTCTTCGAGCAATTTGCTCACATGGTCTTCGAAAGTTAGTCTCGGTCTACCTCGACACCTTTTAATATTTACTTTCGCTCTATATATTTTCTTCACCATTCGGTCTTCACTCATTCGTTCAACGTGTCCAAACCATTGGAGTACGCCCCTATCAATTTTTGTGATAAGGTCATCTTTCAATCCTGCCATATTGCGAATCTCTTCGTTTCGCTTTCGGTCGGCTATGGTAACGCCACACATTTTACGAAGAGATCGCATCTCCACTGCATTCAACTTGCTTTTATGCTTCTTCTGGCATACCCAGGTTTCGCTGCCATATAACAAAGTCGGTACCAACACTGCGTTATGTATTGCAAGGCGTGCACTCTTCACCACGCCTTGCCTTTTTATTAATGCATTCAGGGTACCATTGACTTTGTTTCCGGCAGCGACACGCCTATCCACATCTAAATCACATCTTCCATCCCGGCTGAAAGCACTCCCCAAGTATACAATTTCATTTACCTGTTCTAGACATTCCTGATTTACCCATATTTCACATTTCGTTCTCTCTTCGTCTACGTACCACCTGAATATGATTTTTGGAAACATCATAAGAAGTTAGCACATGGACACAAGAAGAAAAAGAAATCTCATCAAGGAGATGAAGTTACTCTTTATTTATCAAATCCAGTAGTTTCTCTTAAAAGCAACCCATTTGCAGAATGGAATGACATGAAATTTGTTTTTCTTTGTGTGTACAAGTATGCACAGCAGTATTTAATAGTTGTGGCAACGTCAGTTCCTAGCGAGTGCCTTTTTTCCAAAGCCGGTGCTACAATGTCTCACACAAGGAACAGATTGTCTCCGAAATACCTGGAACACGTACTGTTTTTGGGCAATCTAGATGTCAAAGAGTTTTTTGTTTAATCTTTAAACAAAAAACTCTTTGACATTAAGGCGCAGTTAGCTCAGAAAAGGTGGTTGGAAAAGCAGTGTATTTAAAAAAAATATGACTTTAGAAATAAAAATACTGTGTAATAGTAGAGGTATTTATAAAGAGTCGTTTGACGTTTATAATAAAAGATATTTTTTCCTTGTCAATTTTGTTTTAATTATTGTCCTTCAAAGTTCATTGTTTTTGCGTTAGTAAAAAAATTTGCTAAAAGTATCGATATCAGTAAGTATCGATACTTTAGGAGTATTTATATAAGTAGTATCGAAAAAAGATTTGAGTACTATCGAAATGAGTAGGTATCGATACTTTGATGGTATCGGAACATCCATAGACCGTGCTGCAGGAATCACGCTTCAAAAGGCCAATAGTTTAGGTAATTTCTTTTTACAGTAAAAATAATGGTATTTTAAAAAAAGTAAATAACATAAGCACTGCTTTATAGTTAGTTCAGTTAGTATGCAAAGTTTCATGATCTTATTTAAAGTATTTTATGAATAACAGTGGTTTATTGTTTATTTTGGAGGTAACTTTGGATTTTTTTTCTATCGAGAAAATTTTATATTCGTGTTTTCGTCTAACATAATCCTTAACATTAATCCTCAACTTTACCATATATTTATTTCAAAATTAATGCTGCAATATTTTCGGCATAACGAAGTATCTTGCTAAGCCATCTGACATTATATTTCCCCTTAACACCCTACAAATAACGTCTAACGCGGCATTTTGCTCAAACCAAAGGTTCAATATGGGTATTTTATACCTTAAGGCCGAATACGAAGAGAACTGGCGAAAATTAATGTATTTCTCTTGACTAGAACTTTGACCTGAGGTAATTCTAAGCTTTAAAACATTTTTGTAGGTTTGTTCGGATCCTTCACAAGTCGACAGTCATTTTAAAGTTTTAAAATAAATGAATATACTAACAAATAAAATTTTTTTAAGAAATGATATATAAAATTATTGTTCTTCCAAAACTCTGTGAATTTTAATTTAGGAAAAATTCTTTTACGTAATAATGTTTGTATTGTGATTCCGAAGGTACCTGCTATCTTTATTTTCGATACAAAATATTATTTACTAACATAATTCGTTTTAATTAAAAACACCTAATAATAATATCGTATATTGCCAGATAAAAGTTTGCCGTAATAAATTACCAGGCGCTTCGACGTGTGACGTAAGGTAACAACAGTCGATGTGTCTGTAGCGAAAATCGTTAATTTAGTGTTTTATACGCGTTTAAGTGACTATAAGTGGTAAAACAAAGAGAGTTTATCGCATGAACGCTGCTCGAATGTTGTATTTTGAGGTTAATACTTATATTTTTGTAAGGTAATTTTTTGTTTTAGGCTGCCTAATAGGTTGCATTTTTACTCATTTACATTAGCCAAACTGATAATTTATACTTTTCTAGTTTCAAGTGAGAAACACTAAAAATGTATATATCAAGACCCAGTCGGAAAAGAATGTACAGAGTAGTGCAAAAACAGAGACCGCAAATAGTGTCATAGTCAATGTACTGTCCGAAAGCATGGGGTAAGTACATAATTAAGAAAAACCGAAATACTTCGGATGTGAAGTGATTGACCAGTCGGAGTAGTCTTGTGAGAATTTACATACACAGTACCTATCCCCACTATGGGGCAATCACTGACTTTTTATTTTTTTTTTCTTTATTATTTATGCCATTTTGCGTTACGGCATCTTGTAAGACTCCCAAGAACAAACATTTTCAGTTATATGAGGTTCTCTACGTACGATGCACCAATTAAGAAAAAAAAGACGTGTGGCACTCGGGGACTGCCGCGGTAAAGCTATTGCATAGCATTTTGTATTAACTTATGCAATTATAATTATTTATTTATTTTATTTATGCAGTATTTCTTTTTCTTTGATATTAATTCAAGTTACACTTTTTGAGCGTGGTGACCGGTAAGAAAACAATTTTTTCTTTTATTAAATAAATAAATAATAAATGCACCTTGTTCATTCATATTCAAAACACTTTATACACAAATTTTACAAGTACAGCTATTCACTGTTGTACATAAATACCTATACACCGATATACTTTCTCATAAACAGCTGCTTATGTATTCGTCCGATTTCGGAGCAGCTCGTCTCGATTCGTGCGAGCTTCGTAGAGTCGTACAATACATCTAGTTGCACGCAGCACACAAACACCGTGTCGAAGACTGCCGAAAAGAAACGACGTTAGACAATGCACGGCCTTTAAGCCACACCTCCGTGCCCGTCGGAGTGGGGAGCGTGAGGTTTTTTCGTTACGGTATAAATTTCTGGATTCGGTCCCCGCGTTCAAGGCCCGCGATAGAAGCTATGCAATAGCTTAAAAAAATCGTTATCAATTCAGTAACTTTTCGAACAATATTTAATAACGAATAAAGTACAGAATTTATAATCTATAGGAACTAATATTATAAATAAGAAAAATTTTTTTAAGAAGTAAGCAATGCTCTCTGTGTTGTTCATTACTCTGCATACTGAGCTAGCTCGGTCAAATATAATATAATCAAAGCCCGTACTGCTTTGATTATAGGTATTATACATGTCGTATTCGGCCTTAAGTGGAAATTATTTGTAGACGGTTTTCGATTTTTGTTACTAGTTTAATTTTTACTTTATTGTTATCCAGTGATATTGTTATCACTCTATTTGAGAAACCGAAAATAAAATATAAAGAAACCTTTCTCTAAATAAAAATGTTGATTCAATATAAATGACTATCTATCTTTAATAAACACTGACAATCACAAACGTTCGGTTGTAGACACTGCTACGATATTGGATACTTAACAAAAATACAGAACGTAAAATACTCAAACTAGTGAAACTACTATATTTTAAACAAGTACCATTGAATAAAACTAATATTTTAACGGATTTTGTCACGTTTAATTTCTTGACGTTTTGGGTGCTTTACAGCACTCATGGTCACGGAAGGGATAGGGGATGTAGAGTATTTGCCATTGTGGCAGCGCCTTTGTGGCTAGTCGGAATTATTGTAAACAGCACGTGCACCGCACGCACACCTGCGCAGGTGCAATACCTGCAGTGGCGCTCGGGTAGCTACTTATCTCGATTGTATAAAACGGACGACCCGGCCGCCGTTAAGGCAGTGTTGGCGCTGGCGCATTATTTATTTATATAACGTTATATAATATTATATTATACGCATTATATAACACTATTACTCCGATAGGAGTAATATTGTTCTGTGCGCTGGCGTGGCACGGTGCACTTGTTGTATCCCGCTACTAGCTCATCGCTCCATTCGGCCGCTTACTCCCCTAGTCAAGCGTGCGTAAAGAATTTTACTTCAAATAGTTAAAATTAAGCGCGATGAAATCCGTAAAATTGGTTGTACTCAATGTATACTATTTGCGTAAAAATAAAAAATTATTCGATTTAAAATAAAATAATTATTTGCAACATCATTATCATTTACATGCCCACTGCTGAACAAAGGAATGCCATGAAAAACGGTCAATCCTGGATGGATAAAACTCCACTATATTTTTATAGATGATAAAACAGTAAAAATTAAGCCTCGAAAATACCACTTTTGAAATAATCCATTAGAAAAAATGCAGACATGCTATGCCTTTGTAGATAATATTAAGTTCTAAACTTGTTTTATTTACATGTAAATGTAACACTTAGATCTCGTTGGCTGAATGCAATGAATAAATAAACGATGAAAGTATTTTGTAAGTGAATGAAGTATGATGAAAAATTCTGAACATTGCGCGAAAATTTGAATTTAAATTTTTGGAAAGTTGCTAAATTAAATTATTTTTAGAGTATTGATTAATTTATAATATAGCTATAGCATTATCTTGAATATTTTTAAACCAAATAGTTTGAGATGACGACATATACTATTTTTTATTTATTTATCCTTTATAGCAAATACCTTCAACTAAGGGTACTATAGTAATTAAAATGACTGTCTCATTAGTCCAGTGGTCGTAAACGCGACTCGACGCGGCCGACACCAGTTACTTGATTTTTTAACAAGAAATTCTCAGTAGATATTGCATTTTGATGAAAAACATCTATAGCTGAGGCATAAAACCGATCGTTAGCGTGGCGAAGCTTGCCGTGGCGAGTGGCGACGCGTCGCCACGCTACATGTTAGAATGTATTGGGTCCTTACATAGAAAGGGGGATGCCCATATTAGGCCATGGAACGCCCAACAATGTGCATTTGTTAAAAAAATATATCTTTATTTATGGTTATTAATCGCGGTATTCATTTATCCTAAAACAATGGGAATATTTTTGCACAAATTAAAAGTACCGAAAAGATAAAAATAAAATTAGGTAAATACGTAATTCATTAGTCTGTGAATAAAATAAAAAATGTTGCCAATCACAAAAATCATTAAAAAATCGATTCCCCTTTTCGATCGATTACTTATGGTGTCATTATTACAATGCTTATATGATCTTTCGATAATTATTACGATGTTATGATATAGGTTTAAAATAACCGTTGACAATGGATATTTATCCAAAGCAGTCGATACGCAACCGTTATTAACCAAATGTTTACCGACTACAGACGAAAAAGGATGGTTATGTTTTTACTGTGTGTGCGGATTAGGCTATGTTGAATCGTTTTTTGCTATGGTGCTTAAAACGTAGGATGCATTTTATTATTGAGGGAGCTACTATCAAAGAATATTTTATTCGCTTAACTCGTAAAGTACTTGACCAACTTTAAGAATTCTTTCACCACTAGATTGTTATGTATAATTTTAGATATCTAATATAGGGTTAATTTTATTATAGAGGGCGCTACTTTCAATGAATACGTTTTTTGGCTAATCTCAAAAATTACTAGACCGATTTTGAAAATTCTTTCACCATTACATTGCTAATGAGGGCGTTAGCTGTGTGATAAATTATATTATTACAATAAATAATTGTGAGATTAATATTTTCTAAATAAATAAAACTAAATACCTACCTAAGATGTTCAAATCCAATTATTATTTTTACAATTTAAGAATCGTATTTACACACTTTACTTACTCAGATTGATTATTGTAGATAAAGAGGTAATAAACCTAAAGTAAAAGAGCTCCGCTTAAACGAAAAAACTATTTATTAGAATAAAACTAAATGTTGAAAAAAAGTGGTTCAGTGCGAGTCGGACTCGCAGGCCCATGAAGAGTTCAGTAGTAACAAGCATATATTTTAAATCGAGTCAAAATACCACTATCATTATCGCCAGCAACAAATTATTTTGTTTTTCATAGTGTTTGTATAAATAACAAAGTTGTTTTTGCGGTTCCTTAAAATGTGCTACTTGTATTAAAAAAAAAGGACTATTATACATTAAAGGGGTTTCTGTGGTTTATTCATTACCAAAGAGAAAAAACTTATTGCGCAAAATAGGTTTTTATTAATTTCAAGTCATCAAAAGCGGCAGTCAACCATTAAAAACTAAAACAACCGTTGTTATAGGCTCGGTTGAATTCATTGACAACCTTCACATTTATAGTTATGATAATTAAACAAGCGAATTACTAGCTGATTTACCAAGAATTCTTTAGAGTATAACAAAACGCTACTGCACAAGTTAACTGTTATTCTTATCTGTTTTTAACATAACATTTAAAATGGAATCATGTTATGATAATTCAAGAAGTTAATTTCCAGCTGATTTACCACGAATTCTCTAAAGCATAACAAAACAATACAGCACAAGCTAACTGTTCTTAAAAATACATTTGAAATAGAGTTTCAATAAATAAAGGAAATTATATTTTAAAAAGCGTGCAGAACTTAAAACGCGTCAAAGATTATTCTTTTTATGATATTATTAATCGAATAAAAATCGATATCATTCCATAGATTTTATGACCGTTAAGTGGCAACATCGTATCCGACAGGTAGGCCGCTGTCACTGTTATGCCCCTTTAGGGGTATATGTGTTCTGTGCTGTTATGTCACAAGAATTAAATTACGTGTTGTTATCGTGTTATTGTTTTGTTGTAAAAGTAAAATGCAATTGTTGATCTCTCAACAATTGGTTCGAACACAGCAGGTAAATAGTTGGTACATATCACGATGTGGTATGTCTTCCTCTAAGAAATGCTTTATAACTGAGTTTACTTGAATAATATCAATATAATAATTGTAGATTCTTTATTAGGTACAAGTTTCGAGTACAGTGAACGTGTAGTGTGGCACTCGCAAAATGCACCAATAGTTCGTCTTGAACATCTATACATCAGCTGTGGCACTGACACTTATGAGAATAAGATCACACACATTGTTTGTCTTCGATTTTCCACGTGAGGAATTATTTGCGCTACGTGAGGTAAGTGTTTAACATGTTTAACATTTCAATTTATTAAATGTGATCCATATATCTGATAATTATACATGTTTTTACACTGATTGTATATCAACTCAAGAACTTGTTTTATTTTTTCACATCTGCCCTAGCTATATCTGACAAACATACTAGCTTATTTATGAGATTAACCAGTTTTATCAACTACCAAGAAAGGAGACAGTTGATTTTTCATTGTTTTTAGACTGCTGGTAGTCTGTCAGTCCTTAATTATTAAATAATATAGGGCATTAAATCCTTCCTTGTGCAGTAACATTTAACTTGATAAATATTTTATTTATATTTGAGTTTGAAATAAATCTATTTTATTTTTATTTTTTCACTTTGACTTCATTTTTTGTATTTTACATTATTTCAGTTGTCATGCCGTGTATATCATAATTGCTGGCAATGAACTGATAGAACAGCATCATGTTCAACTGCAGAACGGGAACCATCTGAATCATCTAGTCCGTCCTCGTTGCAATCTGAAGTGAGTAATGTATTGCACCCAGAACAACAAAGCTTAGATCATACATCACACAGTGTACTGCTAACTAATTATATAAAAGCACAATGTTTTTTACCAGGTTGTAACAGTTCCATCAGCATTGCAAGTATGTCTCTTTTGTGATTAACTACATTTTGCGATAACAAACATACATAGTGACAAGTACTATGTATGTGTGTTATACTTGGTAGAGCCATGCTGCAGTTATATTAGAAGTATAGTTGTAGCATGAATGGGTCGGCTCGACCGGGGAAGGAGCACCCTCTCACAGAATACCAGCGTGAAATAATAGCTTAATGCTGCTGTGTTTTGTATGGTGAGTGTAGAGAACCGGAGACCCTTTTTACTGGAAACGAGAAAATGATCTTAGTCCTCACGGGTGACAACGCATCTGCATTTTGATTTGTAATCGAGGATAGATGTGGATGTCTAAGGGTCGCAGAAATGTCTCCAGCAGAAGGTGAATCTCAGTTAATGACAAGATATGCTAATAAATCCAGAGCCGTGACTATGTGTCGATATGGGTAGTAGAGGTGGTGAATGGCATTTTTAAAACTGAATTTAAAATATTTCATCAAAATTACTTTAACAGGGCTTCTACACATTTGATGATAGACTGCTGTGGCTTCTGCTATAGTTAATAAATTCCACACAAAAATAAGGGACAGGGATGATGCGGCTCAAATACTTGAAATAGTTCATCAAAATATGGAGACAAATAATGATTTTTCTGAGTATGCTAGGGAAAACAATCTAAATAGAGCTAGGGCAGGCAGACTTTAGAAATATAAATGTAGACTTTAAAATGTTAGGGAATTTCCTGTTTTAACTTACAGCGACTTAATATTAATTGCTTGTGTCACATACCAATTAAAGCAAGCTCGCTACTATTATGGTGAGCATATAAGATTTAATGGTTGCTACTGGATAGAACTCTGTAATAACCAGAGGAGCAGCATTATGGAAGGAATAAAGTTAAGCCCTAGCTGATCTTTACTTAGGGCTAGAATTGCAAGTCATCACTATTAGTCGTAAAGTGTATTTTATTATATAAATTCTATATAATATCTAATATATAAATTCTTTTTTAGGAAGGATGCTTGGTACTACCTACCTCCTGCTTAGGACCCTGTAATTAATGAAATTAAAAACCCAAGCATACCACTGCAAGACTTCTAGACACAGTAAGTTCATTCTGTAGATCGGACAATAAATAAAAATTAAAAATCTGAAGGTACTCCGGGTTAACACTGACATTGGGACGTCGGTCACCTCAGTCTGCCGTAACCATGGGTGCTGGAAAGCACCCGAAATGTCTGGAATTAAAAATCAAAGAAATAAAACGCGATAAAATCGATAAAAATAGTTGTTAAAAAAACTGCATTTGTGAAAATAAAAACTTCAAATATTTTCAAAACCCCGACTTTTTTTAAAGCAATTCCTTTACCATTTCATTGTTTTAATTGCATATTATCATATCTATATGCTTTTATATGTGGGCACTCATGGCCGAAGTGTCTATGAAGACTGGGCATTCCCCTTTGCGTCTTGTCGTACTGACCACTTTGATCTGAAATATCTCCTCTTTGGTTAAGAATTCCAAATTCAAATTTATAAATACATTTAGCTGGTACAATTGAGTTTTGAAAACAGTCATTCATTTGTTTTTTTCCTCATATTTTTTTCTTTGGCATTGCTTATTACCGCACAATGGAAAATATGAAATATCGCTATATTTACGAGTACGAGTACTACCGTGTCACCAGCGCTGCAGAAACAGCTCGAAGGATTAATGATGTGTACGGTGCTGGTATTGCAAAAAATGGCGCGGTACGTTTTTGGTTTTTTTTTATTTTTTTTGCGCCCGAAGCAATTAAAGGGCTACCCTATACGTAGGGAGGCGGAAAATGCATTACGCATACCACGATAGCCGGTCTATCGTGGTTATGAGGGACTCACATCCTACCGGGGAACCTAAGTGATACCCTCTAAAAACCGCCTTTGGGGACAGGCAACTGGCTGATTAAGATGTATTGTGCCTTATCGTGAGCGACCCTCTTTTGGGAAAAGAGGGCGCAGGCGGCTACGAGCCGCTGAGGGAGTGCCTACGAAGGCAAATTAATATTAGTTAATATAATAATTTAATGTAATTAGAGTTGGCCTGAGCCGCCAGGAGGCAGTTCAGGTCGTTTGTTAGTTTATTAGGCGGGTCCGAGAGAGAGTTTCTCGGCCCGCGGACTCGATAGCGAGAGGGGGGTGGGGCTGCATAAGTAGCTGCCTCACGAATTAAATGATTTGAGTGCGACTCTGAGGCTTTGAAGAAGTTCTCAAAGAGTTTTTGGAGAAATTATTAGATTGTGGGGAGCTCGAGGTCCCGATGAAGGTCAGCATTACGGACGTACCAAGGTGCGTTCGCAGCTCGACGACAGAAAAGGTTTTGAACTATTTGGAGTTCATTAATGATTTTAGGATTGGGGTGGGCAAAAACGGGGCCTGCGTATGACATGACTGGTCGTATACAGACCTTATAAAGGGTACGCTTGTTTCTAAGGGACATTTTACTGTGTTGGCCCAACATACTGTTGAGCCTACTCAGATAGAACCGTGCATGACGGGTTACTCTTTTGACGTGGGGCCTGAAAGTGAGCCCTGTGTCTAGAGTGACACTTAAATATTTGGCGGTCGTATGCCAGGGGACAGGGGTCCCTAGCATACGTATTGGTGGAGTGTTTTTAAGACGGCGTCGTTTATAATCGAAGTGAACGGCGGAGCTCTTCTCCGGGTTCACATCGATGCGCCATTTTTTGAACCAAGCTCCTAGGTCATCGACTGACTTTTGGATCTTGTTCCGTATGAAGGGTAGTGAGATGCCTTTGCAGTACATAGCAGTGTCATCTGCGAAGAGGGAGAGCTGAACACCTTTCGACGGGATGGGAATGTCGTTGGTTAACAGGATGTACAGCAGAGGAGCAAGTACTGAGCCCTGAGGGACACCAGCCTTGATAGTTCGCTGTGAAGATAGCGTGCCTTCGTGTCTAAAATGAAAGGTACGATGCTTTAAGTAGGAGGCCACGAGACGTACTAGACGATCGGGGAGACCTATTTTGTAGAGCTTGTAGATAAGGCCTGTATGCCAGACTCTATCGAAAGCTTTAGCTATGTCGAAAAAGACTGCGATGGTCTTATGACGACGAGGATAGAAACCTTTGAGGATATATTCCACAATGCGGTGAACTTGTTGGGGACATGAGTGTTGGGCTCGGAAGCCGAATTGATGGGGAATGATAAGAGGGTCACCGTCTGTGGGAAACAGATAGCGCCTCATACGTGTTTAGATGACTCTTTCGAAGAGCTTACCCATTGCCTTGAGGAGGCTAATGGGGCGATGACTGGAGGGGAGGTTGAGAGGCTTGCCTGGCTTGGGAATTCCAATCACAGTTGCCTCTTTCCACGTAGTGGGAAAGTAACTAAGGTTGAAGCAGGCGTTGAAGATAATAGATAAAAAGGTTAACACCTGCTCAGGAAAGTGTTTTAGGGCTTGGTTGGAGATGCCATCCGCGCCCGGAGCCTTTTTAGGCTTAAGTCCTTTGATGAGGGATGAAATCTCATCATTGGACACAGAGATAGATTCGGAGGCCGTAGGGGGTGAGTTCCGGCGGCGGACCTCATCCTTCTCTGCCTGGACGTGTGAGGGGTCGACGGGTTGAGAGCTAGGAGAGCATTGAGCGGCAATGCCATCTGCAAAGCACTCAGCCTTTTCCTCGTCCTCGAAGGCAACCGTACCGTCGGGACGGGAGAGAGGGGGAGTGTGGGTGATAGCGTCTATGCGGAGGGCTCTGGCCATCTGATAGTACGCTGTATGAGATGGAGAGATATTCTCCATGAGTTTACTCTTTTCGAGGTCTCGAAATTCAGAGAGGCGGAAACGGAGTTCTCGTTGAAGACGATTGGCCGCGCGCCTATATTCGGGGGTGGGATATTTTGCTGCTCTCCTGAAAGCAGCTTTTTTGGCTTTTAATAGGTTGCTAATATGTAGGGGAAGCCTACTATTGTTAGCAACCGGGACGACCCTTTCGTTCTCCTTAAGGGAGGATTTAATAAGGGTGGAGAGTGAATCGACCGCGGTGTCGATTTTTTCGGGACTGTCTAAGTCCGACGGTAGGGAGATGGTACAGTCCTGTGAGTCCAGAGCTTTAGCTAGGGACTCCTTGAATCCCTTCCAGTTAGTGGGTTTTTGGTTTCAACCAAAGATGTTTTATAGGTACAGATACCTTGTTACTAACACATCGCACCGTTCACAGTGACGCCAGTCTTTTATTCATGTGTGCGTGAGTACCACGTGACGCGCATATCTTACGTACCATGCCTACATTAGTGTGCGTGACTTCAGTAATAATAGTGCGAATCGATTGTCCAGAAAATTGGGAGATTTTATATTTCATTAGATATTTATGTATGTAACATATATTGAACTAATCTATTATTTTTGAATATATATAGAGTACTACACTTTCGTACCTTAAAACCCAAAATATTGTCGCGAAGACATTAATTATTTTTAATCTTAAGTAAAATACGTACAAAAGTAAGTTTGGTTAAGTGTAAACTTCGGCCAAGAGATAGCAAATGTTTATTTTTTTTTTAATTCATATATCGATATAGTTTCATGACAACATCAAATCATTGCGTGAAATCAATTAAATCCTGCCACTGGAAGACGATAAAAGATTGTGTGTTTAAAGGCTACATTTTGTACTGTAAAACGTGTAAGTATATAAATAAAAAAAGCATATAAAATCAATGTTGATTGTGTATAAGTGTCCTTGACGTGAAAGTGAATTGAACATTATATTATAATAATATAACAGACAATAATATAACATAATTATATAACAAATAATAATATAACAAATAACAATATAACATAATTATTATAATAATATAATTTAATCACACAACTAAAGCTCTCATTAGTAATGTAACGGTAAAAGAATTTTCAAAATCGGTCAAGAACTGTACAAGTTTAGCTAAAAAACATATTCGTTGATGGTAGTGCCCTCTATATTAAAATACATCCTACGTTTCACAGTCATAATAGCATTCTAATGGCGAAAGAATTTTTTAAATAGGTCAAGTAGTTTTTGAGCACCATTCCAAAAAGCGATTCAGCTTAGCCAACCGCACACACAGTAAAAACATAACCATCCTTTTTCGTTTGTAGTCGGATAAACAACCGGTTCACAACGGTTGCGTATCGGCTGCTTTGGATAAATATCTGTTGTCAACAGTTGCTTTACATCTATTAATGAGATTAAAATAGGGAAAACATTTCATACGGTAGGCAACACTCGAATATTATTGCGCAGTATTATTACTTGTATTGACATTCAGCTTTCGTATTATTTTGGGTATGTTCCGAAATACAACCCAGTACACTGTTAAATGCTAATGACGTCATCAATTGACACTATATTGTACTGGCGTGTCGCCGCCATATTGCGTCGGATATCCGGCCACAATAAAACAATTTTTAATTGGGTGCGTTTGGCAGAAAAAAGCGCTAGCAAGCGCTTATAAGCGCTAAAATAGTTTTCGGCCAGGACACGATTGCTACTTCAGTAGCGCTGACACAATCCGCCATTTTGCTTATTTAATTTATTTGTTTTGAAGTAGAGTTTATAATTTGTTTTGTGCAATATTAGTTTTAAGAAATATAATGTTATGAATAGACATATACATGTTATTAAAAATTCATGATTGGTAAGTTTTTAATATGAATACCTTACAAACATATATTTAAATTAGGTTAGGTTCTCCTGTTAAAACTAACATCGTGTCCTGGAGGAAAATAGCTACTTACGATTTGACAGAGCTTACCGCTTACGATCGCCATTTTGCTTACAAGCGCTTGCTAGCGCTTTTTTCTGCCAAACGCACCCATTGTGTGTGCGCTGAATGAAGCATGCCAGAATTTGTTTTTATTTATTCAAATACAAAAAATTATAGAATAATTGCTGGTATATCCATCAGGAGGATATAATGTTTTTGGATCACAAAATGACAAAATAACCGCCAACACTTTTCTAAATGGCGCAAAAGTATGACGTCACATACTGTCCAATGTTTTGGAACGAATCACCAGTATAGCGTCGATTCATGACGTCATTTGCATTGGACAGTACACTGCGTTGTATTTCGGAACATACCCATTATCAAGAAATACACCAGAAAATTGTATATTTACTTATGAAAAGTGATGTTCTTATCCTTATCTTTTTTCCAAGAGTAATTTTTACATGATTTCACAGCACAAACAGTCATTTTCCGAAATTAAAAACACTGGTGCGTGATGTTTGTTCGCAGTGAACGTCGCTGGCGTTTTAGGCGCTTTAGGCGCGCGTACACGGTATCTGTACCTATAAAACATCTTTGGTTTCAACGTTTTCGTTCTAGAAATTTCCACCTTCACAACCAACCCCGTGGGCGGCCGGAGACCAAAGTGGAAAATGAAAGATTAAAGGCCTTACCCCGAAGCTTGCAGTACAGTAAGTGATAAAACTGTATTAATCCACTTGAAGCAAATCGGGAAAATAAAAAAAACTTGAACGATGGGTACCTCATGAATTGAGTGAATCGAACTTGCAAACACGCTTCGACTGCTGTGTTAATTTGCTCAACCGACACAAAAATGCAGGGATTTTAAATCGAATTCATCATTACTTGTGATAAAAAGTGGATACTGTACGATAATCGGCAGCGCTCGTCGCAATGGCTGAACTCTGGAGACCCAGCCAAATCCTGCCCTAAACGAAAATTGACTCAGAAAATGTTACTTGTGATTGTTTGGTGGACTAGCGCTGGTGTCGTTCACTACAGCTTTCTAAAATCTAGTCAAACGATTTCGGCAGATATCTGTTGTCAGAAACTGCAAACCATGAAGGAAGAATTAGCTGCTAAACAACCGAGATTGGTCAATCGCTCTAGGCCACTGCTGCTTCACGACAACGCAAGACCACACACTGCACAACAAACAACCACTAAGTTAGATGAGCTACAATCGGAATGTCTGCAGCATCCACCGTACTCCCCGGACCTTGCTCCAACAGATTACCATTTTTTCCGGAATTTGGACAACTTCGTACAAGGAAAAAAATTCAACTTCTTGCGGCAGTCCAGGCGGTCTTCAAGGAGTTTATTGATTCCAGCCCCCATGATTTTTTTAGTAAAGTGAACAATAAAATACCTATGAGATAGCAAAAGTGCATAGATATCAACTATGCGTACTTTAATTAAATATATTTTACTAAAAAAATGACTTCATATCCCTCCCGTACAAAACGCCATATATATATATATATATATATATATATATATATATATATATATATATATATATATATATATATATATATATATATATATATATTATATAGAATAATGAATAGAAGCATTCTATATAGTAGTGTGTATGGTGTTGCGTAGACATGGAGTTAACGGTTAAATTTATTTATTTGTCAAAAGTTATTTGTTAAATTTTTTACAGATAAAATTAACAGTTAAAAAATTACTTACTTTTGTAGTGAATTTTTATTTATAATCGGTTGAGTAATTGTATTGCTTAAATTTTACGCATGAAATTAATTCAATAAACATTACTTTATACTTCAAATGGAAAAAAAATTGTAATGCTTTATCTTTTCACTATGCCATATTTAATTTCCGTCGTAATCTGTTCTTCTATGCATATAACTTTAACAAAATAATTTCGATGTTTCACATCTGCCAGGCGTCCCATGACGGCTCACATTTTTTTTCCATATTCAAGCTCATTTACCACGGAAAAGAGGAATAAAAGAAAGAAGGAATGAGAACAGAAAAGATGAATGAGAAAAGGAAAGAAGCAAGTGTGCTTATACTGTCATAAAAACTTCTAAACTTTCCCCATAGTCGCCTTTTATGATACTTGCGTAACAAACCTGTATGATAGACAGTCTTACAATACCACCACTTAGCTAACTAAACACCTTAGACAAAACACCGTTGCCTCACAGCCTACTAAAGTCCACTACTTAACATAGGCCTCCCCCATAGATTGCCTGATAGGGAGATATTTGCCATACTTGCCTCGCTTGCCAAGCGATTCTTTATTTTTAGTCGCTATTACGAAGACGCTGCTGCCCAGCTCCTCAAATGTTTCCCTCTGTCGACTCTTACGACATCCACAGAATGATATGGGATTGTGGATATTCTTACACCGCCACTACACGGTAAAATAACACATTGTACGTATTAAGGTCTGTTTTTTTTTAGAATAAGGGTGATTAACACTGTTTAACTGATGGTAGAATCTAAAGCCTATCACACATCAAGCTGCATCACACGGAACGTTAAGCACTACTTGGATTAACAATATGCTCGAAGAAAGAATTCCTTCTTTCGTTTCATGGAGGCATTAATTTCTCTAAGTTTTAAATTCGTCCATTAAAAGTTCCGGCCATTAATCATTTAGAAATAGGTCAAAGACGCAAGCAATTAAACTGTTTGGGTCAGACTTTCTGTTTGTTTAAGAAATGATTAATCCAACTTCCATCCGACGAAGCAAAATTAAAAGCTTTTAATTAAACGTTTTAACTTTTTTTTATAGAAGAGGACGCAAATAAGCATACGGCTCAGCTGATGAACATCTGCAACACCTTGAAATAGCAGCATAGTTGCCGGACTTTTAGAAAGGAGTAGGCTCTTTTCAAACGTTTTATACGTTTGTTTATAAATTGTTTCTTAACGTTAGTGTTATTATTTTACTCTAGGACTATCTATAACCTCAGTCCAGAACACAGCAGTGCACGCACAACTGTGTAGCAGCAGGAATAGATAGGAGTGTTGTAGCCACCCAGAGGATTTCGACGCAGATCAGCAGGCCTATTACATAGCTTATCTACTGCTGAACATAGGCCTCCCTCAAGGAATGTCACAAAACAAGATGCTGAGCCACCTGCATTCATTAACTTCCTGCATGTCTTACCAGGTCGTCCCTCCATCTAGTGGGGGGACGCCCTACACTTCGCCTACCGGTACGAGGCTACTTGCTTGTACTGGATGATTTTTTTACCGTGTGTAAGAAAATATTGTGTAACAGGTGAACGGAATAGAAGCCTATGGCACTGATATGATGATAATGACACATTTTTTTTATTTCACAATAACATATTATGAAATTGTCCTCTCAATGAATACTACTAATTGGGTACGCATTATTTTAATTTCGAAAGTTTTTATTGATTTTTTCATTTAGTGCAAAAATTTTGTTGTTATTTTTTTAGTACCGAAAATGTATTTCATATTAGTATATAGTATTTATAGATAGATCAATTTTATAAAATGTTAATGTAAAATAAAAATATTGCAAAATATTTGCGCCACAGTCTTGTATTCTATAATTCTGTTCATTTGTTACACTCTTTTTTTCCAGACGGTAAAAAAATCACCCAGTATAGTCGGGTTCTTCGGCAAATACCCTCATTTTTAAATCCATCGTGCCACCGTCTATAGTTCACTGAGCGACCTCGAGCTTTCTCATATGGCCAGCAGTCAAGGATCACGTATCAGGTCCATAAGTTTTCACTATCAACATGCACTGGTAGTACAATCCTGTTTTGCAGTTTTGAGGTACATATGCCCGACGAAAAGATTTCTCATATTACCGACGGATTTTAGTAGGAAGTTATGAAACGTGAATTTATTTAGTTTTTATTGTTAGATAGGTACTCATAGCAAAAAAGAATTAAGTAATAATTTATCTAATACCTACGAATTTTATTACAAAATTTAGTTGAAATTTAGTTCACTATCCAAGTATCCTACTTACGTACATATACTTGTCTTTTGTATTTAAAATATTTTAAGTTATAGTAACACAAAACACTGAAATTAAAACTTTATTTTCTAACAAAATTTTTAACTACTTAAGTACAATACGATTACATTTCTGTTAGGATTCGTATTTCAAGTTAACTATCTACTTTTTACGTTACACTATCTACTTTTTCTTTTTCTTCCGAACCAAGCATCGCGATTCCCGACGAATGGCCTTGCAAGTTACGTGCGTTATGCATCGTAAAACTCACATACGTACGAAAATACGGTCAGTCGATCATAGTCAGAATAGATATTTAACCTAAGTAACTTAATTACCATTTTGCAATGTATTTTTTACTCTTTATTGACATCCCTTAGTAATGTAAACGTAATACGTAATACTAGGCCTAGCTGTCACTCTTGCTACCTGCGTGAAATAATTACCTATAATCGCGATTCACCAACGGTGCAGGGCTAGCGCGTTGTAGGCGATTGATGCATTTTAACGCTGTTTACGTGAATAGTTTTTGTAAACACTTGTTGTAATTTTTGTTTAGTGTTTAGTATGTTTAATTGTAGGATAAAATAGTTCAAATTTTTTTAATGTGGTTTAAAAATAATATATAATTAATTACCAATCAATTCGATAAATTATAATGGCAAAACTTCGAACCTACTATAAATGTTGCGTGGATGGATGCCTAATGAACAAACAAAAGGATTCAGATAATATCATTTTTTATGTTACCTAAGGATAATGAAAGATACATTTATTCAATTTTTTTAATAAATACTTATAGCAAAAAAGAATTAAGTAATAATTTAAATATAGAAGTAGTACCTAAGTACTTTACTTCAAAATTAGTTGAAATTTACTTCACTAAGTAGGTAGCTTACATATCTTTTGTAATTAAAATATTTTAAGTTATCACAAAGCACTGAAATTAAAACTTTGTTTACAAGATTTTTAACTAATTAGAATACAATCACATTTCATTTTTGGAATCGTATTTCGGGTTTAAATTTGTTATTTACACTACCAACCTATTACTTCTGAGCGATTTATTATATCGTGATTCGCGACGAGTGACCTTGCAAGTTGCGTGCGTTAGGCACAGAATTCGCATAGTAGCAAAAATATGTTCATTCGATCAGAATAGGTACCTTACGTATTTGATATACTATTTTGCAACGTATTAATTAATTAATTTATACTCTTTATTGCACACTACATATGAAAATAACACACCACCCTTAATTTATACATTTAAGTACAATTAGGTCGTCCCATCGCTAAACAGTAATCTCTTCCAGGCACCCCTTAGTAACGTAGTACTTACTACATATTATTTATTCTATGCCTTGGTGAAGGAGATCCGTAAATAGAAGTGTGAATAAATAGTAGATCAACGAGCATATATTAATACGTATTATAAGCTAAATAAGTACCTACTTACCAAAGATACGTTACACGCTAATATCGCAATCACTAAACCTGGGCTCGGCGCACGACTACAAGCACCAAAATTTACACATCTGTTATCTTAAACGCAAAATTATATTTAACGATAGACAAGGACAGAAATAGGAAACGTCGTAGTTGTGCGAGCGAAATCGCGTCATCGCGAAATCGGGCATCACGTGCGTATCGTGTCTCTCACGCATGTTTTCTCGCTCTTACAAACGAGCCAAGTACGGGCAATCCCGTAGTTATGTAGGACCGGGCGCTTTGATTTAGTGACCTATCTTCCCCTTTTAATATATCAATGCTACTTACATGTGTTTTCAATTTGGTGCAATATCACTATATTTTTTTGTCTGTGCGGATATTATTATTGCCTGTTCCCATCCATATTCCACTTAATTAAATGTGGAATGTAATCACCTTTGAAGATTAGCTTGAAATTGGAGAGATTAGTGATTCTTATTCATACCTATATTACTTATAATACAAATTGTTCTTGAATATTAAGTTGTTCTTAAATTCATGGTATTCACTGCGATTGCGCCTGGCGAATGGTGATGAAGCAGTCATAGATAAAAGCGGGCTAACATTGCTGTTATTTATTATTAAACCGTATACTTAAATCTAAATAAACACAAATAGTTTTAAAGAAATTATAAACTTCCGAATTGTCGCTGTTAGAAATCGAACCCGGGAGTTCCCGGATTCCACCACAGAGTTTCAATGCGCCAAATCATTTTCAATTTTACGACAGAATTTAAAAGAAAGTGAGCTTTAACCGGTATTTTAGAGACGGCAAAAAAAACATTATATTTTAAGTAAAACAATTGTAAATTAAATAAATTATTAATGTTATAAGTACATACTGTATTTTTTATTCCTTCTTAACCACTGAAAAACGTTTTTCCGTGGTTAGGTTAGGGCTGTCAAGAAGGAATAAAAAATACAGTATACAAAGATGTTTTGTAGGTACAGATACCGTGTTGCTAACACATCGCACCGTTCACGGTGACGCCAGTCTTTGATTCATGTGTGCGTGAGTACCACGTGACGCGCACATCTTACGTACCATGCCTGCATTAGTGTGCGTGACTTCGGTAATAATAGTGCGAATCGATTGCCCAAAAATTTGGGAGATTTTATATTTCATTCATATTGACATACCTGAGTGTAAAATATGTGTGCGAGGCGTGTGCATTTGTGTGCGTATGTGAATGGGGATATACACACACAAGGGATATGACTATGTTAAAAGTAGGTACGAAAATCGCACTAAAATAGTGAAGATATAAGTAATAAAAACTAGATATAATTAATGTAACAGTTAAAAATAAATCAAAAATTACATTAGATATTTATGTAGATACATAAATATCTAATGAACGTATATTGAACTAATCTATTATTATTGAATATATATAGAGTACCACACTTTCGTACCTTAAAACCCAAAATATTGCCGTGAAGACATTAATTATTTTTAATCTTAAGTAAAATGACGTACAAAAGTAAGTTTGGTTAAGTGTAAACTTCGGCCAAGAGATAGCAAATGTTTATTTTTTTTAAATTCATATATCGATACAGTTTCATGACTAGATAAGATCATTGCGTGAAATCAATTAAATCCCTCCACTGGAAGACGATAAAAGATTGTGTGTTTAAAGGCTACATTTTGTTCTGTAAAACCTGTAAGTAAATAAATAAAAATAGCATATAAAATCAATGTTGATTGTGTATAAGTGTCCTTGACATGAAAGTGGATTAAACATTATATTATAATTATATAACAAACAATAATATAACATAATTATATAACAAATAATAATATAACAAATAACAATATAACATAATTATTATAATAATATAATTTAATCACATAACTAAAGCCCTCATTAGTAATGTAATGGTAAAAGAATTTTCAAAATCAGTCAAGTAATTTTCGAGATAAGCCAAATAAAACATATTCATAGAAAATAGTGCCATCTATAATAAAATACATCCTACATTAGACATCTTTAATTATACATAACATTCTAGTGGTAAAAGAATTTTCAAAATTGGTCAACAACTGTACGAGTTTAGCTAAAAAACATATTCGTTGATGGTAGTACCCTTTATGTTAAAATACATCTTACGTTTCAGTCATAATAGCATTCTAATGGTGAAAGTATTTTTTAAATAGGTCAAGTAGTTTTTGAGCTCCATTCCAAAAAGCGATTCAGCTTAGCCAACCGCACACACAGTAAGAACATAACCATCTTTTTTTCGTTTGTAGTCGGATAAACAACCGGTTCACCACGGTTGCGTATCGGCTGCTTTGGATAAATATCGTTGTCAACAGTTGCTTTACGTCTATTAATGACATTAAAATAGAGAAAACATTTAATACGGTAGGCAACACTCGAATATTATTGCGCAATATTATTACTTGTATTGACATTCAGCTTTCGTATTATTTTATTAAGATGTACACTAGAAAATTGTATACTTACTTATGAAAAGTGATGTTCTTATCCTTATCTTTTTTCCAAGAGTAATTTTTACATGACAAACAGTCATTTTCTGAAATTAAAAACACTGGTGCATGATGTATATTCGCAGTAAACGTCGCCGGCGTTATGGCGGAACGATCGAACGAATACGCCAATATTGGCGCCTTTTAAATGGAAGCGTTTTAGGCGCGCGTACACGGTATCTGTACCTATAAAACATCTTTGACAGTATATGTATAACGGCGAATCACACGCTTTATGGCCGACTTACATGTGAACTCGACTTGCCTACTGCAGACGAGCGCCTTTGATTTATGCAGGAAAAGGAAAACCGACACTATTCCGAAGTGAGACGAGTCTTGGCGAACGATCCCGAGTGGTGTCGAGGCTAGACAAATGGGCTGTTTATAACTTAATACTTGCCTTAGCCGGCTTTAGACAATTAAATACTAATATTAGTAAGAAGACTATGCTGCCTAATTTCTGGCTAGATTCTCTGTGTCGCCTCTTGACACCCAAGGAACGATACAGGATAGTTAATATTCCTACAATACCACTTCAAGCTTGGCGATTATTTTAGTTGTAGCACGAATTGTTCGGCTTGACCGGAGTAGGAACACGCTCTCAGAGAGTTAAATAGAATACCAGCGTTAAATAGCAGCTTAATACTGCTGTGTTTCGTATGAAGAGAACTGGCGACCATTTTTACTTGAAACGTGGCATTCCATCTTAATTCTCAGGCCTGACAACGCTTCTGCGTTTTTATTTTTAATTGAGGATAGATGTATACGCCTATGGGCCACACCCATCCATTTACCACCAGGTGGACTGTTTACTCGTTTGTCAACATTATTCTGTAAGAAATTTAAAAAAAAAACTAAATAAATGGACCTCTCTGCTATTGAGAACTGATTATACAAATAATAAAATAAAAGTAAGATAGTAAAGTTATAGCCTAATAAGACTTCCTCCTTCCTCAGGCCAACCCTCATTTCTAGAATTGGAGCAATTATTCCGCCGTTCTGCTCCAGTGGAAGTTGCTAGACATCAATGGCCTCAGCCTTTTTTGTAAACCAATCATTCGTGCCACAGAGTTTATCACGAAAGCTTTAATTTTTTCTCCTCATAATAACTAAAGGCTTCCGGGCATAGTTTCTAAGAGGAGCCTAGTTAATCCTAGGACAAGTTGATAAATGAGGGGAATTCCCGATTGAGAATACATCTCCGAAAATACATCTTTACATATTTATTTGACATTAATAACTATTTTTCAACTATTGTCTGTCGAGCCAATAATCTTTGAAATGACTGAACCGATTGTGATGAAACAACGAACTGTTTAGTTATGAACAGAACTGTTATTAATACGACTATATTATTTGAGATTAGCGATCCGCACATCCGCACCGGCATCGCCTGGGTAGTATCTGTTAATATTGCGTTATTACATTAAACGTAGACAGAGAAACCTATAGACAAATTGATGCCTTCTTTCGCATTTGCACACGAAAAAGATAGATTTATGCATACGTCTTGCATATAAATGAGATAGAGCGGTGCGATTGTTTGTCCCTTTCTCCGTGCCGGTTTTTTTGTTTAGCAAACTCTACAGTTTGCTAAACCACTTTGATAGCGTAGCGATTTAAGGAGTTTACAAGTTGGTTTAAGTGAGAAAAAAGTGTTTTGTGAGCTTAAGATTGGTGAATCTAATTCAGTTCAGTTCTTAGAACAATTAAATTTTTTATATAAATATGTTTAAAAGTCATAAAGATTATTGTATAACCTAAAAATTCGTTATCGTCCCTTCTCACTCGAGGCCACGCCGATCATTAGTCTATAGGTTTCTCTGTCTACGATATTAAAGATAATCAAAGACAATATTTTATGAAGTTTTCGTTTTTCACAAAAAATGTTTAATTTTTTTCGTTCATCTTTGTTCATGAAGTTTTTGACAGACAGATAGACATCTGACAAAAACTTCAAAAATGGTTATTCGCGTCTTGATGGCATGCAAATTGTGGAGGTAAATCCATGTTTAATATAATAATAATTATTAGATCGATATTACAAACAGACACTTCAATTTTATTTTTATGTCTGTACATACAAATTTGATTAATCTGTATTAATCAGATTATTCACAGAGAAGAGGGTAAAAACTAAATAAAAAAGTACATTTTTGCATCGGGCCCAAAAAAAACAGTTATTGAGTTTTCCGTGGAGATAAGTTTTTTTTTTTTTTTTTTTGCGCCCGAAGCAAATATGGGCAACCCTCCGGAAAGCGGGGGAGGGAGGTTGAGAATGCTCATAGCATACCACGCAGCCGGCTGCGTGGTTATGTGGGACTTTTACCCACTAAACTCAACCTTTTAGGAATTGGCTTAACGATCTTACTAGAGATCTCTAAGCCGTATACGAACGCGACCCTCCTTGGCAGAAAGGAGGGCGCAAGCGGCGAAAAGCCGCTTAGAAGAGTGCCTAACTAAGGCAGATTAATGGATGTGTTATGGAGGCTCGGCCTGAGCCGCCAGGAGGCAGTTCAGGTCAGCCGAAAGCTTGTTGGGGGGGTCCGAGAGAGAGTTTCTCGGTCTGCGCACACTATAGCGAGTGTGAATAGGGGCTGCATAGGCAGCTGTCTCACGAATGAGATGATTTGGGTGGGACTCTGAGGCTTTGAAAAATCTCTCAGAGAGTGATTTAAGAAACTGTTGGATTGTTGGGAGCTCTAAGTCTCGATGTAGGTCGGCATTACGGACATAATAGGGCGAGTTAGTGGCCCTACGACAGAACAGATTTTGAACTATTTGAAGTTCATTTATAGCTTTGGGCTTAGTATGTGCAAAAATGGGGGCCGCGTAGGTCATGACAGGTCGTATGCAGACCTTATATAGGGTTCGCTTGTTGCGGAGGGACATTTTACTATGTCTGCCCAACATGCTGTTGAGCCTACCCATGTAAAAACGTGCGGTGCGAGTAACCTTCTTGATATGGGGCTCGAAAGTGAGCCTTGCATCAAGGGTGACGCCTAGGTATTTGGCTTTAGTTTGCCATGGGACAGGGGTTCCTAACATCCTAATTGGCGGAGTGGTGGTGAGACGGCGTCGTTTATATTCGAAGCAAACGGCGGAGCTTTTCTCCGGGTTTACGTCGATACGCCATTTTTGGAACCAAGCTCCTAAGTCGCTTACTGACTTTTGAATCTTGTTCCGAATCTGTGGCAGTGAGTTGCCTTTGGAGTAAAGGGCTGTGTCATCTGCAAAGAGGGCTAGTTTGACACCATTCGACGGGACAGGGATGTCGTTGGTGAATAGTATGTATAGGAGGGGAGCAAGCACAGAGCCTTGAGGAACACCGGCTTTTATTTGACGGGTAGAGGATAGCGTGCCTTCGTGTCTAAAACGAAAGGTACGATCCTTTAGATAGGAGGCTACAAGGCGAACGAGACGATCTGGGAGGCCTAAGTCGTACAGTTTGTAGATGAGGCCCTCGTGCCAGACTCTGTCGAATGCCTTGGCAATGTCAAAGAAGACCGCGATGGTTTTTTGACGGCGAGGGTAAAAACCGCTGAGGATGTATTCCACTATGCGGTGAACTTGTTGGGGGCACGAGTGTTTGGCTCGAAACCCGAATTGTTGTGGGATGACAAGAGGGTCGCCGTCTGTGGGAAACAAATGGCGCCTCAAGCGCACGAGAATGACTCGTTCGAAAAGTTTGCCCATGGCCTTGAGGAGGCTGATGGGACGGTGATTGGAGGGGAGGTGGAGAGGTTTGCCTGGCTTGGGAATGCCAATGACAGTTGCCTCTTTCCAAGAGGTGGGAAAGTAACTGAATTCGAAGCAGGCGTTAAAGATAATGGCCAGTAAGGCGATTACCTGCTCCGGGAAGTGTTTGAGGGCTTGGTTGGAGATACCATCCGCACCCGGTGCTTTTTTGGGCTTAAGTCCTTTGATGGTGGATGAAATCTCATCTTTGGACACAGTGATAGGGTCAGAGGCGGTGGGGGGCGAGTTCCTGCGTCGGACCTCGTCCTCCACTAGTTGGATGTGTAAGGGGTCAGTGGGTTGTGAGCTGGGAGAGCATTGAGCGGCAACGCTGTCCGCGAAGCACTCAGCCTTTTCTTCGTCTTCGAAGGCAATGGAGCCGTCGGGACGAGACAGAGGGGGAGTATGGGTTATAGCGTCTATCCGGAGGGCTCTCGCCATCCGGTAGTACGCTGTGTGAGAGGGAGAGATTTTCTCCATGAGATTGCCTTTTTCGTGGTCTCTGTAGTCTTGGAGGCGGTAACGCAGTTTGCGTTGAAGGCGGTGGGCTGCGAGTCTATATTCGGGAGTGGGATAGCGTGCAGCTCTACGGATGGCAGCTTTTTTGGCTTTTAACAGGTTGCTAATATCTAGGGGAAGACTAGTTTTAGCAACCGGGACAACTTTTTCATTCTCTTTAAGAGAAGATGTTATAAGTGAGGTGAGATTTTCGACCGCGGTGTCTATTTTCCCCGCACTGTCGAGGGCGTCGGAAGAGAGGGTTATGGGAGGGTCCGGAGAGTCTATAGCCGAGGCTAGAGACTTCTTGAAGCCCTTCCAGTCGGTGTAGGTTTTGGAAGTGGGAGTTGGAGATGGCTGATGGCCAAGAAGGAGGGATACAGGACGGTGGTCGGATCCTAGATCGTCGAGAGGCTCGATTGCTCTAAGGTTAAGGGAAACTCCTTTAACTAGAGCAAAGTCTAGCACATCAGGAGCGTAGGTAACAATGTCGGGATAGTGGGTGGCAGTGAGGGGGCTATAGACAGTCAGGTCGAGAGACTGAGTGATATTGAGCAGCACCCTGCCACTACTTGTAGTAGTGCGGCAGGCCCATTCAGTATGCTTGGAGTTAAAGTCTCCAAACATAATGACTGAGTCGCCTAATGCAAGGATGGCTTCGAAGTCACTCTTGACGGGAAGGGTTCCGCTAGGGATATAGCAAGAGGCTATAATGATTGACTGGTGTCCAGTCATGGCTAGTCTAGTGATAATGGAGATAAGCTGCCTGGAGTTAGAAAGGCGACGCTGTGTCAACCCCCCCCCCCCTCCGTGCCTCGGAAAGCACGTCAAGCCATTGGTATTGCCCCTGATCTCTCTCCGGTTGTGTTGATTTACCGTTCTATCCAACCTGGTTTACCTAGTGTGAAGGAACAGAGAATGCACCTATGTCTGCGCATACACTTACTAATCCGGTCCTGGTACGACGATTTATACAAAGGTACTCTGTGGGCTAATCTTCGTTGAGAATAGACGCCGTGACCAAAATTCGAGCTGGAGGACATTTTTATTACTATTCTATATATATATATATATATATATATATATATATATATATATATATATATATATATGTCAACAACAACTATTAGAACAATTGAAAGTTAAATTAATTGCCAAAAAAAATTATAATATAATAAATTATTCTATATGTGTTTTATTTAATACCAAGCATCTAAACTGTACATATTATATATATATATATATATATATATATATATATATATATATATATATATATATATATATATATATATATATATATATATATATATACAACACGAGCATATACATAATATACATGAATATTAAAGTTCACATATAAATTATGTAATGCATAATTTATATGTGAACTTTAATAACCGTAAATAGTATGATTAAACATAACCGAAATGGTAACATTAATTTTCACATAATAATCACTTCCCTGTTTTATGTTTATTTATTTATTTTGAAACTATAAATTAAATTAAATTAAATTAATAAATTTTCCGTATTATTATAATCTAACGACAACAACCAATCTCGAACTCTAATTTTACACTCATGTTTTGAAAGGGGATAGAAATTTAGAATTTTGTTAAATTTGTTATAGAGTACTATAGAGAGATATGCGCTTTGCCGTCTAACAAAAGCTGTGCGACATCTGAACAGTGCCAGTACGTTGGGTATTCTACGTTTGTTACGACAGATCTCAGGATCGTAGGGAGTGCGATCGTGTTGCTTGGTGATTAAATTCTGAACGTATAATTGCCTGACAGACAGCAACTTGCATTCGCTGTATAATAATTTTGTTGAGTATATATATAAGGTTTAAAAGTCATAGTTTTTAGTAAACATGTTTGTGCTCTTTCGAGTTTAATTAAAAAGCTTTTGCACGATCCTCCCCAGACACTTATGCAATAACCTATAATTGATTGTGCTAAAGCAAAGTATATTGTGCGCAATAAATCAAAATCAGCAATGTGTCTTAGCTTTTTAAATGTCCAAATAAGTATATGAGTCCGAGATGAAATAAGACCAATTTGTGGGAGCCAGCTAAGTCGTTCGTCTAACAACACACCAAGGTATTTTACAGTTTTAGATTTAGTAATATTAAGGCAAGAGCATTTGTCTGTTGACTTTAAATCATAAAAATGTACCTTCAGTTCTATATCCTCAACAGCTGGAATATTGGTAATACGGAACTGTAAGTACGTTGATTTAGATACGTTTAGTGTTAGTAAACCGTCCTTAAGCCATTGTGCCACACATTGGAAACCCCTTTCAGCAATCACCTGAACGTCAGCCCAAGTCTCTCCATAAAATATTATAGCCGTATCATCGGCATAAGTGAATAATTTGCCATGTATTAATGACATACGACAAAGGTCATCAATATAAATTAAAAAGAGACTTGGCCCTAGGATATTTCCTTGAGGGACACCAACAGTGACATTAGCATCAGAACTGATGAAGTTTTTAATCTTAACTCTCTGCACTCGGTGACTTAAGAAGCTTTTAAAAACAGAGAGGGCCGAATTTCTAATTTCGATATTTTCCAACTTGTGTACAAGAATGGAAATCGAAACAGTGTCTTGGCTAAATCGAGAAAAACTCCCAAACATTTTTTTTTGTTGATCTAACTTATTAGTTACAAATTCAGTCAAGCCTTTTACCGCGTCTTCTGTGTTAATACCCGTTCTGAAACCGAATTGCGCGCTTGATAAAATATTGTATTTGGTCAAGAATTTCACCAAACGGTTATTCAACCGCCTTTCCAATATTTTCGAAAGAGCTGGCAGCACAGAGATAGGTCTGTAGTTTTTAACACTGTCTCGAGCTCAACTCTTGTAAACAGGAGTAATGAGAGACCTCTTGAACACGCTTGGAAAGCATCCTTGTTCAAAACAAATTTTAAAGAGGTTGGTAAGCGGTACTATAATTATGTCTTTTATCATTTTTCTAATAATTATATCTATAATTATATCTTTTATCTTTCATCATATTTTCATAGAATCCCAGCCAACAGCACAATCATTTTTAAGACTTAACAAAGTAGATTCTACCTCCGTCTCATCTGGTGGATAGAGCACAAAAGAGTTAAGAGATCTGTGATTCGAACTTGTAGCCGTATGTTGACCACGATTTGCAATTATTTTATCAGCTAATTTTCTACCGAGATTAGAAAAATAATGATTCGCTCTTTCAACTGAAACCCTAGGATTTTCCCTAATTTGATTATCGGCGTAATTATTTATATTATTACGTCCTAAGATAGATTTAATGACAGACCAAGTTCCTTTACTACTTTTGGCACACTTTAAAAGATGTGTTTCATCTTGGCGCTTGAGCTTTCCCAACAATGAATTACAAAAATTCCTGTATCGTTTGTAAGAAATTTTGAGTAGGTTTTGAGTAGGTATCTCATTATCAGGTTTTTTTAAAGATTTTGGTGTAATTTATCACGGTGGCGGATACATTTGATCAAGCCAGACGTCATCCATGCTTTAATAATACGTCTAGATCTAGCTACCTTAATTTTTGTTGTGTTATTTTTTACAGCCGATGATAATTTGTTGACAAATTCATGAGCTGCTATATCTGCGTTACACGTAGGAGATATGAATGAAAAATCTACCGATTCAACTGATTTTATGGCGTTATTATTGTTAATTTTATCAATGAAAAGCTTACGTATGGAATCTAAAGATAGACGGGTTAGAATTAAGGCATGGTCTGTGATGGTACTATCCATGACTATTATTTTGGTGTTTAATATCTTTTTGTTCATTACATGATCTTGGCAATTTTTTATACGTGTGGGGTAAGTGTGACCAGGCAAGAGACCTAATCCAGCAGCTAGATTTAAGTATGGTTCACTATGTTTGTCCTCATTGCCTCTTATAATGTTAATATTGATATCGCCAATAAGAAAGATGTTTTTAGCCTTTATTGGTCGAATAATACTTTCTAGGGTATTTAGAAAACTGTCAATATAGTAAAACTACGGAGACCTATATACCGCTAAAATGGCTATGTCTGGGTTAATTTTAATTAATAGGTAATTAGCACCCGTTGGTTCAGGTTCTGTAATTATGCAATCAAAACTATGCTTTGTATAAATGGTTATACCGTCGTTTTGATTAAGATATTTTTTTGAAAAATGGCATTTATAACCCGGAAGACGCGGAATGGGCTTATTCAATTCTAGGCGACATTCGGTTAAAATTATTATGTCCGGTTCAAAAGATAGTTGCGATATGTAAGCCATAAAGCCATCAAGGGTTTTGTATACACTACCTATGTTTTGCGTAATAATATTAATGGACATACTTGATTCCTTTACTAAGTTATTGCATTCTAAAGCATCACAGATACAAGATGAAACCACAGTGATATTATCGATATCCGATACAATAGTATTCTGTAGTTCTATCTCTTTGAGATAAAGAAAACGTCATTGTCGCAACTATAGGCTGTTAAAATAATAATTTTAACATTTATATACTTATACAGAAAATGAACAATAGTGTAATGTGATTTTATGTATACATTAGTATTATTAACCATAAAATATATATAATATATCAATACACATATTATATATTTATACATTATAAAATATATAAAAATGTGATACAATATAACAAATTTTACAATTTTAGAGTTCATGTATGACATAAATGAACACAGTATAAGAAAAAAGATCCAAAAATTTAAGCTGGGAATATCTTCTTGCTGTAGTTATTTTTGGTTTCTAAGCTTGGCTAAGTCAGCTTCGGAATCAACTCTGATGTGTGGTTTGCCCTCATCTTGACGCAGGTACGTCCTTCCAAAAGTAGTCCAGCAAAACTTATTATATCCGTAGTCCTGCGCAATTTTGCGGGCTAAATAGTTAAGGCGCCTTGCTTTCTGCGTTAAATTAATTAAGAGAGGTGTGAAGTATTAAATTTATTCGCGTAATTTTTTGTGTTACATTTGCGCGCATTTCTTAATAATTTTTCTTTCATTAGTGTGGTACTCAAGTCGACAATGATATTTACACTTCCAGTTTTATTTTTGGTGCGACATATGTCTTTTATTTCTTACTGTTCGAGTGGAACTTCCAGAACGTTAGCCGCTTTTAATACAATTTTGCATAAACTTTCTTTAGTGTCACTAGTTCCCGCCGGAATATTACGTAATTCAAGCTTCGATGAGATGATTGTTTGCTCCAGTGTAATAATCTTTTCTTCTAATTGATGTATATATAATCGGTCATCCGTTCTTTGTTTCTCGAGAGAGTCAAATTTAACTTTCATCTCATCGTACTGTTTCGATATCATTGAGTCACTCACACACACGCTCCGAGAATTTTCAAGATTTTATGCACGCACACTAAATCAAAGATTACATTAGAAATACTAAATAAATACGTAGCGTGGAATCAACTCTTAAGAGCCCAGTCTTTCAGAGCAAAACAGAAAAATTGCGTTCTGGTGACACATCTACACCCTCCCTGCCCCGCCACTTCATGTACCGCCACCGCAGTTATCTTTCTGGCCGTAGCGTGGAAAGTTGCTCTACTAAGATTTTCCAGTATCAATTTATCTAATATACAGGATTATTGATAATTAGCTAACAAATTTTCACATACAGATTTTCTACCTCGTATCTATTTTTGTTCCATGCTTTTATTACAAAATTCGTTACACAAAAAAAATATATTTTAAGTTTGTATAATTTTTGTTGTTTTGTTGAAAAGGTTTCTAAAAGATAATCATCTAGAACCTGTATAACATGTACTCGTATTATTGATTATTCAAATGAATCTGGCAAGTGCTAGAATGAGTCGTGCACTGAGGGTTTCGTAATAAGTCGATGACACTATCGAAAATCCGTCAAGTACGTCAAGTAGTTCTAAATACTAAAATAGATTAAAAAAAAACTCAAAATAATTTCTATATAAGTACAAACAGTCCACTATCACACATATTTATAGTTTCTCATTAAAGTATAATGTAACTTTGTATAGCATTTACCTATATGCATGAATTACTATTCTTGTACAGCAGCATCGACGGACGACTTAGCGCTTTTTTTTAATTTATTCGCAATGGCTTGAATGATGTATGGAGGGTCTTTGATTGGCATCGAGCGTTCCATGCGAGAATCAATTAGCTCAGGAAGCTAAAGAGGAAGAAAAATGACGTCCAATTTTTTTTAGATTTTGACGTTTCTGTGATCAGCATAACAATTTGCGAACATTGCGCTAAGTCTCCTATTTGACGTCCGTATATTGGACGTCGTAAGCAGTTTGACGCCACATTATATCCAAAATTGGCCATAGTGGGCGTACAATAAATTACGGGATGCTAAGGATATTACTTAATAGTTTACTTGTAGTCTACGTGTATTACTGAATAGTTTTCGTATCTAAAAATGTCATTAACTCGACATCAGCAGCTACCGGTAACAAGGAAATCTCTAGTTGAAAATCAAAAAGACGAAATTTTCCTTATGACACTTAAAAATTAAATTAAAAAAGTATTTCTATAAAAACATAATGTACTTTTTTTTAAAAAAAAGGACATTAACCACTCGTGGTAAGCTTAAATTGCTTGTGTTACGAGTGGTTCACGCCAGTAGTCGAATGGTGGATTCGAACCCACGACCTTTTTGAGTTCGCGGTCCGCTCCCTGCCATTAGGCTACTGTCGCTTGTAAACAAAACATCATGTGCAATCCAAAAATGTATAATACTTCTATATTTCCTTGAAGAACTCACATAATATGTAGGTTTTACCTATTTTACTATAATAAAATCTGGGTACAAATATGCAACTCATTTATAAACTATTCTTAAAAGTACCTACCTAATTATATACCTAATATTTAACCAAGTGCTCACACATATGCACGTTGTTAACTATTTTACTATGAAACACAAAAAAACTTACCTTTGAATTCTATTTCTGTTCATTGCTTCAACGTTTGATTTCAATTTTCGTTTTCTGGTACAAGCATATTTTTTACGTTTATGGTCCATATCGAAATTAAAAGTTATAAAACAAATACAAAATGATTTATAAACCCTTAAAGAATTATATGCAAAAAATAATAAAGTAGAGAAACTTTCAATTCGTAACAATGCGCAACCAAGATTAGGGAAAGAGAGAGAAAGAGGAATGTTAGAGCGAGAGGAAGTCCAAAAATTTGGCACAGACAAGACGTCTGAACGCTACAGCCGCTCAGCGGCTACTAAGGAATATTGCCCGCAATTATTGTTTATAAAGTCAATATTTTATAGGTCGATCGAAATAATTATTAATTTTGAAATAAAGTGGTTTAAATTATTATTTTTTAATATTTGTCTAATTAAACACCTGCCCTTGAGAAAAAAATAATTATAGCATAAATATTTTCAGCTATTGCTATGAAACAAATAGTTTTTTATGAGGCGAAAACAGCGAAATTTAACGAAATTGAGACCTCTTATTTAAGACAATGAAAGATATTTAGAAAAAAAGAAACAGCGCATTTTGGAGATGAAGATGTTTAGCTATTAACGCGCTGAATAGATTTCGCCTTTTTATTATCGATTGCCTTATAATGGTACACGAACAAAGCTCGAAATTGCGTTGGGTGCGAGAGAGCTCTATTTACCGTTTGATTTATCTAACATAGACCACATAGATGAACCAAAAAAAAAATTTAGCCATTACTTATAATCTGGGTATTTATGTGTTATCAAAATATTTTACTCTGAAATAATAATTTGCTGTAAAAAAAGAAATCAAAGTGGCGCTAATGATTCGATGTGAGTCAACTTTAAAAGACTGTAGCCTTAACAGACGTCCACACTAGGCACGATCCGAGGGGAGAGGGAATATATATATATATATATATATATATATATATATATATATATATATATATATATATATATATATATATATATATATATATTTTTATAAAACGTTACCCCTCCCCTACACTAGGATTTTCTCCTGTATCGTGGGGGCAGTTTACAAACATAAATTGCACAAGGACAAACATCCAGACCCGGAACAATTATTTGTAGGCCATACAAACACTTGTTCCGTGCGGGATTTGAACCCGCGACCTAATTACTTTACAATATATATATATATATATATATATATATATATATATATATATATATATATATATATATATTGTAAAGTTTATCGCGATAAACACACGCTAAACACAAAATGGCCGCCGCGGTCACTCTATATTATATAGCAGTGAATATTTATTTTGTACTAATTTTTTGGCGACAGGGGACAGTCTTGTACGCCTGCAATATTTAATTTAAAATGTCATAAAGTTATTCCATCTTCTCATGACTTCATAAAATTGTCATTGTCGAAAATACGTCGCAACACTAATTTACTTTAACACACCCATTACGCAACATATATGTGTGGGCAGACTTAACTGAAGGGTTGAAGGGTGGCCGCAAAAGCGAAGTCCATCGCGATAGAACGCTTTGAAGTGCGAGCATTGATTTATATATTACACTAGATCAGTAATAGCCGCGCCAAAGCGTTGCCACTGCACATATGGCCACAGCCATATGCCTAGCTAACGTCAGTTCAGTTTTCAATGTGACGCCGACAGAGTTGAGCCGCTCCAAAAAATGGGTAAATGCGTAGTGAAAGAATGCTATTCAAGGTCACAAAAACGTAGTAAATCGAACGGAATCACTTTCTATACATAATGTTCTTGTTTACATATAAACGTAAAAAACCTCAAATAATTAAATAAAATTATCGAATATTGCCATTAAGGTTCAATGTTGCCACTTTTCCACATTTGTGATTATTCTACATTAATGGGAGACTATATAATTAATGGAATAAGTTAATTTGTTACCTCTGATTTTAAATATTTTAGAAATTATAATAAAAACTACGTTTTAACTTTCATACAAAATAATTAATTATTCTTATTTTAATTTATTCATGATTTATCTATTAAATATATTTTATTACCTATTTTATATTGTTTGATTTATTAGTACAATAAAAATACTTATAAAAATATGTTTTATTTCATCATTATTATGAATATTGTTTACTTCTATTCATCTGATAAGCTTTGTATACTTTTTCTTAAGGGGACGCAATAAAGATTTTAAAATAAAATATACATTTTTAATATAAAAACAATTAACTGCAGCTTAAAAAAACTCATTCTTATTGCGTATTTTAGGTAAAATTTTATATAGTAAGCCACACCAACCCGCCATTGCATGTTTGTGTATCTATCTTTATCTAATCTTTGCAACGATATTGTTTTCGCAACTTGTGTAAGTGAGACAGATATAAGTTTATTTAAAAATGTTACTAGTTTCAAAGCTACGTCGTCGCGTTTGTATAGTGGTTACACTTTTTTCGACGCGCGATAATGTGGGTTGCTCCTCCAGTGTTGTATAACTCAATGAGTGCGAGAGTTTACCAATAGCGTAGCGATGTGCTTGAACCTTCGCACAAAGTGACGAAGTATTCTCAAATATGTGGCTATATATGAGTACACCACGATAACGCGAATATTCGCGTTATCGTGATGTGTAGGGCCGCGGCAATACATATATTAGATTTTTGAAATAAATTTCCAACTTCATCAAAAACACTTTATTTTTATAAAACTAACTCCGAGGCGGCGGCGGCTGCGTGGTATCACGTTGAACATAAAACACTCTGTATGCACAATACTCCATTAGAGCTAATCCTAGTGGATACATGACCTTCGGACCCATTTGAGCTGTTAAGAAATAGGCAAAGACCGCCGCTCCAGCCGTACACCATCCCCATTCATTTTTGTGCTCCATTGAATAATGACATAACGAAATGATGTTGCCAGCTATCATTAAATTTCCCAAATCTCTGTCATCTTTGCCCGCTAAAGCTAGGACGAGAGGAATAACACCAGATGTCAGATGTACTATACTCAGGTTATTATTCCCGCGATACAAATCGGCCATTAGACATGGTAAGGGTAAATATCGTGACGCCTTGTAACTTATGTTGTAGGCAGGCTTGAAGTCGCTGTTAAATGTACTACCTGCAACAAATATTTTATATTAACTGTCTCATGGGTCTAGTGATCGTAAACGCGGTTGCTGATCATGAGGTCCTGGATTCAAATCCCGGATCGGGCCAAAATCAATTGTTAAGTTTCTCTGTCAAGAATTATCAGTAGCAGCCTGGAGTCAAAAAGTTGGCGGTATTTTCACCCCGTGCCTTGGAAAGCACGTAAAGCCGTTGTTGCTTGCTCTCTCTCTATTGATGGACTCTAATACCCCAGTTACACTCAGCCACTGACTGCTCCTGTCGCTGCCGGAAATATTTCCCTAAATCTTCTGCGGCAATAACAGCGCGAGTGGGTGTTCACACTCAGACTTCATACTTCTTTATTTTTAACAATGACTGACGTTGAATTTGTTTGTGCGACAGCATTATGTCTGCTCAGTATAAGTAGCGTGCAATTGATGGTTTTTATCATGAGGATCCCATATTACCCGCTCAATTTCATAAATTTCTAAAAATTTTATTGTTTTATCATTACTAAATATCATTAAAACACAGGACAGATTAATAAACGAATTGGCGTTTTTACGTAAACGTAGCACGGAGTAGCGACGTGCTTTCGCGGTCGAACCATAGATTACTGAATATGTTGACGCCACAGGAGTGGAGAAGAATTAGAGTAGCTCTTAGTCCACCACTCACTACCCTGTGTAGAAACGGACTCCCGATAACGGACATTGACTTCTTTGTATATATATAGTCACACATTGTAAAAATTTTAATAGCGCGATGTAGACAGAGCTTAACAGTGATTCATCGAATACAATTTTGTTAGGGTCCCATTAGTCAGGGTCGAACTTCGGCGGCGAGTGAGCAAGAATGTAAACACTCATTCCCGCTCGCGTTGCGCTGCCGCAATCGAGGGAGCACAGGACAATGGCAGCGGCATGGGCAGTGATAGCGCGAGTAGCCTACATATTGACATACACACGTTGCCCACTTCCCTGCTCATTTCGCTGCCCCAACAGGCTGAGTATAAATGAGGCATAAGACTCGAACTAGAAGAGTGAGGGAAAGTGCACCTGTGCTTGCGCAAACACTTGAGCACTATAATCCTGTCCCGCGCAAATATAGATATAGTCTCCGTTGAGACTAGCCGCCATGAACAAAATTCGATTGGAATTTGTTATTAATTATTATTAACAAAAATACTTATAAGCCTTGATTAATTTTTATTTGTAAAAGCACCGTTACCGTTGCGGCATATTGAAGTTCACTACTTAACATAGGCATTACCCATAGACTGCCTCATCATCATCATCACTACAGCCCTTCACAAGTCCACTGCTTAACATGGCCTATGTTCAAGTCCCCCAAGTAACGCCACGAAGCACGGTCCTGAGCTACCTGCATCCATCGACTTCCTGCATATCTTACCAGGTCGTCACTCCATATAGTGGGGGATCACCCTACACTACGCCAACCGGTACGAGGCTGCCACTCAAGAACCTTTCTTCCCCATCGGTTATCGGTTCTTCGAGCTATATGGCCGGCCCATTGCCACTTCAGCTTACTAATCCGTTGGGCTATGTCGGTTACTCTGGTTTTACTGCGGATATCCTCATTTCTGAGTCTATCACGCAGAGAAACTCCGAGCATAGCCCTCTCCATAGCTCGCTGAGCGACCTTGAGCGTCCTCATACGGCCAGCAGTGAAGGACCACGTCTCAGATCCGTAAGTGATGACTTATATACTGGCAACACGCACTGGTTGTACAATCTAGTTTTTAGAGATTGAGATATACCTGACGAGAATATAATATGTCGAAATTTCCCGAACGCTACCCAGCCGAGTTGAATCCGTCGATTGACCTCTCGGTCGAAGTTGGACTTACCTAGTCGGACTATTTGTCCCAGGTAAACGTACTCGTCGACAACTTCGAGCATAGTGCTCCCAACAACTACCGGCATAGGTGTGACATGGACATTAAACATGATCTTTGTTTTGTCCATGTTCATCTTAAGACCTATCCGTTGGGAGGCACTATTGAGGTCATTGAGCATAGTGCTTAAGTCCTCCAGCGATTCTGCCATAAGGACTGTATCGTCGGCAAATCGAAGGTGAGTGATGTACTCGCTATTGATGTTAATACCGTATCCTTTCCAGTCCAGTAGCTTGAAAACATCTTCCAATGCAGCGGTGAAGAGTTTCGGGGATATAACGTCACCCTGTCTTACAACTCTCTGCATTTGGATAGGTTTCGATCTCCGGTTCTTTACTTGGATAGCCATCGTAGCCCTACTGTACAAACACTTCAGCACTTCGATATACCGACAGTTAACTTAGCACCGCTGAAGGGACTGTAGCACCGCCCAAATTTCGACGGAATCAAAGGCTTTCTCATAGTCCACATACGCCAGGCAAAGTGGCAGATTGTTCTCTTCGGTCTTCTGTACAATCTGCCTATGGTACTTAAGCCTTTTCGGAAACCGGCTTGTTCGGGAGGCTGGAAGTCGTCGAGTCTGCGTGCGAGACGATTCGTAATGACTCTCGAAAACAGCACGTAGACGCGGCTCAGAAGGGAAATCGGTCTGCAGTTCTTCAAGAGAACGTTGTCGCCTTTCTTAAAGAACAAGACCACCGCACTTCTGCTCCACGCCTCCGGAGTAGTGCCACCATGGAGGACGGAATTGAAGAGCTTCTGAAGGACTTCAAGTACCGGTGTTCCACCCACTTTCAGAAGCTCCGCTGTAATTCCATTTTTAAGGTGCTGGAGAGCCATTCTAATCTCGCTTAGACTGACGTCCGGGATATCATAGGAATAGTGTCGGATAAGACTTGCTCTTGGATCGTTACTCACACTTGCGTGTGGCTTCAACGATGATGTGTACAGCTGCCCATAGAACCTCTCAATCTCACTCAAAATCTCAGGTGTCCCGGACACGATGCTGCCACACTCAGTCTTCAGCTTTGACAGTTGACTCTTACGGGATGACAGATCTCTGGCAAAGACTTTGGAGCCCTGGTTCCGCTCGATCGCTTCTTTAATACGAGCAGTATTAAAGTTGCGTAAGTCTTGCCGCATGCATTTGGAGATCTGTCTGTTCAGTTGCCTGTATGCTGTCAAATCTGTTGACCATTGCAGCCTCATCTCCCGTCTAACAGCCATGAGATTAAGAGTGTGATCGGAGAGTTTTTGTGTTCTTCTGCGGCGGGTCTTGCAGAACTTAGCTCCGACCGCATGGACAGTTTCCACGAGCTTGTCATTCTTATCGTCCATTGCATTGCAATCTTCTAGGCACTGAAAGCGGTCACGTAACTCAAGCTGAAAGTTTTCGGGATTCTGGATTAGAGCACGAGGGGACGGAGCGTTGACTTCATTAGACGAGACCTCTCCAACTTAACGTTTAGGTTCAGTGTGCCTCTAACCATTCGGTGATCGCTGCCAGTTTTCACCCTTGCGATCACAGACATCACTGAACAATTGGCGTCTGGTCGTCATAATGAAGTCAATCTCATTTTTGTCGAACCGTCGGGGCTCAACCAGGTCCACTTCCTGTGGGGCCGCTTCTGGAAGAAAGTCGGCCAGCTGCTGGCCCCTTCGGTTCCGTTGTCCTACTCCAAATTTCCCTAACTTCAGCTCACCGTTTTCTCTTGTGCCTAGTTTTGCGTTGAAGTCTCCCATCAACACCGTGTAGTGGGTTTTGGAGGAATACATGGCTCTAGAAATATCCTCATACATTTCCTCCACCTCCTCATCGGGATGTGCCGAGGTTGGTGCGTAAACCTGCATGACCTTCAGCGAATACCGTTTGGTGATTCTGAGTATCAGGTACGCGACCCTCGTCGACACACTCCCAATCTTTACAACGTTGTTGACGAGAGACTTGTGGACGATAAATCTGACACCTCCTTGAGACAGATGGTCGCCCTCCCGGTGATAGAACAAGTTGCCGGATTCGAGAATCACTGTGTCCTCCCCCTCTCTTCGGACCTCGGATAATCCTATAATATTACAGCGCAACTTGTCTATCTCTTCTTCCAGCTCCAGGATCTTCTCGTCAGTCCTCAGGGTGCGTGCGTTAAATGTTGCCAGGTCGAGTCGTCGTAGGTGGCAACCGAACCTCCACCGGAGATTCTTAGCACCCCTTGCCCCGCCGTTACCATGGTCGCCACCGTAGCCAGGAATAGCGGGGCCACCGGGGACTGGGGGCCGTCTATTTGTGTAATTGTTCATGGGGGGTATATTGCCATAGTTGCCACGCTTGGCGAGCGGGTTGGCAACCACAGTTATTTATAAGAAGACGCTTCTTCCCATCCGATTTGTTTCTTGAAAAACCACAGGTATTAAAAAAATAAGGAGAGTGATTGACTTTATCACTTTGTTGTTTTTTTATAATTCTTGTGACGTCTATTGACTGACATTATGCTTAACGTTGTGATTATTGCATATTGTCGTGATTACAAAGAGGAACACCATAAGTCCACTGCTGAATAAAGACCCTTTCCACAACACAACAAACAACAAATATATAATAACAAAGCTACCATCGGGGATCTTTCCCTTTGGTTATCGGTTCTTTGAGCTATATGACCAAATATGTACCGCTTTAGTTGACCGGCTCGTTGGAATATGTCAATCTATTCTACCTTATTTCCTTACTTCTAACATAATCACGCATAGAAACGAGCATAGCGCTGCCAATAGATTTTGAACACTCATACGGCCGGCAGTACCACGAATTGTTTTCATAAGTCTACCGGTACTATTTGTAAACTATTCATGACCGAGGATTTCCCCCGAAATATATTTTCTACTAAAGTTAAAAGTAAAATTACGACCTATATACGTCGTACTCCTGGGCACAGGCTTTCTGTCATTTCTAAGAGGATTTTAGGGCAAGGAAATGTCCAGCGAACTGTCCCAGTACGTGTTGACGGACTTCATGTCTTCAAAACATATTTTTCTTTGTCAGACATGCAGGTTTCCTCACGTAGTTCTGAGCACGAGGTAATTAAGTACCTACTTAAAATTGCAACGACAATTTTATTGGTGCCGGCGGGGATCGAAAACGGTGATGAAATCCAAGGAGTAATTTCCAATTTTTGGGATTTTCAATAGCTTAAACCGTCGGATTTTTTCAATATTTTCAATTCAAATCTCAAGGCGCCTAAACAGTAGAATAACTTGAATC